>CM070630.1:21471498-21791863 GCA_036346255.1 Ampelocalamus luodianensis | reverse complement strand
AAACCAGTACGTCGCACAAGTCAATTTACCCCAACATGTTTTATTTCAAAATTTTAAGTTAATAAAACTAACCAGTGTGACTTTGTTCACAATGCCCACGATTAAGGGCACAACTTTTCGAATAGATTCAATGATACTCTGCAGCGGTTGTACGGCTTTATACACAAGAGATAATCATCTTATAATGTCTGTCGGACACACTTCTGGGGTGTGACACTACTACAAAACAAGGATATTGTTACACTTTCTTGTAACATATTCATCAATGTGTTCCAGTGAAATTTCATAGTAACACAAAATAGTATGTTACAGACTTCGGTTGTAACACAAAACACTTTTTTTATAAAAATGTGTTACTGACAATAATTATAGTAACACAAAATTAATGTTACAAGCAAAATGATACAACAGTCTACTTTGTTGTAACACATAAATGGAACATATACAATGTGTTACAAATATATGCCCAATAGTAACACAAAATAATGTTACAGTCCAAGTGTTGTAAAGAAACATATACATGTGGACCTTCCTATTCATAGGCGACACGGACATCGCACCTAGCTGTCGTCAAGGCTGTTTGGCAATCACATCGTGGTCATCACATGAGAACCAAGTAGCAATGAGTAGGGGATTAAAGGTTAGTTCGATGCCAGAGCCTGTTGTCAATTTATTAGGCCAAGCTCAAGACACTCTAGATACATGGAGCCAGATCACAAGAAGAACAAGTACAACGGGGAAGGAAAAAAAACTGAAAAACAAAAAATGTGAAATTAAATGTGAGTAATATAGATATTTTTTTCGTTGTTGCGCGAACCCACTAACCTGCCACTGTATAGATTGATCAAGAATTTCATCTTTTTGGTCCACATGAATACTAATCAAATTTACAACACATTGTCATGTAATATTGTTTTCAATGCTCAAAACCTGAGTGCAAACGTTTTTTTGTGGTTTTGAGTCTAACAAAAAGGCTATGCAAAAACAGTCATGTATAGCAGCCACAGAAAGTTAAATGAAATAAATAATCACCCAAGAAAAAATTGTCTCAATGTTATAAAATGCATAGAAAGGCCACAAAAGAAGGCATTTCAGTCTGGCCTTTAAATGATATTTGAGGCAATATGAAACAAGTGCCATCACAAATGAAATAGGAAATTTGAAAACAGCCTCCAACATGTTTTGTGGTAATATTCAGAATATCATGAACCATCATCTAGAACATTTACATACAGAATGTGAATTCTGAAAGGGCTCGACAATTAAAAAAAATGTATGCTCTCCAACTTCACGATTATGCATCCATCATACTTTAGGCTTGAACAAGGTGACTAGGGATGCCACATAACATTAGTAACCTGCAATTCTAGAAAAAGGAAATAGTGTAAGAATGTTTCTATACTTTAATTGGAAAAACAATAATAAACCTTTTAAAACTAAGACAAATTCAATATATGTCATGCCTGACTGATTATGAATACTATGGCATTTCAATTATAGTCAAGTCACACTTCAGCATCATAGCCAAATATGATCATGGCATTTAGACATGCCTAACTTTCCGAGATAATTTTCTACAATTATCGTTTACTTTTAGTTTTCTTCTTTTGGTCAGGGAATGCAAAATGCAAAAAATATTGCAATATGTTGCTCATCTATCCGTTCCACTTGTCAACAAACTTTGCATTATAAAACTTCCCCAGATATTTCAAGTTTTATATTTTGAAAGTATTTCAAGAAATTACGTGTTTAAAATGCATTATTATTAGAGAAAGCTTGATACAGCATGGTCACTATACTCACTTCCTGCAAAAAGTCAGCTACGCCTTTTCGCTCAGGGCATTTGAAGCCCAACAATTCAAAGAACTCGAGCACATGTTCACGAGGGCCATGGTAGACAACCTGACCATCTGAGAGGAGAATTATATCATCAAACAATTCATACGTCTCGGGTGCAGGTTGTAGCAAAGCAATAACTGCTGTTCCGCCAACAATGTGAATGGTTTGCCTGATACAGTTCACTATCTGGAAGGTTGTCGAGCTGTCAAGTATCCAGTTGATATCTCGTCCATGAAAAGGGCTCGTCCTGGTGTGACAAGCATCTCAGCTGCAGAACCAATTTCAGGGGATGGATGAGTTAGATCATAGAGGAGTACAATATAATTCCGTAATATGTAAGCATCTGGTACTTTACTCCCAAGATACATTACCTGTAGTTACTCTCTTTTTTTGCCCTCCTGATATGCCTCTCATCATATTATTGCCTACTATTGTGTCGGAACAGATATCCAACCCCAGGATCTTCAATAGTTGAAAAGGAAAATAAAGAATTACTAACATAAACACCTTTTCGACTTCTCAAACAATTTCAAACTTATGCAGGAAACTTGATGTCATTCTAGTTTTAACTGTGGCATTTAGTGTAAATTACAACAGAGCTATATATAAGTAGGTAATGCTCATGCACCTTTAGTATGTGATTTGTGACCACCTCAGCTTTCTGCTCTCCTGTTGCAGCAGCCTACATAAGCAAATGAGAAATTCACAAATTGTTAATTATGCATCACTTTTTATTGAAAAGTTCACGGATGGTAAAAACAACTAGGGCTAGCTCAACACTGAATGAAGTGACTTGTGATGTAAGAACGAAGAACTGCATTGAACCTTCAAGTAGATATCTATTTCTGGATCTGGTTTGATATTTTCTTCCTTTTCTCTCCTCGATAGTTCCATTAGCAGGTCTGAGCATTTTGTAGAAAATGTTAGTTATTCAGGGCGATATGCCATTGTGATGAGTTTTGAGGTCTCCATTTTTCTGGCTCTTACCGTAACGGTGACCAATTCCTTGACATTTTGCTGAAAAATTGACCGTCTCACGAACTGTCATTTCACCCATATGCAGATCATGTTGGCTAACGTAAGCTGCTGATCGTCGGGGAACAAACTCGTCCATTGTATGCCCATTGTAAGTTATTGTCCCGGATACCTTTTGTGATTGCAATGGTTCCTCATATTAGTACTTCCAAGGTGTGATCATGATGTACTGAAGAACATACATACACAAAGAAAGTACCTTAATCAAAAAGAGAAGAGCAAAAAGCAAGGTACCTTAAGACTTGAAGGGAGCGTTTCAGCCAAAGCCAAAAGCAATGAAGTTTTTCCCGCACCAGGAGGACCAAGCAGCAAGGTCATTCTGAAAATAACAGGGATAAGGTAATATTCACTCTATTCAATGGAGATGCTCTGGAAATTAACAATATGTTGAGAAGTTACCTGTGAGGCTTGATGATCCCACTGACATTGTGAAGGATTGATATTTTCTGCTTCCTACTTGGTGTTAAGTGAAGAGCATTTGCACTGAAGACAATTTTGACCATGATGGGTTATGTGATCTCCATACAGAAGCATCCCAGCTCTGTATGTTAGCATATTATCAAGAAATACTAGATTCAAAGGGCTCAGCAATAAATATAACACATAATAAAGGAAACATGTAATCAGTGTAATGTCTTTATTATTTACTTAAAAGAAAAACGTAAAAAATCACTTGAGAGAGGAGTGCAACTCTGACCACTCCCATCTAAAAGTTGAGTTGCCAGAATATTCTAAGTTTTTTTTTACAAAAATATTGACTGCCCTGATGCTAATCTAAATCCATGGTAATGTAACTATATATATATATATATATATATATATATATATATATATATATATATATATATATATAAGAGAACTGAACTACTATGTGCTGGGTGTACCACTTCTGTATTCTAGGCAGACATATTAAATAACTGTTAAGTTCGTAATGCATCGAGCAGAGAAAGGAAATGAAATGTTTAATAACAGCAAATACCTGCATCATTCAAATCCATAAAAAACCTAAATACCGGACTGTTTTCACTCCTCTTTAACGGTGATAAGATCCTTTTGAACCACGTAGGAGTTCTGAAACAGAATAATTTTTAAAAGGGAAAATCAGCAGGAGCAATCAAAATGTTAGCTCAACTATGATATAATTATATGTTACGGTCAATAGTAGAGATTTTGTCCTCTGGAAGTAGCAAGTTAGCAAAGTTAACCCATGAAAGCATTTAAATGACAGATTTTCAAATACAGTACACTTCTTTAGTCTCCAGAGTCCAGACAAACTCCTTCAAAATCTATTAAAACAAATAGTCACCGATTGCTTAAAATGGATATACTTCCTCAAGCACACATTAACAAGTTATGACTTATTTGCAGTAAACAACGCTGTCTAATGCCTTTAAACAAGATGCTTCTGCACTAGTCAGAATCCTCACACTGAGAACAAATCAATTATTGCACTGTGCCAATCATTTCGTATTATGAATGCACAATGGAGTGTGCCATGCATCCCAAATTGCAAAACAAAAAGTCAGTGTGAATTCTGCTCTAGTACATAAGTGAAAGGGTCAAAGATACTAAACACTTTTCTGTTCAATGGAGATGCTCTGGAAATTAACAATATGTTGAGAAGTTACCTGTGAGGCTTGATGATCCCACTATTTAATCATACACTTAAAAGAATTCATTAAAACTGGAATATTTATTTGTGTTATTTGTGTTCATATTTCTTTGGAATAAGGGTATAGGGCTGTTGATGGCGATGCGCTGCAGCAGCGCGTGCCTCTCCTGGACGCCGAGCCTCTGGATGTTGATCTCCCTGAGCTCGCCCTCCGGCATGGCCAGGACGGCCGTCCTGGCACGGTCGTAGGTGGGCAGCTTCTCGAGCGCCGCCCATCGCAGCGCCTCCTCGTCGTCCTCGTCCCGCGACGACCGCGAGAACACGTTGCTCGCCCCCGACCACGCCGAGCTCTCCCGCCTCAGGCTGCCGAACGATTGTTCACAAGAGAAATCAATCTATTGAGGCATAAATGATACCACAACTCAACAAGCAACAATTAGCAAGATATTTAACAAATTGAAGCCATGGGAGTAGGGGCGGCCGGGGAGGACGGCGGTGCTGGGAGGACGGCGGTGCTGGGAGGAGGGGTGGTCGGGGAGGAGGGCAGCGCTGGGAGGAGGGCCGGCCGGGGAGGAGGGCGACCTGGGAGTAGGGCCGGCCGAGGAGGAGGGTGGGCCGGGGAGGAGGGCCGGCCGTGGAGGATGCGGGCGCGGGGAGGAGGGGCGACCGGGGAGGAGGCGGCGGCCAGGGAGGAGGGCCGTGCGGGGAGGATGGGGCGGCCAGGGAGGATGGCAACGAGGGGAGGCGCGGGGAGGATGGGCCGGCCAGGGAGGATGGCAACGAGGGGAGTGGCGCTAGGAGGAGAGGCGACCGGGGATGGCGGCGCTGGGAGGAAGGGGCGCCCGGGGAGGAGGGCGACGCTGGGAGGTGTGGCGGCCGAGGAGGTGGGTGGTCGGGGAATGGAGGAGGCGCTGGGAGGTGTGGTCGGGGGAAAGGAGGAGGCGTTGGGAGGATTTGAGGATAAGGTTTCCTGGTCTTCGCGGTCCTGAGGCCAAAAAAAATTCATCTTCCCGCCCAAACAGCGGCGGCGTCCGGGGAAGAGCGGTGGCTCGGGGCCGGCGGCAGCGACCACCCATGAGCGGCAAGTAGAGGGCAAGCTGCGCGGCCAAAAAAAACTACCGCGATGTCTAAAAAAAAATAGGCGGGCTGAAAAAAAAACTGGTGGTGTTAAAAAAAACAGGTGGCAAAAATGAAAGTTGCAGTATTTGACGAGATCTATAACTTTGTAGTTCATACCTTTTTTATTTGAGATATTTTGGATGTCCAAATATGCATCACAAGATTTTATAGAGTTAATACCAAATGAGTCCATATGCTCTGTAGTCACAAGTGAGTGTGTAGTGGTAGGAAAGGATCTCGGATGAACGAACAACCAAAATAAAAGTTGTAGATTTCAAAAAGTTGTGCAACTTTATAGTTTATAACTTTTTTATTTGAAGTCATTTTGATGCGGAAGTATTTGATTCACAAGATTTTATAGAAGTTAATACCAAAGGAATCCATATGCTCTATAGTCATAAGTGAGTGTGTAGTGGTAGTTAAGTATCTCGGATGGAGACATAACCAAAACAAAAGTTCTATATCTCGAAAAGTTATGCAACTTTGTAGTTGACAACTTTTCATTGTCATTGGTTATACAATATTATTTATCATTGTCATTGGTTATATTAACTTAATTAGAAGTGTTAAATCGGTTTCGTTAGTTATTTAGAAATTAATTATATTTTCTTTATACATTATTAATGTTACAAAATCAATACAATTAGTCACTTGTCACATAGTGCCTTCTAGAGATATAGATAGTATCGGATATCCATTCCATTTTTAATTCGAATTTGGAATACACAAAAATAATGGAAATCGATTTGGATATGTCCTTTTATTTTCTTTGAAAAAATGAAATAATTCGGTTTCCTAAAGTTAATTTAGAATGTATAGGACATCATTGAATTTATCTTCCAATATTTTATCCCACGCCAAGCTAATTTGATCAAGTTATATTATTCTTGTAAAAAATGATATGTACGTGTTTTCCACCTAAAACAGAATCTTAGCTTCCTCCTGAAACTATGACCGAAAGTATTTCCACCAAAGTTTCCTCCAAGGAACCCATCTAACTCAAATTTTATATCAAATAGTGGGAAAATGGATGCCAAAACCCTAGCCATCTTTCGTTTCCTTTTTAGCGATCTTTTCGTTTCCTTCTTTTCCGTGCGCGCCGTCTCCGATCGCAATGACTTCGGACGTTCGCCGCCGTCTTTATTTCTAGCCATTCTTTGTCGGTTGTTCGACCAACGCCCTACTACAAAAAGGCCACTCGGCCAATCCCTACCTGCGTCGCGATCGCCTGCATGCGTGTTTGTATGCATGTGTTTCATTGGATTAGCAAAAATAGAGATAGGAGCTAGTTAGTGATGTATGCTTCGCTTATATGTTTTTCTCTGGGTTAATAAAGGAGAGAGGAGCTAGCATGTTTTGTTGGAACAGTAAGGGAAAATATTAGCATATTTCTAGTCGGGGAAAATTGAATAGTAGTTTAGTCTGTTGTTTTGTTGTACGATTTATTCGGGTATCTTAATGGCGAAATCAGGTCTGTCCATCTCCTAGAGAATTGTAGGCGACATCAATACCTTTTCATAGAGTATTAGATCAAATCATTTGGACAAACGGTTCAAAAGTTATGAATTTTGTAGCGCTACTGTTCTGCAGATCTGTCGGTATCCTGACAGTTTTTAGTAATCAAACCCAAGTGCTTAGTTAAAGGGATAATGTGAAATATTATGAAATTAACCCTCTTGAGGACCCGTGCATAATTAGATAAAAGGGGATACATGAAAACGGGTTACTTTAGAGTTTTCAAGGAGGAGTTGAATCTGTTGTTTATATAGATCATGGGAGAAGTGGATTCTAAAAAAAAACCTAGCGGTTCTTTTGTTTTCCTCCGTGCGCCGCCGTTCTCCTGCTAGCCGTGCGTAGCCGCTTGCGACCGCCCTTGCGAATCTCCCGCACGCTGCTGTTGCTCTTTGCCACGATCGCGTGGCGCCATCGCCAATCTCTCGCTGCGCACGCGGCGCTGTTGCGCTGCGGTAGCGTAGATGCCTTGCGCCGCCGCCAATCTCCTACCGCACGTGCCTGTTACGCTGCTGCCACGATCGCGTGACGCCACCTGCCTGGCCACGTGGAGCCACTGCTGTCTCAGAGCCGAACAAGTCCAGCCGAACAAGTAAGTCTCTGTGGCGACATTGCTAGTGCTAGCATTAAACAATTAGTACTGCATAGTAGTACATTTGTGATGGATGCACTGCTAGGATTTTTTTTATTGGGATCTACATGCATCGGATGACTAATGTTGGGACATGGCATACTAGTATGAATGTTTAATTGGAGTGGTGTTAGTATCTTCCAATATTTTATCCCACGCCAAGCTAATTTGATCAGTACATTATTCTTGTAAAAAAAATGATATGTACGTGTTTTCCACCTAAAACAGGAACCCTCCTGAAACTATGACCGAAAATATTTCCCACCAAATTTTCCCTCCAAGGAACCCATCTAACTCAAATTTTCTATCAAATAGTGGGAAAGTGGATGCCAAAACCCTAGTATTCAGTAGTTTTATTTTTCCGTGCGCGCCATCGTTTCTTTTCTCCACGCTGCGTTTTCCTCGGCGCCGCCTGCTGCGCGTAGCCAACCGCTGTCGCGTGGCGCCTCTTGTCGCTTTTTCCGAGGCGCGGCCGCCGTGACCGCACTTTTTGCGCCGCGTGGGCGGCGTTCTCTCGCTGCGCATTGCCTTCGCGTGGTAGCACCAACACGTTCCAGTGCAGCCGCGTGGAAGCTCTTGCCATTTGGGCTGCTGCTGCTATCGTACAATAGGTAATGGTGATTATTTAATGGTGATGCATCCACTGTTTGGATCAATTAGTAGTTGATTAGTTTAATGGTGATGCATCCACTTGTAATATCTCGGAAAGTTTTTGTCAGATTTTGTTGAGAGCAGTTTTGGTAATCATGAAAATGACCATTAGTATTTTGCTAAACCAGATTTGATTGTCTGCTTAACCTGTTTTAAACTTGCTGTTAGAAGAGTTTCCAGAGGGTCTCACCATAACGAAAAACGAGGCTAATCCTCTTAGCTTTCAGGAAAGCTAAAGATCACTAAATTCGGACGAACGTAGAGAAAGTTATGATAGTTTCTTTGTCGCTGTCCAGAAACCCGACGTGAAATATTTGCTCTGATTAAATGGATTGGCAGGACTAGAAGATGGCCGAATCAGAGGGTCACCCCAACTAGGTTTATGTAGGCAACTTAATTATCTTTCCAGGAAGTCCAAGATCATCCTATTTGGACTCCTGAGCAGAAAGTTATGAATTTTTGAAGTCTGCTGTCTGCAGAAAGTTATTGTCCAGTATGCATGCATCCATGGTTTTAGTAGTTTATTCATATGCAACAAAGTGGTGTATGTATAGTTAATCTGTTGTTGAGGTTTCATACATATACATCATGTTGGCATATAGGGCTAGAACTGCATTGAACCTTCAAGTAGATATCTATTTCTGGATCTGGTTTGATATTTTCTTCCTTTTCTCTCCTCGATAGTTCCATTAGCAGGTCTGAGCATTTATTAGAAAATGTTAGTTATTCAGGGCGATATGCCATTGTGATGAGTTTGAGGTCTCCATTTTTACTGCTCTTACCGTGCTTGTGACCAATTCCTTGACATTTTCTTTGAAAATTGACCGTCTCACGAATGTCATTTCACCCATATGCAGATCATGTTGGCTAACGTAAGGCTGGCGATCGTCGAGGAACAAACTGCGTCCATTGTATGCCCATTGTAAGTTATTGTCCGGATACCTTTTGTGATTGCAATGGTTCCTCATATTAGTACTTCCAGGTGTGATCATGATGTCTTGAAGAACATACATACAAAGAAAGTACCTTAATCAAAAAGAGAAGAGCAAAAGCAAGGTACCTTAAGACTTGAAGGGGCGTTTGACCAAAGCCAAAAGCAATGAAGTTTTCCCACTGGGAGGACCAAGCGGCAAGGTCATTCAAAATAACAGGATAAGGTAATATTCACTCTATTCAATGGAGATGCTCTGAAATTAACAATATGTTGAGAAGTTACTGTGAGGCTTGATGATCCACCGACATTGTGAAGGATTGATATTTTACGCTTCCTACTTGGTGTTAAGTGAAGAGCATTTGCGAAGACAATTTTGACCATGATGGGTTATGTGATCTCCATACGAAGCATCCCACTCAGTATGTTAGCATATTATCAAGAAATACTAGATTCAAAGGGCTCGACAATAAATATAACACATAATAAAGGAAACATTTAATCGGTGTAATGTCTTTATTATTTACTTAAAAGAAAAACGTAAAAAATCACTTGAGAGAGGAGTGCAACTCGACCACTCCCATCTAAAAGTTGAGTTGCGAGAATATTCTAAGTTTTTTTACAAAAATATTGAGCTATACGATGCTAATCTAAATCCATGGTAATGTAACTATATATATATATATATATATATATATATATATATATATATATATATATATATATATATATATATATAAGAGAGAACTAAACTACTATGTCTTTGGTGTACCCTTACGTATTCTAAGCAGACATATTAAATAACTCATTAAGTTCGTAATGCATCGCGAGAGAAAGGAAATGAAATGTTTAATAACGACAAATACACCGCATCATTCAAATCCATAAAAACCTAAATACCGGACTGTTTTCACTCCTCTTTACTTGGTGATAAGATCCTTTTGAACCACGTAGGAGTTACGAAGCGAATAATTTTAAAAGGAAAATCGGCGGGAGCAATCAAAATGTTAGCTCAACTATGATATAATTATATGTTACGGTCAATAGTAGAGATTTTGTCCTCTGGAAGTAGCAAGTTAGCAAAGTTAACCCATGAAAGCATTTAAATGATAGATTTTCAAATACGATACACTTCTCTGCTGCGCATTGCCTTCGCGTGGTTGCGCATCGCTCGGCACCAACACGTTCGGTCGGCCAGCGTGGAAGCTCTTGCCATTTGAAATTGCTTCTGCTGTCGTACAATAGGTAATGGTGATTATTTAATGGTGATGCATCCACTGTTTGGATCAATTAGTAGTTGATTAGTTTAATGGTGATGCATCCACTTGTAATATCTCGGAAAGTTTTTGTCAGATTTTGTTGAGAGCAGTTTTGGTAATCATGAAAATGACCATTAGTATTTTGCTAAACTAGATTTGATAGTGTTCTGCTTAACCTGTTTTAAACTTGCTGTTAGAAGAGTTTCCAGAGGGTCTCACCATAACAAAAAACGAGGCTAATGCTCTTAGCTTTCAGGAAAGCTAAAGATCACTAAATTCGGACGAACGTAGAGAAAGTTATGATAGTTTCTTTGTCGCTGTCCAGAAACCCGACGTGACATATTTGCTCTGATTAAATGGATTGGTAGGACTAGAAGATGGCCGAATCAGAGGGTCACCCCAACTAGGTTTATGTAGGCAACTTAATTATCTTTCCAGGAAGTCCAAGATCATCCTATTTGGACTCCTGAGCAGAAAGTTATGAATTTTGAAGTCTGCTGTCTGCAGAAAGTTATTGTCCAAGATGCATGCATCCATGGTTTTAGTAGTTTATTCATATGCAACAAAGTGGTGTATGTATAGTTAATCTGTTGTTGAGGTTTCATACATATACATCATGTTGGCATATAGGGCTAGATACATGCTTGATTGTTTCACTAGTGTCATGGTATGCCGCCCGTTTATTTTATTCAAGCTAACCGAACACTCACGTATATAAAGTTAATTTTCATCAAGCAAAACAATAGCGATGGATTATCCTATGCTTTATTCTTATTTTTCTATTGGTGCTAAATTTTATTTAGATTGTGCTACCATGGCGGTGGATGTTTGGACTATAAATCTTGAATGCGATGGGGCGGTGAAGGATGAGAAACATGTGCAAATGGAAATGGATAGAGATGAGATATGCTACTTCAACTTGATTGATTTGATCAAGGATTATGGGTACACATCGATCGACTATCTATACTACAGAGAAAAGATAGCTTGGTTGTAATAGAACAAGATCCTGAAGTGATGGAAATGCTTAACGAGTGTGAGAGCAAAAGATGGTTAGCTTGTATGTGTGAAGCGGACATCGCCACTTTAGCGCCTACCAAGTCCAACAAAGAACCATCCAAATCTAAACCAAATAAAACTAAAGGTATTAGAATGAACATATAATTTACTCTTCTATATGTATATCTGATTATTCAAGTACAACTTAACTATTCCAAGTCATGGTAGTCATCAATGATTTATTTTCATCCAAGATTAGCCTATTCGCCCCACTTTGGTATGTGACTTAATAAATACAATCTTAATAGTCTAATACAAATATTTAGTTTAATAAAAAGATTACATATGTGTTTTATTATATTTACTATAAACACGTGTTCATGTCCCCAACATTTGTTTAGCAGGAAGAGGAGGTACAAAGAAAAGAAAGGATTAAATGTAATGCATCTTGAAGCACTATATGCTAACGAGGTTGAGCAAAGACGATGATGAGAACCAGAACACATCGGTACAAATGTAGTTAGATCAATCTCATTCATATGGACTGCATCTTAACTAGTTACTATCACTATCATTACTTTTTTTAATAGGTGATGGTGATGAAGTGCGTAATAAGCTTAAAGGAATGTTTTAACACATGTTTGGGATCTACTTGAAGGAGATCGGATAGTAGTAAAATGTAATATGCTTGGACAACCCATTGGAAAAGAAGGTGGCCTTTTAGGCCAATTTTGGGCACCATAGCAAGAAATGGTGGTTCTTGTCGGTTGGTGCCAAAGATTGAGAGAAGTTAAGAAAAACAATGCAGAAATCATAATTCAATTAAATGCAGGTTAGCTCAATTTTACAAGACATAATGCTGTCAATTTAAGTATATATATGCTTGTTATCATGTCATGAAGTCAAATTCATTCATTAGTGACTTTCTTATTTTAGACAAAGTTCTTGTATCCTCGTTCATGTGAGAAATGGATATTCAAATCAATTGGAAGAGATTGGAGAAAATACAAGGCAACATTAAAAAGACACTATTTAATCCAAAGAAGAAAAGGTCTTTTGAGCAGCGTTGTCGGATGATATTGATGAAGATGATTGGAAGGCCCTAGTAAAATATTGGAAGTCCAATGAAGGAAAAGTAAGGCACCATTATTTACGCTATTTGGCATTTTTACTATCACTATCTATACTATTGTTGATTTCTATATGTATAATGGTTCATTATTTATTAGTTTACTTTTGTTGTAGATCCTTAGTGAGAAGAACAAAATAACTCGTGAAATGAAGAAGACAACACATACAGCGAGTACAAAGAGTTATGCTCGTTGGTCCGAGGACATGGTGAGTCATCTTCTGTTTAAAAATTTATATATGATTCCTCTTACTTTTCCTTCTGCTATTTTTTCAGAGGCAAGCTGATCCTGAAAAAAGCCACATAGAGCAAAGGTTTACCTAGCAACTCATAGGAAAAGGGGAAAAGGGGAAAATGAGCCATGGTATGCGACATGCACATGAGAATTTTTGCCAATTTAAAATTATTTCTATTTTCTAATGTGTGGATTTCTGCTTGTAGGTTCAATTGGAAAATCTCCTAGACACAAAACCGAGTTAGCACAAAATAGTGAGGAGGAGTTGCATGGGAAGGTGATGCATTACATCGGGTGTTGGGAGAAGAGAAATTTGGACAAGTGCACGGCATGGGATTGCTTCCGGTTCCTAAACAAGTTTATGGTCGAAGAACACACCATTTTAAGGGCATTAATATAGTTTCAATAGATGGCTCATCATCGATATAGAGACTCACATGTTGGAGGAAATAAGGCAACTCAAAGAGCATTCTAGAATGCAAGACAAAGTTATTGCAGAACTAAAAACAATCAAAGACACCATGAGAACCAGAAGCAACAATGGTAACAATGTACATTTTAATTTGTAACTCCATATTGAAATGTGTTACTCAAACTTTATATCTTTTCTAGGAAAATTGTGCTAGGAGTGATCATAACAATTCTCGTAATCAAGCGGTGCATTCTAAAAGAAAGGTATTTGCTCTATTTTTCATGTTTTCAACTAATCTAGTCTTGTGGTTTTAATATTGTTTCAAATTTTTAGAGAGTTCAATGTGATGCACCCAACGTAATGAGGGATTACTTAAACACGTGGATGAATTGGTAAAGTCACTTGCTTGTGAATTTAATATTTATTTATCCACAAAGGATTTTTATAATAACTAATGCTACTATCTTTTTCTCTTTACTAGAATAAAGAGACATGTGAGTCTGAATTTAGTGACGATGACAATCTACTTTTATCTAGGAAAAGGTTATCAACTAGTTTCTTGTATTTAAGAATAATAGTATACTCTTATTTTATTACATGTTAATATTTTTAACTAGTAATTATCATTTGAATGAATTTGAATTGGAATCGGTGCCAAAGTGACAATAATGACAAGGAAATACAAGAAGGAGAAGGACATGCGATAATTCAACGATGCCTCGATAATGATTCTAGAACAGAGGTACACTTTTTCAATATACCATTGAATAAAATATATTAGACTTGTAATGCCAGTTATTCAAGATGTGTAATATTGTAACAATGTATAAATACAATTATCTTTCTCTTCCTTTCAGTTTGATTCCTCTCAAAGGAGTTCCACCACAAGTACAATAACAAAGAAACAAAAGGTATCTATGAACCACACTTTCTTTGTAATTATAGTAAAATTTTGTCTTATTATTTCATACTTCATTTTATGTGTAAGGGTCATCACGGAGGGCTTGGAGAGACTACAACCATTGCACACCAGAGGTGGCTCGTGACAAGGCTACATGCCTGGCGTCAAACACATAAACAACATCCTCTAATGAAGGTAGACGAACATAATATCACTTGTTCTAATTGCATGATCTTGATGTACAACTAAGGGTTGTTGGTCACTAAGAGATTATGTCAAATTAATGTAGGTTGGGTCCATGGTGCTACTAATGACTTCAAAATATCCTAATAAGGCTAATGTGGCCTTGCAACTCTCTTGAGCACCGATCCGAAGCCATTGTTGGTGGAGTTAAGACAGAAGTCAATTCTACAAAGTGCGTATCAATCATCCTATAGCAAAAGATGAGCCATTAGTGAGGCCCATGCCCGGTGCAACAATATTGGTGATGCCCAAGCCAAAGGAGTCCCAATTGCTTGGCCTTCGATGTTTGTATGTTCAAACTAGCGCTTTCTTAACTCTACGTCAATGTACATATTTGGCCTAATTTGTAATGTTACAACTTACATTTTCTTTGCAGGTTGAAATGATTAATGGTTAAAGTCCTACATCGATGTGTACAAAGAATGGAAGAAGAAGAAGCAATGGAATTTATGAATACTAGTTCTTGAATTTTTCTTTCAAGTATGGACAATGTGTGTTTGCTCTCTAGAGCCATATCCTCATGTACATATACTATGATTTGATATGAACAAGCACTATGTTTGAAATCGTGCTACGATATGTGGATCTTGCTATGATTATTGAAATTTGTGGTTTATGTGATTTTGCAATGTGTCATGTTTGTGTGATTCTATAATAATCTGTGTGCCACATGTATAAGCAAAATAAATATTTGTTTCATAATATGAATATGTTACAATAGATATAAACAAGTGTTACAAACCATGTGTTCCTTTGTTCCATACCGTGCTCTACCACAATGCGAAGTGTTACTAGAAATAAAAACAATGTTACAAAGAGACAATCATCAGTAACACTAGGCAAATGTTCGATAGATTAGTTAATGTGTTACAAACTATGCATTCTACCATAATGTGAAGTGTTACTAGAGCAAAAACGTGTTCTGACAAAAAATCATTGTAGCACTAGACAAATGTTCTGTAGACAAAAAAATGTGTTACAATCAACCGTCTATAGTAACATGGCCAATTGGAACACACAAAAATGTGTTACTAAGAGCGCTAGTAACACTTTTTCAACCTATAGTAACACAATTTGGTGTTACTATATCCTTGTTTTGTAGTAGTGGTTGCCTGTGGTGTTATGTGGCTAACCTGGTCGTCTTTTGGTTTGAGCCATCTTATGGCAACTTTGCTTCATTGTTACTTTTGATACTCTTGTCATTTGGTTACGATTATTTTGTGTTGTAATAACTTATATTATGTATGTCTTTGGTAGACTTGTTATATTATGTTGTATGGAATTGATGCATGCTTTGGAAAGATGTATGTGTGCTGTATTTTCTGGGAAGTACATGTTCATCGAGGCACGAGTTATTCTGTTTGTGATGCTAGAACCAGTGGGAGGTTAAGTATTACAAGCTTAATAAACCGGGGTCTCACAGCCGCCTCATGCCGCGCCGCCTCAAGCCGCCGCTCCGTGCTTAGATCTACTCTCCCCTGCGTCGTCACCGTCGAAGGCACTCTCGCTCCCCGCGCGCCACGACGCCGTGATCGCACGTTTTTCTTCGCACGCCACGCTGACGCCCTCCATTTTTGGGAGGAGAAGGGGAGAAATTACGATTAGGGTTAGGTTTTTTGGATTTTTATGTCGCTCGGGATAACGCCTCGACCGTCCGATCAGATCCAACGGTCGTAGCTTTCCGAGCTAAGCGAGTGGAAATGGGCACCGACTTTCGGCCGCTCGATCGATCCAACGGCTTTCATCGTTGCGGACCGACGAAAGGCGTTGGGCTGACTGTGAGTAATGGGCTCAAGCCGCTTATGGGCCGCACGCGTGGACTGTTAGGCCGAATTTCCTTTTTGGCAGCCTGCAAACAGTGGGCTTTTTTCCAATGCATTTTCCTTTTATGTTTAAGTCTGTTTATTTTATGTACTGTTTTAATTAAAGTTTGTTGCCCAATAATAATGTATTATTACCACATTATTATGTTTTGTCTCTGATTAAAATTGAACCAATGAGATATTTTGATTAGAGATTTTATATCTTATTTTGGCATTATGTGTCCACATGATTACATTCTGACCAACGTTGTTTGTAGTCGTGTGTCGCCATATTAAATTGTTAAATTCTTTTTCATTTTTTGCCCAACAGTGATATGAATTAGAACTGTAGTTTTTCATGTTATTAATCAGAACAACGTAGGGTTAATTACATGCAATACATCGTTATGTTATTTCTAATTTTGCCCTGTATTTTAATATTCAGCAATAAACGCTTCGAATGTTGCCGCCACTACTGAAAATATTGAGCAACTCACGGGAAGCAACTTCCGCACTTGGAAAGAAAGAATTCTTGTTGTGCTTGGAGTTTTAGAACTTGACTATGCGTTAAGGGTGACCGCTCCCGTTCCCCCCACCGATGGTGAGGATAATTATGATGAGAAAAAAAAACTTACGATGCTAATGCTGAAAAATGGGAGCGGTCCAACCGCCTGTCACTAATGATCATGAAGACCTCTATCTCAGTTGGGATCAGGGGAGCAATCCCTAATTCCAGAAATACTAAGGAGTACTTGGCTTTAGTTGAGGAGAAATTCAAAGGCTCCACTAAAGTTTATGCCAGTACTTTAATCCAGAGGCTCTTATCTGTCAAGTATGACAGGTCCAACACATAAGAGAGCATATTATGATGATGACCGATATGGCTGGAAAGCTCAAGGGCATAGACAAGGACATATCTGATAGTTTCCTAGTCCACTTTATTATGACTTCTCTTCCTTCTGAGTACACATCATTTAAGATAAATTACAATGCTCAGAAAGAAAAATAGAGCATGAGCGATTTAATCGTCATGTGTGTCCAGGAGGAAGAAAGAATAAGGATAGAAAAGAAAGATTTTGCGCTTCAAGTTGGTGGCCCTAACAAAAGGAAGTTTCAAAGGGACTTCAAATCTAAGAAAAAGCTGCAATTCTCCCATAATTCAGATAAATCAGGGCCTAAAGTGCACAATGCACCTAAGCCCAATGTTGCTCCCGATGGATCACTTAATAGGGATAAATGTCACTTCTGTAAGTAGCCATGGCATTTCCAGAAGGATTGTGTCGGTTTTCTGAAGTGACTCACCAAAAGGGGTAATATTACAATAACGTTTATTGATGAAACTCTTTATGCTGATTTCTCCCTTAATTCTTAGTGGATTGACTCAGGTACAACTGTGCATATTATCAACTATTTACAGGGATTACTTACCGCGAGAACACTAAGAAAGGGGGAGCGAAGTCTTAGAGTCGCGGATGGAAAAGAAGCCGAAATAGAATCAGTTGGATCTATTTCATTAGTTTTAGATAGCGGCTTCATACTACATTATTAAGACGAAGTATGAAGCCGCTATCTAAAACTAATGAAATAGATCCAGCGATTATACTCGGCTTCTTTTCCATCCTCGACTCAAGACTTCACTCCCATTTTCTTAGTGTTCTCACCGATGAGAATCCTTGTAAAGAGTTGGTAACGTGCTGATTACACTGAGTCAATCCACCAAAAATAAAGGAGAAATCGGTATAAAAGTTTCATCAATGAATGTTATTGTATCATTACCTTTTGACGAGCCACTCGAAAACCGACACAATCCTTCTGGAAATACCCTGGCTGCTTGTAGAAGTGACATTTATCCCCATTAAGTGGTCCATCGAGAGCAACATTGGGTTTAGGTGCATTGTGCACCTTAGACCCTAACTTATCTGAATTAGGAGAGAATGTTGGGTTGATCTCGCTAACAACCCCGAGATCTAGGGGGTCACGCCCACTCGCGCCTAATCGGGGCGCAACCAACAAGTTTTGGTTACGGTCCCGTTCGCCTAGCGCTACATAAAAAACAGGGGATTCGGCTGGCCTTGTTCTATGTGGTTCTAGGCTATGAATAACCCAAACATACCCGATCTATCTCGAGCGCTAGGGTGAGCGAAGACCGAAGGCCCCTGCCGTCACCGCGACATCGCCACCCTCGTCCATGACACTTCTGGGACCGCCGATCGGATCTACAAGTCTAATGGCATCTTCAAGTTTGGGTATGCGAATCTCGCTTCCGCTCTAAGGTTTAGGCTAGGTGTTCTTCACTAAGCTAGGGTTCATGTCGTTTAGATCTAGATTAGCCTTAGTTTATGTCCTCACACGACACACGCCTTGTTGTCTCCCTCAGTCTTAATGGCTTCTTGGAGGGCGGCGTTCTGGTTCGCCCTGACCATGTGTCGGGACCCGAGTACGATTACGGAACCCTGCGTATCTTGCACTAGTCGAGGATCACGCTAGTGCACACAGGGTTAACACGGTAAATATCGATCCACACAAGCGATAAATAAAGTAAGCGATTAGTTTGAATAACAAATAAGGGTTTTGACCTTATGGTCGAGTTTACATTTATTAAGCCACACGGGGCTAACGAGAAATAAAGCAAGAATGAGCGGAAAACTCGGTAGATCCCACCAATTCACCACGGGCAACCAAGCGGGATCCGGACCTTAACGAGCGATCGACCTTCAACGAACTCCTCCTCGAAAGCGGCGTAGACTCCTCCACTTCAGAGGTTTGGGCGCAAGTTTTACAACAAGCGTGAGTACACAACCGTACTACTTAAATCATACCACGAATGCAATGTATAGATGCGGGCTTATTCCAAAGAAAAGGCTTCGTGGTTCTTTTGCATAAAAGCAACATTTGCAATTGAATACGAATAATAGATTGAAAGCATAATTCAAACAAATAGACAATATTAATTTAACAGATTGTTTTCACAAAGACACACGACTAAGCAGTTATTTCACATAGCCATATGATTGAGATCACACACTCCCATTCCCACATTTTATGAAAACTACCCTCGTGTGAAAGCACCGAGCATGTCCATGACATGACGCGCTATTCGAATAGTTTATTTAACACTCTGCAGAGGTTGTACACTTTACCCACACGATATAACGGTGTAGCTAGCACCAATCATAACAAAGCAGTTGAAACTTCATCTCCAACATTGGCGTTCCCGGTGTGCTTACAAACCGTTATACATATCACATAGCCCATGCATAACACACACCGTTGGGCGAGGACGACGAATCCTCCGTGATGCAACCACCAAGTAGTCACACCTCCACCCTATCACATAGTCTAACCTACCACACGAACATCAATGCCGAGAATCCATAACTTACTAAGTTAGGCCCGTCCCATACCGGGCATGTGGTGCATGAAGGCTCGGTTCAATGGCGCACAAAGTTAAGTCCTTAATTGACCAAGGCAAGACTTCCATGTTCTAACTAAGCCACACAGATTATCAAACCCATCACATAGTCCACCATGTCACACAGTCTCCACCACTTGCCTCGGTCTAAATCCTTTACCACCGGTTGATTTTAGTGCAACACATGCCATCACGAAGTAATAACACATAGCACATGGTTTTACACAAAGTTCCATAGACACTTAGTCATATTTAATATTTGCGACTCACATGAGATGATGATTCGTAGCATGGCTAAGCAATTGTACTCGCCTCTAACCAACCCACGTTGGTGCTACAATATTACCAACTAAACCAATCTAGGGTGACAAGGAATTATGACATACAAGGCCAAGGTGTGATAACAATTGGGATAATAACTATACCCAAAGCATTGAAATAAATAATTAAAATAGAATGCAATAATTTAACACAAAGTAATTTGGCGGGTTCAAGATGATCAAAGGTATGACTTGCCTTGGAAAAGGTCTATGTACTGGTCTTGATCTTGGGGTGCTCCTTCTTCCACAAAATTCCCCGACGAATCGACGTCTACTCGCAAACGAGACACAAACAAACAAAACAAATAAATAACAGAGGCAAAACAAACTCCAAAAATTAAATAAAAATCTCAGATAAATAGATCTTGAATTTAGACAAATTTAGAAATTTGAATGGGCTCAATCGGAGTTAGGATGCAAAAGTTATGGGCTTTGGAAGATTGGAAATCTAAAAGAAACCCTAAATTGGAATTTCTGGAATTTCCGAATTATTCTTTAAAAGAAAAATCGGATTATTGCGCAGTGCTGACGTCAGCGAAACGTTCGGACGGGGTGACTGTGGATCTGACAGGTGGGTCCCACCCGTCAGTGCCTCGGCTCATGGTGGACAAAGTCCATGCGGATCGAATCGGGGTTGGTGGACCGTGCCGCGGCGTCACGCGTGCCTGGCGACACGGCGCCACACATGCGACGCGTCGATTTAAAGCCGAGGTGGCGGTGAGGTGGCGCCCACGTCGGACCCGACAGCGACGGCGGCTCGGAACCAAGGGTCCGGCGACGGCGGATCCTCGCCGGCGGTGAGTGGTACCAACGTGTAGCTCTTGCTATGCGAACGATGAGGTAGGGCTAGGTGGTGGGAGCAGCGGAGGTGGCGGCGAGCTCGGAGCGGTGGAGAGGTTGGCTATTGTCGGATGGAGGCTCCGGTGAGATTCCGCGGCGAAGACTCGGAGGTAGCCGAGGTGACGGCGAACCAGGTGCACTCAAGGATGACGCGGCGACACTAGCGGCGCAAAAAGCAGAAGAAGACCGCGGTGAAAACCCTAAAACTCGATTGCGGCGGCGCTAGGGCTCGGGAGGAGGAGGTGAGGTGGCGGCTGCAGGTTGCGAGGTCTTTGGCGATCTCTGGTGCTATTTATAGGGGTGGGGTGCGGGATAAGGAATCCCAAATCGAGTCCGAGATGAACACGAGACCGATTTGAAATCCGGGATAGGATTTGATCCAAGATACGATTTTAACAAGCAGAGTGCGGAGAGGTTAGGGATAGGATTTGGCACGTTTTCTAGAAGGGCTTTAGATAGAAAAAGGCGTTGTCGGACGAGCTTTGAGCTCGCAATGGCGGCGACTTCGGCGCTCGCGAGGAAGACGATGACGCGGGAAGACGACGATCGGCGTGCGGGGCCCATGGTCGGCAAGAGGCGGCGATGCATGCGCGAAGCAATTGGCGGGAGGTGGGCGGCAAGACAACAAGGAATGGGCGGAGGCGGGAATTCGGCCGAGACTATTTCGAGATTAATAATAGGTTTTCATTTTAGAAAATACGAGAAATTCAAATAGGCAATAGAAAATAGCAAATGAACTCGAGAAAAATTCTAGAAAAATCTAGAAAATATATCGAGCACATAGAACCCAAATAAAATAGTTTTGGCTAATGTTCATGTTGGGATTATTCACATTAAATGTTTTTGATTGCAAAGTCCAATATTAAGCTTTTGAATTAAATTCAAATAAATCCAAATGGTGAATTTTTCCCTGCTAACTATTCAAAGGATTTTAAGGCTCTGAAAATTGGGATGTTACAAACCTCCCCCCCTTAAAGGAATCTCGACCCCGAGATTCAGGCTAGCTAGAGAAAAGGCTAGGGAACTCGGCTTTCAGCTCTTCTTCACGTTCCCACGTTGCTTCTCCTTCTGAGTGGTTGCTCCTTTGGACCTTGCAAAACGAAGCAGTCTTGCTTCGGTGAGGCGCTCTGCGACATCCAAAATCTGACCGTTGCTCCTTGTAGGTAAGATCCTCCTTGGATCAATTGATTCAAGCGGGGCTTGCTCTTCCGGCACACGAAGACACTTCTTCAACTGCGAGACATGAAAGACATCATGCACTCGCTAACGATTGCGGTAGCTCAAGCGTAAGCAACTTCTCCACGGCGTTCCAAAATCTTGAATGGACCAACATACCTAGGCAAGCTTCCCTTTGGCATGAAACCTTTGACACCTCTGGCGAGTCACTCAAGATAAACGAAATCCTCGGGTTCAAAGCGAGATCTCGACGACGATTATCGGCGATAGCTCTTACGCTCGGGTGAGCTATCTTCAATCTTTCTCTTATCATGGCCACTTGCTCTTACGCTTCGAATAATGCGGAAAGCGATCGTTCATTTGTTTCGACCAATTCAACGGGGTTCTGCGCACGCGTGCGTACAAAGCTTCAAATGGTGACATTTGTAGGCCGCTTGATAACTATTGTTGTCGAAAATTCTGCATACGGTAAACTTTTATCCCATCGGGTAGCATTTGCTAGAGCACAAGCTCTCAGCATATCCTCCAATATCTGATTGACTCTTTGATCGCCCATCGATGCGTGGATGATATGCGATCGAAATTCGAGATGGGTACCCAATGCTTCATGCAAGCTTTGCCAAAAACGAGAGGTGGCGAGATCCTCGATCGGACACTATCTTCTTGGGCACACCGCAACCGACAATTCGGCCATGTACAACTCCGCAAGGCGATCTCGGAGTATGTGGTTTTGGTGGCAAGAAATGGGCGACCTTGGTTAGACGATCGACTATTACCCAGATCGAATCATAACCCGATTGGGTCTTGGGTAAACCGGTGATGAAATCCATCCCGATTTCTTCCCACTTCCACTCTGGAATCTTCAGCGGTTGCAGCAAACCTGCTGGTCTCTGGTGTTCTGCCTTCACTTTCTGACAGGTGTCGCACAAGGCAACGAACTCTGCGACTTCTCGCTTCAAATTTGGCCACCAAAATTTAGTTTTCACATCCTGGTACATCTTGGTACTTCCAGGGTGAATCGAATACTTTGAGTCATGGGCTTCCTTTAAGATTAACTGTCTCAGACCATCTATATCTGGTACACAGATTCGACCATTAATCCAGAGTATGTCTTGATCATCCTTGGTGAAATCTTTGAATTTTTCTTCTGCCATTTTGATCTTGATGTCTGACAACACAGGATCCTTTGGTTGTGCTTCACGAATCTGCTTCTCCAGGGTAGACTGTACTTCCAAATTGGCTACAAAGCCTTCAGACACAACTTCTAGCTTTAGCTTCTGAAATTCTTCATACAGTTCTGGGCAACTTTCCTTTACTTCCAAAGTATTGCAGTAACTCTTACGACTTAAAGCGTGCGAACTTCACGTTGGCTTTTCCGGGATGGTAGTGGATTCCAAGATTATAATCCTTGATCAATTCCAACCATCTTCTCTGTCTCATATTCAAATCTGACTGGGTGAAAATGTACTTCAAACTCTTATGATCTGTGTAGACTTCACAGCGATTACCGATGAGGTAATGACGCCAAATCTTTAAAGCGTGCACTACGGCTAATTCGGATCATGAGTAGGGTAATTCTCTTCGTGAGGTCTTAATTGCCTTGATGCATAAGCGACAGCTCTTCCTTCTTGCATCAGGACGCATCCTAATCCTTGACGCGAAGCATCACAATAGATATCGAAATCCTTGCGAATATCCGCGGAATCAAGATCGGGTGAAGTCAATCGCTTCTTCAACTCTTGAAAACTTTCCTCACAGCCGGAGTCCAAGTGAACTTTTCTCCTTCTTCAACAATTGCGTAAGGGCTTAGCAATTGATGAGAATCCTTCGATGAAAGCGGCGGTAATAACTCGCCATCCCCAAGAAATCGCGAATCGAGTTCTGATTACAGGGCTGCTCCCAATGTAACATCGCTTTCACTTTACAGGGTCAATTGCTACTCCTCATTGTCATAACATGACCAAGGAAATCCACTTCCTTCTTCCAAAAATCACACTTCTTGAACTTGGCATACAACTGATGCTCTGAGTTTCCCAATATTGTTCTTAAATGTTCTGCGTGTTCTTCCTCCGACTTGAGTACACGAATATCATCAATGAACACAACTACGAACTTGTCCAAATATTCCATGAATACTTTATTCATCATGTTCATGAAATAGGCGGGGCATTAGTCGGACCAAAGGACATGACTAAGAACTCATAATGTCCGCACTGCGTGAGAAAGCGGTCTTGGTATATCCTTAGGACAAATCTTTAGGTGGTGGTAGCTTTCGATCGCAGTCGATCTTTGAAAACACTCGGCTCCTTTCATCGATCAAGCGGATCATCAATCAGGGTAGTGGGTACTTGTTCTTGATGGTAACCGTTGAGAGAGCGGTAGTCAATACACATCCTCATACTTCCATCTTTCTTCTTGACAAACAACACCGGCGCTCCCCATGGCGGCGAACTAGGTCTCACGAAACCTTCTCAAGAAGTTCTTCTATACGCTTCTTCATCTCTACCAATTCATGGTGGCATCCGATAAGGTCTCTTTGAAATTGGTGCTGTCCACGGCACTAGGTCGATGACAAACTCAATGTCACGATCGGTGGCATTCTGAGTAATTCTTCCGAAATACATGCGGATATTCACCGACCACTGGTACTTCTTCTAAGGCGAGGTCTTCGATCGTTTACTAGCAAATGTCCATCACGAACCGAGGTGGCTAGAAACTCTACCTTGTTTCCTTTGGCGTCCTCTCTCATTACGACTCTTCGCCACAATCTAGCTTTGCTTTGTGCTTGGATAACCAATCCATGCCAAGAATGACATCTAGGTTTGGGTATCTAGGACTATTAGGTTGGCTAGAAACTCAACTCGACTATGAGTAACAGCTCCTAAACATCCCACTCTAGTACTTAGCTCTGCTCCGGTATTGGACTAACAGAGTATGCTTAAGTTGCATAACTTCCAATTTATTCTTGGTTGCAAATATTCCGAAACAAGCGAATGCGAAGCTCAGAATCAAACAAAGCTGCTGCAGTAATCGAGTTAACGAAACTTACCCGATCGACGTCAGGTGATTCTGGGCTCCTTCGGGGTGGCGTGGTTGACACGGCCTCGATCACGGCTGCGGTGCTCCTCGGCTTGACCGGCAACTTGCAGCTCCTTGGTTGATGCACGGTCTGGCGTCTTGGATGGCGTAGCTCAAGGTTGAAAGCGTCTTGGAGTGATTGTTCCCCTTGCGGACCTTTGGTTGGCAAAATGTCGGTGGCGACGCAGCGTAATGGACCTTTGGCACGTTCTGGCGGTTGCTTCCTAGATTGGGGTTGGCAGTGCGGGGTTGCGGAAGTTACGGCGGTGGGCGAGGTGTTGAAGTTGGTGCGAGTGCTCGAGCGAAGTTTGGGGTGAAACTTTGTTGAAGCTGTCGCGGCACTATTCTTGCCCTCTGCTGTGATTGATGGTTCCTTCTTCGAGCCATCCGGCGTTCTGGTTATCCTCCGGTTCCTTGCGTTTGTCCTCTAGAACAAAGGCTTTATTGACCAGCTCACGGAAATCGGGAAAAGTATGGGCGATCAAAGCGACTTGCGATCCGGTGTTTAGCCCTTCAGAAACGACTCGACGAGCCTTATGCGTGGCTACATCTTCTGCGCATAGCGAGCTAGTGAGAAAACTTGTTGAGGTAGTCGGACGCGACATAGCTCTTGCTTGCGAGCGCGGAACTCATCCTTCTTGGTCGATAATGCCTTACGGCACATGATCTTGGCGAAATGCGAAGAAAATTCCTCCGGTGATATCTGTGGCGTCTCATGGGCGACGCAGTTCTCCACCATTGGCGGCGGTGCCCTCCATCGGTGAGTGGCATACGAGAACCTTTTCACGGCCGCATTGCCTTGAGTGATCGCGACTTTCTTTCGATAACACGCACCAATCGTGCGCTTCCACGGAGAGGCGTGTCGAGAAAATGTTGGTGGGCGAGTCCTCATGAATCGCAAGTTTGGATGGTCCATGGTGACCATGAGCGGTGGGCTCCATCTTTGGTGATTGTTGTTGTTATTGTTCGGTTGTGCATGGCTTGCATCCGAGTCATCATGGTATTCATCGGTGAGTCTGTCTGCCATGAAAGCTCCAAAGTTTTGCAAGTCAATTGGGGGTGCTTGCGTGAAGCGCTCCTACTGTTGGTTGCTCATTGCCTCTGGTCTTTGAGTACCGGAACCACTTGCAGCGATCGCGAGTTTGAACCATCGCAAGCTCCATGGGTTAGATAAGGTAGCAAGCACGAGATGAGTTAAGAACTAGGCGGTAGGTTAAACCCAACAAAACAGATCAAGAAACTCAAATGAAATACCTTTATTACTTAGGGTCTTAGCATGGCGCAACAAATGCCTAAGGGCCTTTGCACTCATACTTGCACACAAAAAGAAACAACGACCTAAGCACACAAAGCTACGCCTAAAGGGCGACTCACTAAGCGGCGGCTAAACTGAAAAAAAGCGAAGCCTAAGCGAACTACTCAAGAAAGCCCCACAACGCGGCGGCGCTCGGCGGTGTAGACTCGGAAGTGAGCGGCATCTTGGCAAGCGATCACGATGCCACAGGCCAGTGCGGCAAAACAGGCGTTCCCAGTGCAACCGCTCTGCTGGCTCCTCGGCTCTGCATCTTCTTGAGCTCGGTGGGCCTTCCTCGGATCTTCTTGAGGATCATCCTCGGGTCTTCCTCTTCTTGGGAACTTGATCGTAGAGGATCTCTTGCAGTGGCGACCTTCTCTTGACTCTGCAAGGCTTCATAGACATGATCCAACTCGTGATGGTTCTCTCCAAAGCTTCCTCTGGCGGCCACGGCCGGGGCGAGTGTCTGGCGATAGCGTTGCTCTCTCATACGTGGGCGGGTAGCGTCTTTGGCAAGTCCACGGTGCGGCTTCGGGATGGTAACGGAAGGCGGTGTCTTGAAGCTCCGTCGCGTAGATGTTGCGAATCGTAGCATGGCCAAGCGCGGCGACTCTGGATACCTTCCGGCCAAGTGATCTTCCTCAACGAGGCGTGCGAAGGTTGGCTCGCCTTGTCGTTCCTCTGGCGTAGATCGTCGGCGACAAATCACTCCACGGTTACGTCCATTCATCATCCGGTTGTTGCCGACGTCTGGTGGACGATCAAAACCTCCAAGAACACGGAGCAACTTCCACAGCTCGGCGGCATACCCTCCAGTGCGCTCACCATAGCTCTGAAGGCGAGGCATCTGTCAAGACAGACGAACAGGGTAAGAGCAACTTTAAAGCAGCGGGGAGAGAAGAGATCATAGCAAAAGTTGAGGCGAGAGAGATATGAGAAGAGTTAAGCAATCAATTAACTTTGCAAGTTAATTTTCCTTTTAGAAAATAGTTTGGACACTCTAAGGGCGGCCAATCTACTAAGGTCAAGACCTCTGATCGGTATGGCTCACGATACCACCTCTGTCGGGACCTGAGTACGATTCGGAACCCTGCGTGTATCTTGCACTAGTCGAGGATCACGCTAGTGCACACAGGTTAACACGGTAAATATCGATCCACACAAGCGATAAATAAAGTAAGCGATTAGTTTGAATAACAAATAAGGGTTTTGACCTTATGGTGAGTTTACATTTATTAAGCCACAGGGCTACGAGGAAATAAAGCGTGAGCGGAAAACTCCAGCGTAGATCCCACCAATTCACCACGGGCAACCAAGCGGGATCCGACCTTAACGAGCGATCGGCCTTCAACGAACTCCTCCTCGAAAGCGGCGTAGACTCCTCCATACAGTAGGTTTGGGCGCAAGTTTTACAACAAGCGTGAGTACACAACCGTACTCGCAAATCATACCACGAATGCAATGTATAGATGCGAGGCTTATTCCAAAGAAAAGGCTTACGTGGTTCTTTTGCATAAAAGCAACATTTGCAATTGAATACGAATAATAGATTGAAAGCATAATTCAAACAAATAGACAATATTAATTTAACAGATTGTTTTCACAAAGACACACAGCTAAGCAGATTATTTCACATAGCCATATGATTGAGATCACACGCTCCCATTCCCACATTTTATGAAAACTACCCTCGTGTGAAAGCAGAGCATGTCCATGACCACGGACGGCTATTCGAATAGTTTATTTAACACTCTGCGAGAGGTTGTACACTTTACCCACACGATATAACCCGGTGTAGCTAGCACCAATCATAACAAAACAGTTCGAAACTTCATCTCCAACATTGGCGTTCCCGGTGTGCTTACAAACCGTTATACATATCACATAGCCCATGCATAACACACACCGTTGGGCGGGGACGGCGAATCCTCCCGTGATGCAACCACCAAGTAGTCACACCTCCACCTATCACATAGTCTAACCTACCACACGAACATCAATGCCGAGAATCCATAACACTAAGTTAGGCCCGTCCCATACGGGCATGTGGTGCGTCAGATGAGCTCGGTTCAATGGCGCACAAAGTTAAGTCCTTAATTGACCAAGGCAAGACTTCCATGTTCTAACTAAGCCACACAGATTATCAAACCCATCACATAGTCCACCATGTCACACAGTCTCCACCACTTGCCTCAGTCTAAATCCTTTACCACCCAGTTGATTTTAGTGCAACACATGCCATCACGAAGTAATAACACATAGCACACAGTTTTACACAAAGTTCCATAGACACTTAGTCATATTTAATATTTGCGACTCACATGAGATGATGATTCGTAGCATGGCTAAGCAATTGTACTCGCCTCTAACCAACCCACGTTGGTGCTACAATATTACCAACTAAACCAATCTAGGGTGACAAGGAATTATGACATACAAGGCCAAGGTGTGATAACAATTGGGATAATAACTATACCCAAAGCATTGAAATAAATAATTAAAATAGAATGCAATAATTTAACACAAAGTAATTTGAAAACTGGGTTCAAGATGATCAAAGGTATGACTTGCCTTGGAAAAGGTCTATGTACTGGTCTTGATCTTGGGGTGCTCCTTCTTCCACAAAATTCCCGACGATCGCGTCTACTCATAAACGAGACACAAACAAACAAAACAAATAAATAACAGAGGCAAAACAAACTCCAAAAATTAAATAAAAATCTCAGATAAATAGATCTTGAATTTAGACAAATTTAGAAATTTGAATGGGCTCAATCGGAGTTAGGATGCAAAAGTTATGGGCTTTGGAAGATTGGAAATCTAAAAGAAACCCTAAATTGGAATTTACGGAATTTCCGAATTATTCTTTAAAAGAAAAATCGGATTATTGCGCGATCTTGGCGTCGTGAAACGTTCGGACGGGGTGATCGTGGATCGGCAGTGGGTCCCACCCGTCGGTGCCTCGGCTCATGGTGGACAAAGTCCATGCGGATCGAATCACGGGGTTGGTGGACCGTGCACGCGCGGCGTCTGCGTGCTGGCGACACGGCGCCACACATGCGACGCGTCGATGCGAAGGCGAGTGGCGGTGAGGTGGCGTCCACGCCGACCCGGCGGCGGCGGCTCGGGAACCAAGTCGTCGAGCGGCGGATCCTCCGGCGGTGAGTGGTACCAACGTGTAGCTCTTGCTATGCGAACTGATGAGGTAGGGCTAGGTGGTGGGAGCAGCGGAGGTGGCGGCGAGCTCGGAGCGGTGGAGAGGTTCGGCTATTGTCGGATGGAGGCTCCGGTGAGATTCCGGCGACGGCGAAGACTCCTGGAGGTAGCCGAGGTGACGGCGAACCCAGCGGTGCACTCAAGGATGACGCGGCGACACTAGCGGCGGCGCAAAACAGAGAAGAAGACCGGCGGTGAGAAAACCCTAAAACTCTGATTGCGGCGGCGCTAGGGCTCGGGAGGAGGTGAGGGTGGCGGCTCTGGGTTGCGGAGGTGCTGGCGATCCTCGGGTGCTATTTATAGAAATTTGGGGTGCGGGATAAGGAATCCCAAATCGAGTCGAGATGAACACGAGACCGATTTCGAAATCCGGGATAGGATTTGATCCAAGATCGATTTTAACGAAGCGGAGTGCGGAGAGGTTAGGGATAGGATTTGTACGTTTTCTAGAAGGGCTTTAGATAGAAAAAGGCGTTGTCGGACGGAGCTTTGAGCTCGCAATGGCGGCGACTTCGGCGCTCGCGAGGAAGGCGATAGACGCGGGAAGGCGGCGATCGGCGTCGCGGGCCCCTGGTCGTGGCAAGAAGCGGTGTGCAAGCAATTTGGCGGTCAGGTGGGCGGCACAGTGAGGAATGGGCGGGCGGGAATTCGGCCGAGACTATTTCGAGATTAATAATAGGTTTTCATTTTAGAAAATACGAGAAATTCAAATAGGCAATAGAAAATAGCAAATGAACTCGAGAAAAATTCTAGAAAAATCTAGAAAATATATCGAGCACATAGAACCCAAATAAAATAGTTTTGGCTAATGTTCATGTTGGGATTATTCACATTAAATGTTTTTGATTGCAAAGTCAATATTAAGCTTTTGAATTAAATTCAAATAAATCCAAATGGTGAATTTTTCCCTGCTAACTATTCAAAGGATTTTTAAGGCTCTGAAAATTGGGATGTTACACCATGTCTGGTCGGAGCACCAGAGGAAGGCGTAGCCAGCGCCGACAAGCCCGGATAGGAACTCTGTGAACTGCTCAAGCGAAATGACGGCGAGGCCATCATTTCTCACGTACACGACAGACCAATCCGCGTGGCCATGAAGCCACGCCATGAAGCCATCGTCCTCCTGCCACAAGCCGCCGGCAGCCGCCGCCGCCGAGAACATAGCGTGGAGAGGCTTAATGGCAAATACGTCGCGCATGTGTGAAATGGCAAACAATTTCACCGAAGTTTCGGTGATTTCGTACCCCCTCCAAAAATTTTATGATTCATTCAAAAAAATTCAGAAATATTTGAATTTTGACAAATTACTTCCTAAATTTGAATTTAGACAAAATTCAGTCAAATTTCGTTCAGTTTTGAAACCCCACCGAGCACATGCGCCACCGCCATGCCTCGCCCGTCGCCTCGGGTCCCTCCGCCAAGTCGCCCACGATCGCGCCCCTTTCCGTCCATTTAAATGGACTAGTAGCCTGCGCGCGCGCCAGGCGCGCGAGAACAGACATCGTTTCAGCGTTTCAGTGGGAGGTAATAGAAGAGTGATTGTATGTATCATAGGGATGTTTGTTTAGATGACATATAATGTCAGGCAGAAATACATAACGTGGTGATATAAATCATAATATGAAACATAGATGGACTATTGTATGCATACAGGAGGCGAAGTTTATTCATGTATCTATGCCGTGGAGTTAGCACGTAAAGGAATCGTTAAGATAAAGTACACCTCAGACCCGGGGCTGGTGCTAGGCTGGCAGATCTCCATGAACCGGGCGTATATTGTGTACGGGCTCAAGGTCGGCAACATTCTTAAGCAGCTGTTGCAACGACAAATGCTGGACCAAGTATACAACCTGCGCCAAATAACTAAGTCGTTTTGTATTGTTTATTTGTTTCAGATATGCTAATTGAGGAGTGCATAGGGCTGATTTTACCTGGAAGAGAATAATAGAAGGCATGTGAGACATGATCGTTGTGTGCAGCTATAAAGGCAGCTTGACCAGTATATTGCAAAAGATGGCATAGGATAGGAGCACAACCACAGTGAAAACAATCTGCGTATCAAAATGATAAAGGATGTTGTCAGCAAGTAAGCAAATAGGTTAATTTCTGTACCCATGTGAAAATGTCTGTTAATTTTTTTTCACAAGCTCAGAATTCCAGTTACTAATTTCTGTTAAAAATGTCTGTACCCATGTGAGACACATGCCAAAATGGATCACAAGCTCAGAATCACCCAGAACTAAACCAAGTCACCGCCAAAACTTAGGAGTGGACAATGAATCAAAATTGACCAGAATCATGAGTAAGAGCTCTGTGAAAATTTGTTCCAAAACTAAGAAGTTTGGAATTCAGTGAAATTTTGTAAAATATATGAGTTACAGCATGCAAATTAGCATTAAAACTCACTAATTCAGAGCTGACTAAAATGACCCAAACAATTGATCTATAATGACATATCAACCCCAATACCCTAAATCAATTGATCTTGAGTGAAATGCAGAAGTTATCGTGTTAAAAATAACAAAAAAAACTTGAAAGTTCAGAGAACATTTTTTGTCAAATCAGTCTATAGCATGTCAATAAATGAAAAGCGCGTCAGATCAAATCAGTCCTACCTACTGTGAAAAAGATTCAAATGGCATAATCACGGCAGAGCCACATCAGCTTTAATCCCTACAAGTGCAGCACCCGTCGAAACTGTTCCTGTCAGGCCGTCACTGAACACAACCTTGCTTCCTGCCTTCCTGTGATCTTCCACGGAAGCTTCAGCACTGCATGGAAGTCAGAGCATGCCTGGTGGTTCTTGAAAATCTCCATTGTTCTTCCGGACTGCATGCTCATGGGCCCCAATGCAATGGGTAGCTTCTCACTGCACCGCAACTGCCTTCTCCTCCATTGCATAGCCCAGGTCGTGCCGAAGCAGCTCAGCTGCCGAACATGTAAACGTCAATCATGGCATTCCAGCAGATGGGACTCCTCCTTGGCCATTCCATCGAACAAGTTGTGTGCGTCGTCCAATGCCCCACCTTTGAGGAACAGGTAAATCACAAGGCGCTGGTGGGAAAGAGCGAGGAGGTGGGTGCGGTGAAGAAGAAAGAGAAGAGCCGGGCGCCGGGGAGGAGGATGAAGCAGCGGCGGCGATAGGACCGGAGGAGGAAACACGTTCGGGGAGACTCTTTCTCTCTGACCGAGGCCACCGAAGAATCCAGAGAGAGAAGCGTGGCGAGCGGAGCGAAGCAGCAGCACGCGGACAAAGACAGCGTGATCGGACGGCGCGGGAACGAGCTCAGCGTGATCGGACGGCGCGGCAGACGCAGCCAGGAGACAGCAGGCGCGTAAATCCAAAAAAAAAATCGTAGGGACGCGAGAGAGAGCAGCGCAGCATCGCACGGCCTCGGAAAAAACGGCGACGTGGCCTCTGTGCCCTCGCGTCAAACCCGCCTCTAATTAAGACCGGAGGATGGTCACAGGCTCAATCATTCACAGCTGCGTGTGCAATTATGCATGGCAACTCCATGCAACCGCTAACCAACTGATGACGCGTCGCAGGCGCAACACCACATGTCGGATCAGGCTAGCCGCCAGCTGATTGATCCCGTACGTTTATTATTGCAGCAAACTAATTCGTAACACGTTATCAGCTAGAAACTCCTAATTAACCACTGTTACGTTGCTGATTGCACAGCTTAGATCAGCACTTGCAGGCTGCAGCTGTTTATTTGATCAACAACAACACATGCTGTTCCGAGCAACTCAATCCAACACATGAAATTCGAGAGAGAAAAAAGTGTTATGCTGGCAACAGAAATTGCAAAAATAAAAATAAAAAACGTGGATATTGGCCTGAATGCTGTTGTAGCAAGAACTATACTCAGAAATTACTAAGTGCAAGATCTAAAACTCACAGAAGAACCACACTGGCACATATTGGCAGAAACTGTACACAGATTATTTCAAACATCAAGTAAATGGCCAGTGAGAGATCAGCATGATCTGATAAGATATAAACAAGTGGCTTACTAGCTAGCAGGCCAGAATCGTACATATCATCTGCTCCTTAATTTGTAGGAGAAGGACAGCATGGCTAGGGATGGCAATAGGATCATTCCCGTCAGGGAGTGGTGGAACATCCTTATCCCTGAGAGACGGAAAATTTCCCGTCCCTATCCCCATCCTCATCCTCGGATGCTATTCTCCCCCCGTTCTCTGTCCCCATCGAGTTATCGGGACCCTACGGGGATCCATACCCGAAAATTGGATCCCGAAAGAAAAGAAAATAAGATCCATAATGTTATAAAATGAGTATGAATATCCACATGCAATGCTAAAATGACAATATTTTTTATTAATTAGCATCTAAAAAGTAAATGATGCAAATAAGATTATCTGGCTATCGCCTTATCGGGTTGTGTGGTAGTGGGCTAGTGACCTACATGTCTTATCGGGAGCCCATACGGGTAGCGGGGATGGGGAGTAGGGGAATGACCCCATCCCCGCTTCATCCGATGGGGAATTGTATTTGCATATTAGCATCCTCGTGGGGAAGAAATAGCCCCATCCCGGTCCCTAATGGGTGAATTCCCGTCGGGAATGGAGAATGGGAGCTCATATATATATATATATATATATATATATATATATATATATATATATATATATATATATATATATATGGAAAATAGCTTAGTACTGCTAGGAGTACGTACTTCCAATTCTATCCACCCTCGACTGGAACTCTCTCAATCAAACCTACCCCACGGGCATGCTACCGGGTGCCGAAGGTTAGACCCATTTTGATTTTTCTTTAATTAAAATTATCTAGTAAATCCGCAAATCGTTGTTCACCTCCGATTTTCCTGGGATGGATCAGGCTCAACGCTCTTCCTTTGGGATTTTGGATGAAGCGGCGCTTACAATTTCGGCGGTGTGGCTCTAGAACCCAATCGGGATTCTGACAGTGTGGAGCTCCTCAGCAAAGGATTTTGGCAGTGCACATCAATTTCAGGATTCCGATGGAGGTATCGCATCACGTGGAGGCCGGAGAGAGTGTCGTGAATCTAATCCCAATCTGCATTGATCGTACGCAGAGTCCTCAACCTCATCCTGCTACTCCCATCACAGACCGCAGTAGGAGAATCATCCTGAACTCACCACAGGTACGTAATCAAAAGCTGTTGTTTCTAACCACCTAATTAGTTCGACATGCATTTTAGCGTTGTTCTTCTATTAATGTGAGGTCAACGGATTGGTAATGCCCGATTACGTTTGAATTCCTTGGTGTGTTGCTGACCAGATTGAAATAGATATATGATGACATAGCACATAGATGATTGTTGACATGGTACATGCCTAATTATACTGAATTTTGTTTGTAGGGAATCAAGGCTATCAATAATTCTGAAAAAAATCCCCAATTCCTATTCCCTCGTCCAGAGGAAGCATCCCCTCTTTGAGCGCTACCTGTGTGGTAAGCAAGTACCGCCAGGATAGGGCTATGAAATCATTGGCTAAAGACAAGGGCACAACTTTAAAATTAACTACCGATGCCAACCAAGGTGTGTTGTGAACATAATTAAGGAATTTGGTGACCACAAGAAAGCGCTAGTTCGCCAAATTTTGTTTGGAGGTATTCTTGATTTGAAGTTAACTAAAGTTAACATGCAATTTGGAGCATGGCTACTTAGCAAAGTTGACCCAAAAGATTACGCGATTGTATCTGAAACTAACAAGGTGATACCCTTCTCTTGCAATGATGTTAGCATAGTTTTTGGGATACCATGCACAGGGAAAGCCATAGAGCCATGCTCACAGGATGATGTTCATAAGAACAAAAGGCTTTTTTGAGAATTGTTTGAGATTTCATATTTTTCTAAGGTTACTATAACATTTCTAGAGGGTATTCTAAAGAAACAATATTCATACCCATTGACATCTGATGAGAAGAAGTCTATTAAGCAGTGATGACAAAGCTGTTGGCTCCACAATCATTGGGTAATAACATCTCCACAAGGTATATTAGAGTTGTTGCCGATGTTGACAACATTATGAATTATAATTGGTCACAATTTGTTGTTGACGACCTGAAGAAATTTGCTGAACTAATGCCCAAAAAGTTTCCAAAATCTTCTCAAGGATCCATCAATGGTTGCATTCTTGTTCCTAATGGTATGTCATATTATATTTTGCATTATATATACTTTTTATTTAGTCCGATCATACTGACGAGCTTCGTGTCGTCAGAAAGCTCATCAGTATGATCGGACTAAATCAAGTATATATAATGCAAAATATAATATGTGATACCATTAGGAACAAGATGCAACCATTGATGGATCAAAAAGATTTGGAAACTTCTGAGCATTAGTTCAACAAATTTCTTTAGGTCGTCAAACAACAAATTGTGACCAATTATAATACATAATGTTGTCAACATCAACACCAACTCTAATATACCTTGTAGAGATGTTATTAGCCAATGATTGTGGAGCCAACAACTTCGTTATCACATATAAAACAAATGCACTTTAATAGAAGATGAATACTATTTCTTCAGAATTCCCTCTAGAAATGTTATAGTAACCTTAGAAAAATGTGAAATCTCAAACAGTTTACATAAAAGCCTTTTGTTCTTATGAACAAGATCCTGTGAGCATGGGTCTATGGCTTTCCCTGTGAATGGTATCCCAAAAAACTATGCTAACATCCTTGCAAGAGAAGGGTATCACCTGTTAATTTCGAGATAAATAATGCAATCTTTGGGGTCAACTTTGCTAAGCATCCATGCTTTGTTAACTTCAAATCAAGAATGCCCCAAACCCAATTTGGCGAACTAGCTCTTTCTTGTGGTCATCAAATTCCTTAAGTATGTTCACAACACACACCTTGGTTGGCATCTTCAGTTAATTTTAAAGTTGGTGCCCTTGTCTTTAGTCAGTGATTTCAGAGCCATGTTCTGAAGGTATTTGCTTACCATGCGGGCAACGCTCAAAGAGAGGATGCTTCCTCTGGAAGCAGGAATAGGAGTTGGGGAATTGTTTCAGAATTATTGATAGCCTTGATTCCCTGGAAAAAAAAATTCAATATAATTAGGCATGTACCATGTCAACAATCATCTTTGTGCTATGCCACCAGATATCTATTTCAATCCGGTTAGCAACACACCAAGGAACTCAAACATTACTGGGCTGTTATGGAGCAAGACGCGAGGCGGTGCAGCTGGGGTGTGAACAGTACCACGCACTATAGCGACGCGTGAACAATGCTCGTCGATACTGTAGCACCGTTATTTTTCATACATGCTTATTGGTTTCCTAGAATAAAGAATAGTTGGTTAGGTAGGTTATTTTGTTATTCTTTATCTATCAAGTTATTATTAGGGATATGATCTTATCTATTAGGAAGGTTATTTTTAATATTTGAAAAGATTAGATTGGATTGATATATTTCCTTACAGATTATTTCTTAGGCGTCAAGTCGGGTTATCCCTATAGAAAAGAAAGCATCTATCCATTATTAATCAAGTAATGAATAAACAAAGTTCTTAGTCTCTCCCTTCCTCTTCAACTAAGCCTCAGAGCCTTGGCAGTGGCATGGTCAACCGTTCAAGGGCGAGTGCCCTACCCTCGGTCTCCAATCCCGTACCCAACCAATGTCCACAGCATTTGGTATTAGAGCCACCCACTATGGCTTTTGGTGCTGAACTATCTCCCTTCGCCATGTTGAAGGTTGGCAACGAAAAGATGATAGCCTCAATTGATAACATGATGACCATCCTCCAAAAAACGTAGGCATTGATGGTCAGGTTGAAGGAGCAGGAGGAGCCGCGTGCTATTGCAATGGAAGCGCTACTATCACCTTCCTCAACGGTGCCACCAATGCCACCCTAGTGGGCATCACTGCACTTGGTTGCATCCTCGATGCAGCTCCGCTGGAGGAAGGATGCCACTGTCCAGCGGCGATATTTTCCACATGACCAGACGATGTTGTGTCATAGGCAATGCAGAGCGCAGCAACTGAGGGGTCAGCACCACCGTCACGTCTTCTCGCCATCGTCACGTTCCAGGGCAGTAAGGGTGTAACTGCTGCCCTATGTCGGTTGCCCATGCCGTCGATGTCTTCCTCAACACCACAACAGGCTAAGACGTTTCTTCCTTGGGCACTATACGTTAGATTGTCACTGATCTGCTCTCAAGCGAACCAATGTCGGTACCGGATACTCTTGTTAACATAGGGCCACCAAGAACTTCAACCGTGGCCACCACCGCAGCTCGAGAACGAGCTACCTCGTCGCGAGAGGTGTAATGTTATCGAGCAAGACACGAGGCACTACAGCAGGCGCGTGAACAGTACCACGGGTACTACAACGATGCGTGAACAATGCCTCATACTATAGCGATGTGTGAACAGTACCATTGGTACTGTAGCTCTGTTATTTTCCATACGTGCTAATTGGTTTCCTAGAATAAGGAATACTTGGTTAGGTAGGTTATTTTGGGATTCCTTATCTATCAAGTTATTATTAGGGATATGATGTTATCTATTAGGAAGGTTATTTGAAATAGTTGGAAAGATTAGATTGGATTGATATGTTTCCTTACAGATTATTTCTTAGGCATCAACTCGGGTTGTCCTTATAAAAAAGAAAGTATCTATCCATTGTCAATCAAGCAATGAATAAACAAAGTTCTTAGTCTCTCCCTTCCTCTTCAACTACGCCTCAGAGCCTTGGTGGTAGCATGGCCAACCGTTCAAGGGCGAGTGCCCTACCATTGGTCTCCGGACCCGTACCCAACCAATGTCCAAAACACGGGTATTACCAAATTACCAATTCGTTGACCTCACATTAACAGAAGAACAACACTAAAATGCATGTCGAACTAATTATGTGGTTACAAACAACATTCTTTTTATTATGTACCTGGGGTGAGTTTAGGATGATTCTCCTGCCGTGGTCTGTGATGGGAGTAGTAGGATGAGGTTGAGGACTCTGCAGACCTATCATCACAGATTGGGATTTCTTTCACGGCGCTCTCCCCGGCCTCCACATGATGTGACGCCTCCATCGAAATCCTGAAATCGATGTGCACCGCTAAAATCCTTTGCTGAGGAGCTCCACGCTGCCAGAATCCAGATTGGGTTCTAGAGCCACACCGCCGAAAACTCGATTGGAGTTCTTGCGCCGTCAAAATAGTAAGCGCCGCTCCGCCCAAAATCCCTAGGGAAGAGCACCGAGCCTGATCCATCCCAGGAAAATCGTAGGTCAACAATGATTTGCAGATTTACTAGATAATTTTAATTAAAGAAAAATAAAAACTGGCCTTACCTTCGGCACCTGGTAGCGCGCCCGTGGGGCATGTTTGATCAAGAGGATTCCGATCGACAGCGGATGGAAACGGCAGTACACTCTCCTCCTAGTACTATATATATATATATATATATATATATATATATATATATATATATATATATATATATAAATGATCTTGCATGCTAGTGAACTCTAGTACCACATATCGAGTCCATCAATATTGCATGTGGATGTGTGTAGTGAGAGAGAGAAAAGATGATGGGAGTTAAGGGAGTTAAAGGTTGCAATGGCCATGCTAGATGAGTGGTGGAGATTTGTGTTACTATATATATATATATACTATATATATATATATATATATATATATATATATACACACACACACACACACAAACTGTGTTCTAAAATGGGAAGATGGTTTAGCACAGCAGATCATATAGAGCATAGTACGTACACAATACAAATCTAAAGCAGACATAACATAAAATCAAAACAGGAGTAGTAAACTCCAATAATGTCTAAATTGATACGATGCTACCTAGATGACTTAGCACATCGATGGCAACTTAGGACAACTCTGAAATAAGCATCATAAAAAATATAAGGCCAAGAACACGGACGGTTATGCTACGATGACTGAAGCCAAGAACATGCGTGGACAATGTTAAGATGACTAAGGTCGAGAACATGAACGATGATAGGCTACATATAAAACGCTTCGATGATAGGGGAAAATAAGGCTCACATCGTTGCTGTGGCCACACTTCTTCTTGCGGCAGTTCGTAGATCTGATGGGAAGGCGAGCATAGCACCTGCGAGACAAAATGGTGAAGAAAAAGTTAGACTATGCCACCGCACATATGCACTACAAGCACAAAATGCTTGTGAACAGCTTATCATCATCTTCTAAAGCGAAAGAAACAGACAGGACATGCAAGGATGACGACAAGCTAAAAGGATGTGTGCCTAGAGATTTTGGTCCATAAGGTTAACGAGTTCTAACAAACACATAATAGCAATTCAAACAAGTAAATGACACACAACTTGGCACTAAACATATAGTAGTAAATGCCCAGTATAGGATCGGTCTGATTTGGGGAATGTGCGGTCTTACTTGCGGCAGTTTATCTTCCTCTCAATGTACTTGAGCGCAAGGGTGAGGAGATTGGGCTCGATGCGGGGGTAGCAGCGTCCGCCGCCGCCGCAGAGGCGGAGCACGAGGTGAAGCGTGGACTCCTTCTGGATGTTGTAGTCGGCCAGGGTGCGGCCGTCCTCCAGCTGCTTCCCCGTGAAGATGAGGCGCTGCTGGTCCGGCGGGATACCTGCAAATCAAAGCAAAGGAAAACCGAACCGAACAGCCCCAACACACACGTGATTAGTTTACTAATAATCCGTTGTGACGGGGCAATTAATAACTAAAAGGATAAAAAGATGCTATGCGCATGCACAATCCCGATGAATTCGCCAAAATTTGTAGCACGTCGATGGAATTATTAGATCCAAAATAGGGATCTATTCAAATCCAGTTCCAGTATCAGGCGAGTTTCCAAATCTTCCAATCACAAACCTACCGCCTTCAATTACCCTCAAGAAGCACAGTAGGAAGCCAATAAATCTAACCCTATCTCTAATCCTCTCGGGTTTTGATTCTTACCCTAATTAATTACTTGACACGGCCGAACGATCGCCCGGGACGATCGATCTGCTCTGTTCCAGATCAAGATGATCATCAGGCATGACTAAACGATGCGATGAAGCACACGTATCGATAATCACTTGGTAAAATGCTGAGGATATCTATCAAATTGTTCTTTTTAGTTTTACAGCTATGGTGTAGACGCTCTGGAAAGTCAGAAATAAAATAGCTATTGATAAAACTTTTCCTAAACAACCGATTGAAGTTATTTTCAAATATATATCTTGTTTGCAGAGGTGGAGAATTCGATAAAGAGAGGAGCGTAAGGAGCTTGATTGTGTGATTAGCTTGGTGAAGGCTGAATGAAGACTTTTCATGCGGTTCATGTAGTTTAAGTCAGTTTTTTGCATCAGGTTTTAGTCTGTTTTAGCTTGCTGAACTTAGGTTCTTGGTTGTTTGGAGTATGCCGTTAGTTGTTTTTCAGCCAGCTTATCTTCTGTGAGCTGTCTATGTAGTCTTTTCTTTGTTTTGGTATTTGGTAACTTGATATGGAGGTTGTATGACAACCTTTTATAAACTCTAGTATTAGCTTTTACAAATGCTGGTTGACCCTGTTTCAAAAAAAAAATGCGGAGGATATATAACCCAACTAAAACCAAAGGAAACAGAGGATCGGAGAAACAGACGCAAGAAACAAAATGGCAATGCAGGCGCAGGTGATGGGCGGCCGACGAGTAGACAAAGGATGCATAGAGATATATGCATACCTTCCTTGCCCTGGATCTTGGCCTTGACGTTGTCAATGGTGTCGTCGCTCTCGACCTCCAGCGTGATGGTCTTCCCCGTCAACGTCTTCACGAAGATCTGCATCTTGCCCAGCCCCGGCCGCTTGCTAATGGGTGGTGGTTGGCTGGAGGGTGTCAGGATGATCAGTGATGGTCAGCTCGCGCGGCGGACGTGACCTCCTTATATAGGAGGGGGGGACGAAGACCTAGCAAAGCTAGGGTAGGCTTGGGCTCAGTCTCAGTCCACCCCCCTCGGTGGAGATGCGATGCGAGTATGTGTTGGGCTGGGCCTATGCCGTCACTTGACCATGGTCACCGTACACAACATATTACCGACAGTATTTGTTTTTTATAGGAATTATTTATGATTTGCCACGGTAAAGATGTGGATTTGGTGATTTGTCATTCCATATCTCGCTGATACGTGAGTCCCATAATCATGTCAGTGAGACATTTAGGGCAAATCATCGAATGTGTATATATATTTTGCTGTGACAAATCACCCAATCCTCTCTTTTTATAGATCAGATCGACAGTAATTGTTTTTTATTGTAAAATCAATCGACAGTAAATTGGAACAGGATGATTGATACACAGTTTTGCCAATTTGGAATGCTGCCCTCTGTTCTGTGGACACCATACGATGTCGATCGACCTCACTCTGGAATGATTTTTTTTACCATGCAAGAGGATAGGTCCCTAGCTATGCCTTCCTCAATGCTAATTAATTCACTGTACTATTTGGAAGCAATCAGATGGTAAGAATCAGTGTTTATATGGAAATAAACTAATTATGAGTTTTTAGGGAAATTAATTGTGACTTAATACATTCCAAAAAAAAGTTAGCTTTAATCCATGCATGAGCGTGTAGATGGATACTTGCAACAAGAGAGTACATTTTAATTTTTTAATTGGACAGGAAATAGAATACAAATTCAATCTAACATGGATATAAATTATTGTCATTCTAGAATTTTAACTTTCTTTCGAATTTGAAATTTCACTAGTGATCATATTATTTCTCTAATATCTAATTATTCAAAGCACAAGCATGCATGGTATTTAAATTTAACCCACTACTGAAATTTAAATTGTATTGTTTTAAAGTTCGAATCAGTATTATGCTACTATACTACACATTTTCAAAATGAACAAAGAAGAATGTTCTTCATTTAATACTATGATATGGAATGATATGCCCATTTAATATGTTACTAATTTAGGTGTTTCCTTACATGTCACATTTACATTTAGCCAAAGCTAATCTTGACCAATCAACGGCTGAGATTGAAATATACTCTTTCCTCTATGATGGTGGTACGAGGGTTGTCAGTTATCTAGAACCGATCTTACATATGATTGTTTGATTCGGGGGGTCTCCAAGATTGATCACGCAGAGAGAATGACACAGAGATTTTTTTTATACAGGTTTGAGCCTTCTACTGCGAGAATAACAGCATTACTCCTGTATGTACTATATTGAATATGAGTGTACAAGTACCAATCAAGAGGAAAACTAATGTCTAATGCCTTGCGCTCCTGATCGCCTTTTTTCTCCTCCCTCTGTCAACTGATTGTAGCCTTTATATAGTGTACGAAGAGGTGGCCGTTTCTCCAGGCCGAGAGGCGCTTCATCATTTCATATAATGAGCACATTGATGGTAGTTATTGCTGGACTAGTAACCCTTTCACATCGCCTGCCAGTTATTGTCAGAGACAGATGTGTATTACGTACAGTTATTCCAGAGAATAACAACGTATATTAACTGCTTAGAGTCCCTAATCAATTGGGCTTACTTGTCTGCAAGCTCCATCGATTATAGGGTGGTTATAACTGACTTAGTCGTAGAAGAACTTACGACCACATGGTAGTCGTAGAAAAGCTTACGACCATGAGGTAGTCGTAGAAGGACTTACGACTATAGTGTGGGTCGTAGAAAAGGCTTACGACCACTTGGCTAGTTTCTTCCTTATGAACATTAAGAGGTATACCTAAGAACCATACGATGGTATTATTATCCATAACAAGAATTATAGATAAATGAATAGATGAGGATTATTAGATCCTCGTCATCTAGCCCCCCAGCTTCAAGTGAAAATAACTTACTTGGAAAGAGGGTTGTAGGCAATCTTACGACTACAAGGTGGTCGTAGAAAATCTTACGACTATAAAGTGGTCGTAGTATGGTGATCGGAAGTAAAACCTTTCCGACTAGCATTTCATGTGATCAGAAAAAACTTGGTCAAGAAGGTAGTTTCACTTGAGGTGTGAAGACATACTCAGTTTTCTCGAATATATAGGTTTAAGAATTCCAATCGACTCTCACAGTCCTGTCCGTTGGAGTGGTTCCTGAAGAGGTGGTTCTACTGGGGAACAACCAATGAAGACATCCTCTCCTTCGCAGGAAATGCTACCAAGAAGATTTCTTCTTGGGATTCGACTCCTAAGGATCTTAGCCGGATCACTCCCTACATTCAAACCATAATAGACTTGAAGGAAGAGGGGCTCACCGGATGGCACGTGGTGAAGGATTTCATCATGCACCGCATTAGCCCTCTAAAGAAACGAGCGCATCCCATGTGGAGGTACTCGGGGTCGAAAGATCCGACTAGGGATTATGAGAAGGGTAAATGAATTTTCAACTTATGCCCTTTTTTTGTTGATTTCGAGCTTGGCTATTGAAAGTTTATTTACCCACACAGATCTCCCACAAGCGGGAATTGACGCTCGAGTCAAGCTCATTTGTGAAAAATCCTCGCCACCCAATGTGGTGGCTCCTCAAATCATAGCGGTCTTGTCCGTAGAGGATAAGATGGAATGTCTAAAGGTAATCAAAGATTGATATAATCTTTAGGATCTCATATTCGTAGAAAAACTTACAACCAGGGGGTTGTCGTAGAAAAACTTACGACTAGGTACTAGTCGTAAAAGGACTCACGACCAGGGGATTGTCGTAGAAAAACTTACGACTAGGTACTGGTCGTAGAAGGACTTATGACTAGAGGATTGTCGTAGAAAAACTTGCAACTAGGTACTGGTGGTAGAAGGACTTACGACCAGAGGGTTGTCGTAGAAAAACTTACGACTAGATACTAATGGTAGAAGGACTTACGACCAGAGGGTTGTCGTAGAAAAACTTACGACTAGGTACTGGTCGTAGAAGGACTTATGACCAGAGGATTGTTGTAAAAAACTTATGACTAGGTATTGGTCGTAGAAGGGCTTACGACCAGAGGATTGTCATAGAAAAACTTACGACTAGGTACTAGTTGTATAAGAACTTACGACCAGAGGATTGTCGTAGAAAAACTTACGACTAAGTACTGGTCGTAGAGGGACTTACGGCTAGAGGATTGTCGTAGAAAAACTTACGACTAGGTACTAGTCGTAGAAGGACTTACGACCAGGTATTGGTTGTAGAAGGACTTACGACCAAGTGATGATCGACTTGAAAAACGACCACTTAATAATGTCTTTTTCTGGCTCATGCAGAAAGTAGGCATAGAAGATCATCAAGACGATGAAGAGGTCGAATTGATGGTCATCGAAACAGGGGCAGAGGAAAGCAAAGCTCCTCTGGATAAAAGGCGTTGCCTTGTGAGGGTTGCCGACAGAGGAGGCACAAGATCAAGCTCTGCTGCTTCGACCAGGCCCTTCGAGAAATTCGCAGCAGATATGGTTGCTACAGAGAAAGCAAAGGCCATCAAAGTGACCGAAGCTCTCAAACACAAAGCTCCAAGACCAAGGTACCTTTCTACTACGACAACAAAACTTTCACAGTTTCTGCCTCTCATGGCTTTGTCAAGCAACTAGAAAGGGAGAACTGAAAGAGCTTTATGTCTTTTGTGAAGAAAACTGCTAAGCCAGTAGGGTCCGTGGTCGAGAGAAGTGCTGCTCTTAGGGTGGTCGATACAGGTCTCGGCCATCAAGAGAGTCAGGAGGCTCAAGGAGTGGCAATTCTCACTCAAGTCTTACGACTAGATGTGGTCATAGCGACCCCTACCCTCAACTCGAACATTGACCAGACGTGGTCGATGAGCAGAAGCAAAATAGATGTCCCCTTGGGAAGGTTTCTTCTTTGGAATGTATTGTCTTGACTAGTCTTACTCTTTACAGAGCAAGCAGTTGAAATAAAATAACTCCAAGGACTTTCGACTCGTAATCAGGAGGAGATGAAGTCAACGAAGATCAATCTTCAAGACAATATTTCTCTTCTTAACAATGCACTCAGAGAGCTTGGTGCTAAAGAAGTCACTCCTCTTGAAGGCACCGTGATCGCTCATATGAGTGCCATTGGAGAACAAGTCAGAAACTTGCAATAGTTGATAACCACTCTGAGGACCAACCAGGCTGACTCAATCAGAGAGGCGGTCGAAAATGCAGTGAACTATGCCTTGGCAAAGCTCAAAGCTCATGACCATAATCTCGAACTTCAAGCAATCGAGGCCGATTTCGACTGCTCTACAGTAGAGGCCACTCAGCTAATTACAGAAATCAAGCTAGTTAGCCAGAAAGTCATGGGAGATGCGGATCGGATCTCCTTCCTCAGAGTAATTTACAGTAGGAAACTTGTAAAGATAAATTTTTGAGTATGAATGTATATCCATTTTTTCCTGCAAATCATCTTGTTAAGTATTTAGTAACTCATAAGATAATGAATAGAAAAATAAATTAAGACTAAGAATTGAAGTCATATTAATAATTTTATCCTAGTCCCTGACTATTTGCTTAGTTTATTTAGATAAACTAAGTAAATAGTGTGAAAAAGGTTTTCTTAGAAAGAGAGGTTTGGCTAACTTATAGTTTTCGATTACGATTATCATGCACTGGTCGTAAGAGTAGAAACGAGTTGACACTCGAAAGTTTCTTATAGTGGGCAGGATCATATGTGGAAAGGAAAGGCTTCGGCTAGATGATGTTACCCTCTCCGACTAGATTAATCAAATCAAGTGCGGCAACTTGACTTAGACAAACGTCTGGAGTACTTTAAAAATTCGTTCGACCTTTTCCAGTGGACTCGGTAGGTTTGCTGTGGTAGCAAGAGTTAGAAACAAGATGATGCTAGGAAGTTCCTTCTAGTAGGCAGGACCACGTGTAGAGAGGAAAGACTTCGACTAGGTGTTGTATCTTTCTCTGACTAGTTGTAACGAACTGAGTTTACCAAAAGTAGTCGAATAAATTACAAAAGTGTACTTTGCTTAGAGTATTTTTCAAAATAAATAAAGAAATAAACTAAGGTGAAAAGAGTTGGCTTGAAAATATTTCGACCATGTTTGTTGAACCCGAGCTCTTTGTGTTGGCAGCAAAAGTGAGGAACGAGTCGACACTAGGAAGTTCCTTCTAGTAGGTAGGACCACGTACAGATAGGAAAGACTTCAACTAGGTGATATTACCGTCCTTTCAACCAGTGTAAAGAAAGACTGGGTGTTTAAGAATGATCACAAAATTATCAAAGCGCTACTCAATGTACGACAATAAAGATAGAAAGAATGTGATACTTTATTGTAGGAATGGTTGGTTACACATAAAATTTGCGTAACTGGTTGATGTTCCAAGAATTGGAGAGAACCTGACCGTCTTCTATCGCTAGTCGTACCGAACCTGGTCGCGTAACTTCGACCACTGTGTAAGGACCTTCCCCACTTAGGGGAAAGTTTGTTCCGATTAGACTGAGATTGAATTTTCTTCAATACCAAGTCACCTACAACAAGGCTGCGAGGTTGGACCTTACGATCATAGTATTTGCGCAGGGCTTGTTGATAGACCGCTAAACGAATTAAGGCTTGGTTTCTCTTCTCTTCGAGCAAGTTGATGTCATCTGCTCGAAGTTGTTCCTAAATAGAGTCATGAAAAGTTTCGACCCTTATCGACCTTATCATTAGTTCTGGTGGAAGCATGACTTCGGCACCAAAAGCTAGAAAAAAGGGTGTTTCACCTGTAGTCCTGATTGTGGTCGGATAGACCCTTGCCCTCTAAGGAATCTGGTTCCCTATTTGGACGTACGGTTGTGGGGGATAAGGATCCCTCATCAACTCCATCGGTGGTATGTTCTCCTGGATCTGGCGAATAATCTCTGGAGGCGATATTACCATCGGATGAAACAATATTCGACTCTTAGTCGAAACCGGCATCTATGTCGATATTTGCGTAATCTGCCAAGTCGAACTAGTTCTCCTCGTTCCACTCTCCTGCCATGGAAGCATTAGAGTTGAGAAAATGAAAAAACCTGTTGACGAGGAATCGCCGGAAGATCCCCACGGTCGGCGCCAACTGTCGGTTATCTAGAACCGATCTTACGTATGATTCTTTAATTAAGGGGGTCTCCAAGATTGATCACGCAGAGAGAACCGACACATGGATTTTTTTTATATAGGTTCGGGCCTTCTGCAGTGAGAATAACAACCCTACTCTTGTGTGTATTGTGTTGAATATGAGTGTACAAGTAACAATTAAGAGGAAGACTAATGCCTAATGCCTTGTGCTCTTGATCGCCTTTTTTCTCCTCCCTCTGTCAACTGATTGTAGCCTTTATATAGTGTATGAAGAGGTGGCCGTTTCTCCAGGGCAAGAGGTGCTTCATCATTTCATATAATGAGCACATTGATGGTAGTTATTGCTAGAATAGTAACCCCTCTACATCGCCCGATAGTTATTGTCAGAGACAGAAATGTATTACATACAGTTATTCCAGAGAATAACAACGTATATTAACTGCTTAGAGCCCCTAATCAATTGGACCTACTTGTCTACAAGATCTATCGATTATAGGATGGTCGCAACTGACCTGGTTGTAGAGGAACTTACGACCACATGGTAGGCATAGAAAAGCTTACGACCATGAGGTAGTCGTAGAAGGACTTACGACTATGGGGGTGGTCATAGAAAAAGCTCACAACCACTTGGCTACCTTCTCCCTTATGAACATTAAGAGATATACCTAAGAACCATATGATGGTATTATTATCCATAATAAGAATTACAGATAAATGAATAAATGAGGATTATTAGATCCTCATCAAGGGTGTATCATAAAAGATCTCAGTTTGTAATGTGTTTGCTTTGAATATTAGAAAAATATTTTTGGTACATATTTTCATCAAAAAATATTTTAAAAAAATGGTAAATATTTTCAGTCAAATGTTGAAATATATTTTTAGTTCATATTTTTGTATTTTTTTTGGAGTTCGTAACATTTTCACCATCTTTGGGTACATATTTTTCTAAACCTTTTGGAGTTTGTAAAATTTTCACCGTTTTTTGTACATATTTTTTAATTTTTTTTTAGTTTGTTGCTTTTTTTGGTTTTACAAAACTAAAAACGAAAACGTCAGAAACTTCAATTTTTTTAATAGCCATCCATCATCCATTTGAGGGAGAAAAGTGACACGTGATCATGCCATGTGTGTTGGAGAGAGGGAGTCTTGCACCAATCTCAAGAACATGTGGGCCTAGGATAATGCATGTAGCCACAATTGCTTGTGGTAAAACTACACTGATACACTCGGTTTGTTAGGTGCAATTTGAATTTAAAAATTACCAAAATCTAGTGAATTGGAGTTGGAAATTAGGCACTAATTTGAATGTTTCTTGAAATGTGCGGACTACATGGTGGTTTTAGAGCGATGAACGAACCCTTTTGTTGAAAAAAATGGGGCGGTTTGTTTTTCTGGTTTTTGTCGAAAACCTGCTGGTTTTCACTCGTTCCTTGAACCCTAAGTGATTCTTCACTTAAGTTTTTCACTGAATGATTACCCTATCCTCCGATGTTTGTTTTCATATGATTACAATTTTTTTTTGCTGAACTGAACTTGTCAAGTGGATAATTTCAGCTTGTCCAGTGAGCACAATTTTCACTATCTGACAGAAAAGTGCAGCAGCCTGCAGCTATGTCGCCAAAGAAAAGAAAAGAAAGAGTGCAGCTGCAGTTTGTCCCTGCGCCTGTGGGCCCACGCCCAGGCCCTCATCGTCCACAGGTAGCAGCCCAGGATAAGACGATAATACAAGCCAGAAATATCACACAACTTTACAAGCGCGCACACACACAGTGTGCTGTGTGCAGTGCAGTCATCACTCGTGGCAATTCAGGAATAGACACACCGATTCATCGAACACTGCACTCTTGCGGACTGCAGCGTCCTCAGCAATGGGAGCAACTCTGCAATTCATCAGTCTACTAGGCATCGCCTCGCCCTGTCTTGCTGCTTCCTACAACAACAGCGGAGGCAGCAGCATCAAGAAACAGAGCTGCTCTGTCCACCTGCCACGGCAGAGGAGGAGGCTCTGTGCCCGTGCCGTTGAGACGGATGCCACCGGCGGCGAACCAGCCGCCGCGGAGCCGGAGGAGCCTCCGTCCATCGACTTCGCGTTCGTCAGCGTGAGTTCTTGGCCTCGGTTTGATGTTCTGCACATTGCGTTGTCTCTTGCATTAGGCGTTGCTTGTTGCGTGTGTCTGCATGCAGCCTCGGTTGCTGCCGGACGGGACGCCGGACGTGCACTACCGGACGGCGTGCGGCGGGCAGAAGCTCAGAGACATCATGCTCCAGGGATTCATCGATCTCTACGGTCCTTACGTGAGTGCGGTATTTGTTTGTTCTTCGCGTTGCGCGCTTGTGCCAGGTGGTGACGCTGCTCTGTGGCTGCAGGACAAGCTTCTGCTCAACTGCTCAGGAGGCGGCGTGTGCGGGACCTGCATCGTGGAGGTATGCAAATTCCGGAATACCATGCTTTAGCTTTGCTTGTTTGAAAGTGCTGGAAATAGATAAGCATCTCTCTACTATCTTATCTCTCCACAAAATTAGCCTTCTCGGTATCAGTTGCACTTGCACCTCAGAAAACTCAATCCAGTGCAGAACAAGCGAACAGCATGTTAGTCGTTTCAGCACAGACATTTTTTGTGTGGATATGGTGATCTTGTCATTAATGTCAGGGGTCTGGAACTCACTATAGTTGCAGTACTGGCTGAACTAAGAGAAAAGCTGGACCCAATATTTTTTACCCTATACAATTTTTTCAGGTGGTTGAAGGCAAGGAATTGCTTTCTCCAAAGACTGAAACAGAAAAGGAAAAGCTTAAAGGGTATATGCACAATTCCCTCCTCCATTCATAACTTGTAATCATTTTTTCTCTTAAAGGACACTTTCTCTGTATTTTAAAAATGCAAAGAAAGAAACTTCTAAAATCAAAACGGTGTTACTTTGTGCTAAACTTCTGTATTCTTCAGAAACCCAAGACCTGGAGATTAGCGTGCCAGGCTACGGTTGGCAACCCAGAATCAACTGGACAGGTATGTATTCTCATCATAATTTTGTACATGCTGAAAATTTCTGCATACTGATTTCTGAACATCGCGAATGGGCGACGTTGCAAGTGCTGCTTCATTGCAGTTCTTACCTGACTGGCAACAGTAACAGCATGCCCCTGATGTCTTGTTAATTTGTGCAGATAGTCATTCAGCAATTGCCAGAGTGGAAGATACACGAGTGGGAAAAGTAATTAGTAGTACCCTTGTGTTGATTATACAGTAGATTTCATCACCATGGGAAAAGAAGAGGGAGAAACACTTGATCAGGAGAAGAGCCGGTGAAGGGGATGCTTTTCACAGTACTCCATGCAAAACCTTGAGCATTCTGTCTTTCGCAGCTACCAAATGGAGCATGGATGCAACTAGCTAGTCCTGGCCTGTAAATTGTTCCCTTATTTAAAGAGTAATAGCAAAAGGTCCATGATTTTACCAACACCTGCATATATTTCAGCTAAATTTTGTACCAGAGATACCTGTGATTGAAACCTTAACAAGGAGGTATGAACTATGAAGTAACAGAGGCATGCGTAGGAGTCCCAAATATTTCTGGTTGAACATTTTTTAAAGAGTACAAGGAGGACGTATGCCACACGCACAAATATGATACTTTGCATTGAGCATACATTTTTTGTTTTTTGAAGGATGTATTTGGCATACTTAACAATCAACTTTCTAGAACTTGACAAGTTGAGCATGACACACTTAGTTTTCTCGAAAGCCTCTGAATCGCGTTAATCCAACGGTTCCTGACGGTTGGTAATCTAGCTGATTTGTAAAGAAAATAAAAGATGCAGAAATGTCGACTATTCCCCGTACAAAATCATGTAAGGCGCTGCTTGGAACGCGAATTGAACTGTTTCCGTAAAACTACATTTGTATGGGTGACATTCCATTCAAGTAAACTTCAACATATTTTTTTTTACCAAAAATGTAATGTAATTTGGAACCAGATATCTGGAAGGTTGTTTCAGTGCCTAGTGCTTCCAATTTCCTTTTTTTTTGGACAAGCACCAACGTCTACTAACCACAGCAAGCACATGGACCGCCTGTGCTACCGCAAGATACTCCACTAATTGATCACAGCAATGCGATTCATGCGACAAAGACGCTCGAGTTGTGAATTGTGATCCATTTTAAAACGGCTCGCTCAATTGTTGTGGGTGGAGCGCAATCAGAGGAAAAGGTAGGAGACAAGAACCCAATCGAGATCAGCCAGCCTGCCGCTTGCTCGGCCGGCCGGACGGCGAGGAGGCCACTGACGGACATGGCGGCGGTGCACGTGCTCGTGTTCCCGTGGCCGCTGTAGGCCACATCAATTGCATTGTTGAGTTTGAGTATGATACGAATTAAATTTGAGTGTGATACGAATTAAGTTTTTTTACTTCAAGTCATAGTTCTACTCCTACACAGAGTCTTTCATATACTACTATAAAAATATATGCCCGTAGATCATAGAGAAAAAAAAGAGTTTCATTGTAAACATCTCATCATAGAGTGATATTGTCTTTGTGCGTATGTGGCTTTTCCCTAAAGGGGTATCAATGTAAAATTTGTGTCTTCCGTTCATATTTTTCTGTGTATTATTTACAACAAGTGGTATCATAGGAGATTCGATCGGAAAAAATTGTCGAATTACATCTCACGAGTTGCGATCCATCGAGTCGACGTTCTCAGCGAGCAGCATACGTCGAAACCGAAGCAGAAGAACAAGATTTCCGTGTGGAAGCCATCTCGGAATCAAATCCGCCACCAAATCTGAAGCGAAGTTTGCATACAACCAGCATCAAGTCCAAAGCAAAGTTTGAGTCGCGTAATCCTGAAGAGCATAAGCGGTCGGCTAGTTCGTCCGCCCAGAACCGAACCGTCCATAACAGCCAAATAGCATAATCTATCCAAAATTGTTACATGCACATGGAAGTCTACGAGCAAGCTAGCAATATCTTAATTGCTTTGTGTACTAAGGAAGTCGCAATATATTGCTAGGTACACACAAAACTGTACCAACAAATTCAGGATTTCTTCCGCATGGCGACTTTGAAGTATGATCATTGTTAGACCATGTGGCTAGGTCTAGAATATTTAAGTTGATGAATAATTGGCAATGTTACTTATTGATGTTATTTGAGGCGTGTGGTGTGTGTGGAATTATGTCGATCAAGTTAGAAAGAACTTGTGCCGAAAAAAGGTGGTGTTTTGGTCTTTGCATGTGCAGGGTAACTCAGAGGCGATCGTGGTCGTGGTGATCGGGAGATGGCTTGGTGCGAAATCATGGTCCAAAGAGTCGAGGATGCTGGAGGAGATGATCGAGCTCGAGTTGAGGTGCGTGGAGATCAAAGATGGATAATGTGTGTTAGAGCTACGGAGGTGCGGTCCGAAGGCTATGACACGTGACAATTTTGGGGTGTCTAAAATTAATTTTGTAATCTGATGTAAAAGCCTATGTATTGGGCCTTAGGATTTTAGTAGGCCGTACGTGGACACATGTATGGTGTCCTAGGGCTATTTATGTTGGATGTGATTAGGACCGACGGGTGTACCGGTTGTTAGTTTTATCTCCTGGAAAACCGATCCAGGAGTTGTGCTGCCGAGCGTTGTTTCTCCCGGACGTACAGGTGAAGATGCTGGCGGCTTGATTGCCGTTTTTGCTATGTATGTGAGATTTTGGAGCATTATGATATGTGCTAGTACATGAGTTTTTTTTGATGTGATTGATTTGCATGCAAGCTTTTGGTGTTGGGTGATTAAGAGCATCACCTTTTGGCTTTGTGATCTCCGGAGAAAAAGTCTACACGGCAAAAGCAATTGCTGGTGTATCTGGGTGCGATGGCGTTGGACGCCCGCGTCGAGGTTCCCGATCTGGACGATGTGTAGGTGCAGGGCGCTGGAAGCTGGGCATACACGCATGTTGTGTGTGATTAGATTAGTTGATTGCTAGTGGCTGTTGTTCACGTGAGGTGCTCGCCGATGCTGTATGGGATTAGGTGCTGCAGCTTGAAGAGATTACGTGAGGGGCTGTGACATGCGGTTGTGTTGCTAGCGGTGGCTTGAGTTTTTCGAATTAGTTTCCAGTATGTGAACTTCTAGCGTCGATCGCTTTCTGCCGAGCATGTCCTTCGGCCGAGGATCAGTCTTCAAGAGCATCCAGGTTTTGCCGAGCGCGTGATTCTTCTTTGGTTGTGGTGACAATTGGTATTAGTGATTTTTGCAGGCTGAAACAAAAGAAAAATTCCTCCACAATCATTTCATCCCCTTTGATTGCGGTATTCGATCCTACAAGTGGTATCAGAGCAAGGTTGTTATGGTATCAGAGAGGTATGTGAATCGTCCCCTATGCTAGATGGTACTAATTTTTCTTTTTGGAAGTGTCATATGCAAGCTCATATTGAGGCTCAAGGTAGTTGACGAGGATCTAATAATCCTCATTTTACTATTTATCTATAATTAGTATTATGGGTAAATATGACGTCACACGACTATTAAATATACCCCTTATAGTCGTAAGGGAGAAGCCAATCAGGTGGTCGTAAGTTTTTCTACGACCACCCCCATAGTCGTAAGTCTTTCTACGACTACCATTTAATCGTAAGTTCTTCTACGATTATCTCTGGTCGTAAGTCCTTCTATGATCAGTAATCAGTCGTAAGGTTTTTTACGACTACCCCCTGGTCGTAGTACGACCAGCTCTGTCATGACTTCCTCATGGTTAATTGGGGCCACTTGCGTGTAATCCCAATTAACTACGAGATCTGAGTAGTCAATATACGCAGTTATTCTCTAGAGTAACCGCATGTAACTCACCATTATCTCTGATTGATAACCGCCAGCAACGTGGGGAGGTTACTACTCCGGTGATTACTACCATTATTACGTAATAATGATGCACCCTTGACTTGGAACGACTACCTCTTCGCGTACTATAAAAAGACTTCAGTCAGAAAAAATGGGGAGAAAAAAGAGGACTTTTGAGAGGCAATCAGTAGCAATATTAGCGCAAGTCTTTTCCACTGATTGTAACCAGGATACTCAATACAATACACACAGGAGTAGGGTTGTTATTCTCTCTGGAGAAGGCCCGAACCTGTATAAAAATCCCCGTGTTTTTTTGTCTACGTGATCAATTGTGGAGACCCCGAATCAACAAAATTTACGTAAGATCGGTTCTAAAACACCGACAGTAGTGATATTTGGAATAAAGTTTCTAGACCTTTTGAGGTTCCTGTTACTATTACTAATCTAAATAAAACAGATGTTGATTTAAATACTCAAGCTCGTAACTTGCTGTTTCAAGGGATTTCTCGCAAAGAATTTGATCGTGTAGCTTATATTAATTCTGCCCACTTAATATGGAAGACTCTTTGCGATTATCATGAAGGAACCACTAAAATTAAGAAAGTGTGTAAAAATCTTTATCAAAAAAAATATTCAGATTTTGCTATGAAGCCTGGTGAATCTATTGATGATCTTTTTGCCCGCTTTGAGAAAATATTGAGTAATTTGCACGGTGTTAATGTTATTTCTACTGATGAAGATAATGCAACTGAAATTTTAAAATCTTTAGGTTCTGATGGTTGATGGTTGTCACAACTATCAATCAAACTATCGATCTAGATACTTTAACCATGGATGATTTTTTCTCTAGATTAAAAACCTATGAGATGGAAGCTTTGTCATCTAAGATTGATAAACCTTCATCTTTAGCACTTGTGACTAACCTCGTGCAAGCTGCTTCATCGAGTTCTTTTCTTGTGTCTGCTTTATCTTCTTTTTCGGAGGAACGGTTCGAACAGCTCCCTGAAGAGGATTTGGTGTTGATCTCCTCACAGACATACAAGACACTCAACAACATGAGGATGGGGAAGCGAGGTGGCGTGTCAAGTTCGATCAGGTGTTATGAGTGTGGCGAGCTAGGTCACATTATGTTGGAGTATTCTAAGCTCAAGGAGAAGGTGATCAGGGAAGACAAGAATTACCGTCGTCGGCCATCCAAGAACAACAACACCAAAGGTGGCAATTTCCATCGAAAATTCGCTGAAAATGTTATTTCATCTCTCGAGCATCTTGATTTGAGTGATGTGGAATATGAGAGTTGCGACGACGACGACCACAACAATGGTGATGCTAAAGGTAAGAAGAAGAATAACGACGACTTCACGGGCATGAGCTTCATGGCAAGAAATGATAACGACAATGACAGTGATCCCGATGAGGTAAGACCATCATATGATGAGCTTGAAGATAGTTTGATTAAACTTGCTATTGAATTGAAAAAGACAAAAAAGAAACTAAAAGAAAATAATTGTCTCATTGAAAGCTTAACTCCTGAAATTAATAGACTTAGAGCTTCTATTCCTGATGATGAGTCATGTGAGTCTTGTAAAGTTTTACATTCTGAGTTGGACACTGTTAGAACAATTAATGCATTAAACTTAGTTCAACTTAGGGATGTAACTAATAAATTTGATGAATTAAAATTGGCACATGACTCTTGTGACGAAAAATTAAAATTTGGTAAAGATGAAATTGAAAAGCTCAAGTGTAGTTCTTCTACATGTTTAGAGTCAAGTATTTCAAATACTCAATTTAAAGCTTGCTCTAATTGTAAATTGCTAGAAGCTAGACTTAATTCATCTCAGAAATCAATTCAACAAATGCTTTATTTATCATGAGATACTTTCTTGTTCTAACTGTCCTAAGTTTAACATTGAAATAGAAGCATTGACTAGACAACTTAATGATTTTGCTGAAAAGATAGATTGACTAGATCTAGTGCTTCTAAGAATCTTGTGAATGAACCTGTTAAATGCACAATCTGTCCCAATTTAGATAAAGAAAATGAGTACCTTAAGAACACTTTAGAGATATTTTCTTTTGGCAAAAAAAAATAAACATGATTCAAGATCAATCAAAAGTGAGTGTGAAAAATAGTGGTCTAGGATTTAATTTTGTTGAGCATGCTAAGAATAATCCTCCTAAGGTTGTTAAACTTCTTGAACAAGGAAAAATTGAAGTAAATTCTGAACCAAAACAAACTGTGTTTAAATCTGCTGGTTTTGTGCAAAGTTCGGTTGCTAATGCTGTAGGTGCTAGCTCATCATCTCAAAAGAACTCTAATTACATTAAATATCATTGCATATATTGTGGTAGAGAAGAGCACTTGCATGAATTTTGCTTTAGGCGTGTTAAGAAAGAGAAAAAAAAGAAAAGATCGGATGCCTTAAGACAAAAACGTACAACTGCTTTTGTTGTACCTAGAACTAATGCGAAAGCTATGTTTTTAGAGGACTTTCATGACGGCTTTAAATCTGCTTCACGTACTGATTTGGGATTTAATTCTCATAATTCGTGTTCTGATCGCGCACACGCACGTGATTCTGGTTCTAGTTTTGTTGCTCCTGTTCATCGTGTATCTCAGTACTGGATTCCTAAATCTTATTTCACTAACCCCAGTACTGTGAGACCAATGTTTCCTATGATGTAAGAATAGCTGACGAGGTTGAAGAACATGAGCTTGATTTGGTTTCAGTCTTTTTCGTCATTGCTTGATTGGAACACTTGATAGTTCTTCACTTTCCTTGTTGGCTTCTAACAGATTTTACTTTCTGAGAGACCATGTGGAAAAGGTGATGTTGCTCTACACCTTGTTAAGTTTGAATTTTGATTTGCTCTTTTGCAAAGTGAGTTAGGTATGTTGTATCCTATGAGCTTATTCTGAGGGGGAGCTTATGGTTTAACATTTCAGAAGCTTTATTTATTATACTTGTCAAACAATTCATCAAGTCCAAACCATTGAAATCAAATGAGTTGTAGAGCTCTCGTTATCATATTTACTTATGTGTTGTGTAGCTTTGATCATGACTGGTTTTAATTAATTTGCTATATTTGAACTAAAGCATGACATGGCAGAATACTTTGACTAGATTGATTATAATTATTACCTTGCGATGTTCAACGAAAATGATTAGCTTGATTGTGAGTCTTATTTTAAATCTTGGTTGAGGCTCGTTTGTTTCTTATTGCAATCTTTTTGTGCTCACTTAATTTGGTATGTTATAAAAAAAAATAATGAGAAAGAGTCAATTGCAAATATGTATGCTTCAAACATGCCATACATATGTATATATCTCTATAAAAAAAATACTCAAATAAAAAGATGTATGCTTTAAGTATGCCATATATATATGTATCTATATAATAAAAAAAAGTGCTTAAATAAAGAGAAGTATGGTTCAAGCATGCCACTATTGAAAAGAAGTATGCTACAAGCATGCCACATGCTTAAGAATTGAGTGCGGAGGAATAGGTTGCTACATGAGACTACTAGCTCATCTAGATTTAAAGTTTGCTTCACTTTTAGGCTTTATCTTTTCATTGTGATATCTCATTGTACTCTTTATAATCGGTTTGGTCATTGTTGAGATATCTGTCATTAATTTAAATTGCTTAACCATTCTAAAGACTTGTTTTGACATTGCTATATGGTATATGACTTTATATGATCCTAATAGCTCTACTAAAAAGATGGCTTGGTCACTTTATTAAATCAATGCGAATTGACTTAGATAATCAACAAAGCTTCTTGATTTTTACTCTCTTTGCTACTTTCTCTTAAAATTACATTGCTAAAGGAGGAGAAAAATAAAAGATTTTTTTTTAAAAAAATAGAGAATTTTGCTTCCCTTGTGTTGAGGGGGGAGTTTTGCTTCCCTTGTATTAGGCCTTATGATTTTATTAAGCCGTACGTGGACACACGTATGGGGTCCTAGGGCTATTTATGTTGGATGTGATTAGGGCCAGTGGGTGTACCGGCTGTTAGCGTTTTCTCCTGGAAAATCGATCCAGGAGTTGTGCTGTCGAGCGTTGTTTCTCCCGGACGTACACGTGAAGATGTTGGTGGCTTGATTGCCATTTTTGCTATGTATGTGAGATTTTGGAGCATTATGAGATGTGCTAGTACGTGAGATTTTTGGATGTGATTAATGTGCATGCAAGCTTTTGGTGTTGGGTGATTAAGAGCATCACCTTTTGGCGTTGTGATCTCCGGAGAAAAAGTCTACACAGCAAAAGCAATTGTTGGTGCATCTGGGTGCGACAGCATTGGATGCTGCGTTGAGGTTCCCGATCTGGACGACGTGTAGGTGCAGGGCGCTGGCGGCTGGGCATACACGCTTGTTGTGTGTGATTAGATGAGTTGATTGCTAGTGGTTGTTGTTCACGTGAGGTGCTCGCCGATGCTGTATGGGATTAGGTGCTGCAGCTTGAAGAGATTACGTGAGGGGCTGTGACATGTGGTTGTGTTGCTAGCGGTGGCTTGAGTTTTTCGAATTAGTTTCCAGTACGTGAACTTCTAACGTTGATCGCTCTCTGCCGACGTGTCCTTCGGTCGAGGATCAGTCTTCAAGAGCATCCAGGTTTTGCCGAGCACGTGATTCTTCTTTGGTTGTGGTGACAATTGGTATTAGTGATTTTTGCAGGCTGAAACAAAAGAAAAATTCCTCCACAATCATTCACCCCCTCCTATTGCGGTATTCAATCCTGCAATCTTTCGCTGCTAGGTCGAGACATGAGGTTTTCTCTATAGTAAATCAATATGCGAGTTGTTCTTGTACAACTCGATTTGGATAGCACTTTATTAGGGATCACAAGATGCTCGTTGTATATTCTCTTGAGGAGAAGCAAAGAAAAGATCATAAGGTTTTATCTCAGATTCATCTTCATATATCAAATAATATTCTACAAGAGATTTTGAATGAGAAGACTGTCACCACATTATGGTTGAAACTATAGTAGATTTACATGACCAGAGATCTCACTAGTAATATGCATTTGAAGCAAAAACTTTATTTGCACAGGATGGCGAAAGACAGCTCATTATTGAACCATATGATAATGTTCAAAGAAGTAGTCTTAGGTCTCGAGTTCATGGAGGTAAAATATGATGATAAATATTTGGGTCTTATTCTTTTTATGCTCGTTGCCTAGTTCATACTCTACATTTAGAGATATTATTCTATATGTATCATTCCATCACCTAAAACGATGCAGAGCAGCTCTGTGTTCTGTACCGACCTTGATACCGTAAATCTGGACCATACCGCTTGATCATCGCCATACCACCTCGATACTGGACAATATGACCATCTTGTGGAATTGATAATACCGTTTATTGAACTCATTGAAGTTTATGTTATATTTGATCTCATTACTATGTATTTAGAGTACCATTACAAGTGAAATTTAGTGTGCATACTATATATATATATATATATATATATATATATATATATATATATATATATATATATATATATATATATAATCGACGTCGCAAATCCATCCCGTCTAGGGATGGCAATAGGGCCCCATTCCCTATTCCCCGACGGGGAATTCACCCATTAGCGGACAGGAATGGGGCTATTTCTTCCCCCACGGGGATACTAATATGCAAATACCATTCCCCATCGGGTGAAGCGGGGATGGGGATATTCCCCTACTCCCCATCCTCGTTACCCGCATGGGCCCCCGATAAGACATATAGCCTACTAGCCCAGTACCGCACAACCCGATAAGGCGATAGCCAGATAATATTATTTGCATCCTTTACTTTCCATATGCTAATTAATCAAAAAATATTGTTATTTTAGTATTGCATGTGAATGTTTATACTCATTTTATAACATTATGAATCTTATTTTCTCTTCTTTCGGGATCCAACTTGCGGGTATGGGTCCCCGTGGGCCCCGATAACCCGATGGGGATGGGGACGGGGGGAGAATAGCACCCGAGGACGGGGATGGGGATGGGGATGGGAATTTTCCGTCTCTTGAGGATGGAGATGTTCCACCACTCTCCGACGGGGAATAGCCCCGTTGTCATCCCTAATCCCGTCGCCTTCCTCTCCTCTGACCCATCGCCTCCCTGTCCCCTGGTTTAATCACCGTCGCCGCCCTCCTGGACTGGCGCGCCCTTCCCCTCATTGCGCGCCTCACGGACCACAGCGCGCTTTGTAACACCCCAACTCTCAAAGAGCCTAGAATGCTACTGAAACTAAACTATTCTAGCACAACTACAAATTTTCGGCAAAATCTCCTTTGTTTAATCAGCTAAACTGAGAGTTCAACAATAACGCATGGCATAACAAAGTTCTCATAATCAAATTACTCTATCATACATGATAATCAAATGAACCAACCAAGGCGGCAATCTTATTATTACAAATAAGCGACTACTCAAACCAAACCATCTATGGGTGATAATCAAATGGTTTATTTATTTCTAAATTGAAGCTAAGTAGCAAACGCCTTATGAGTGTGAGGTAGTGAGTGCATCCAACAACAACTCCCTCCCATGCGTGTCGTTCCTGCCATTGGTACCTAAAACACATTTAAGCAAGGGTGAGCCCAAGGACTCAACAAGTATCAACAAGGCTATAAAACAAGAACATTAGCATAGCATCGATAATCCACAATAACATTATACTAAATATAGCCATTTTTCTCATGATATGCAATCAATGCAATGCTCCTTTGAACTTTATCTCTTTTCGCATTTTACCGGTAATGCGGGGTATACAACCGTCGCTGTATACCCTTGCGTGTGCCCACTGGCACAGGGACCAAGAGCATATACACCACATGTATAGGGACCTTTGCCCATCATCTTAATGATGGGGACCTCTTTGCTCATAGCCCACATTCCACGAATGTAGGGACCTCAAGCCCGTCATCTACATGACGGGGACCTCAACTGTATGTGCTTGGTCACCACGTGACCAAGGCACCTGTATGCTCTCAACATGCATATGCACCATGATAACATTCTTCATATGCAGGAATTCAACATATTCTCATTAACATGTAAGCATTAACAACATGCGGAAAATCTTTAACCAATTGGCGGTCATCAAGTTAAGCGGTAACTCATCTCATAAACGGTATGCATGACTAAAGCGAACAAGACACATCACAATCACATCATGCAGGCATACATATACCATAGCCCGAATACTTGCCTCAACCGTGCGAGAACGGTGGACGCGACGAGGGTGCTGCCCCTGGAACTACGCTCCCACCTGAATATAAAGATACCCCAATCTAAGACCAACATTCTAAACCAAGAGAAAAAAGAATAACACAAATGAACTTGCTAAACTCCCAAGTGTTTCCCAACTCCCAATTTCTAGCGATCGGATTGGCGCACACTGTAGACTGTCAACTTCTAAAATACATAACTTTCTTCTCAGGTGTCCAAATAAGATGTTCTTGGACTTTCTGAAAAGGTAATTAAATTATCTAAATAAACTTAGTTGGGGAGCCCTTTTGATTCTACAATCTACTACCCCTAGCAAACCAATCTATTAGACATCAGAATTCACGTCGGGTTCTCTGGACAGTACACTAAAACCTCCATAACTTTTGCTACGAGAATCCAAATCTTACGTTCTTTATCTCTATGAAAAGGTACAGAAATTAGCCACATTTTGCGTTATATTGAGGTCCCCTGATTATCCCTTTAATTAGCAGTTCTAACCAGTTTTCTATAGACTATCCAGAATCTGACAGAACAACAGGACAGCAATACTAGAAAATTCATAACTCCCAGACCGTTAATCGTATTTGGGTGATCTTGGCGGCCAACGAAAGCTAAGAACATAACCTACAATTCTCTAGGAGACCAAAACCTCTGATTCAGCTTCTAACCATATGAAATTAACCCCGCAAGCGTCTGGACGAATCTGCACGAACAGCAGGCAGATTGCAACCTAGCCAAAAACTACCCGATTACTCTTCTATGACTAACTATCCAACAACAACAACGCGTTACCCTTGATGCCGCTGAAGGTCGCAAATCACGGATGGTGATCCCTCTTCCTTCTCTTCTCCCTTCTCTTCTTCTTCCTTTCTTCTTCTTCCTTTCTCTCCTTCTTTTCTCCTCTTTGCATAGAAGGGGGAGTTACTACAGTGCGGCGCTACAGTACCAGGGGCGTGGTACTATAGCAACTAGGGTTCCCCCCTCTTTTTATTGGTGGCCAGCCCCTCATAGGCCTCCTGGGCCAAGGCCTGAGGCCCAGGTTGCCAAAAAACTGCAGAAAACCCCTTTATCTAATTGCTGCTAAATCTATTTTACATTTGGTCCTTCTCCGAATTCACATAATCTCTTCCGAATACTCTTTCGAATATTCTTGAATACTTTTGGGGTATTACATTCTATCCACCTTAAACAGAATTCGACCCCGAATTCTAAACACGCTTAGGCGAAAGAACGACCACGACTGAGAACGAACAACGGTAACCACGTACCCGTTGTGAACAACACTGGCTAAAGCTCACGCACGCGAAACTCCAACTTCCCAAGTAGCCTTTCCTCGGTGCGAAAATACCACAACACAACGGCGTAACACGACGTGCGAACTAACGCTCTACCGGTACTTCGGTACACTCATCGGACAAGACTCAAAGGTAAGATCTCACTCGATGGTCAGCGGCACAAAGCGAAACCTCAAACTCTGGATCTCCGGTACTCACTTAACACAAGAACATACAAGATGTTACGTACTCGCGTACGGACTCGAGCGATCTGGCGATCGCCAACTAGCGAAAACAACCCAATGTATCTTGGGTTAACCTTCCCAATGATCGAACCACACGACATGCACATAGAACATAGAACTTGTGTTCCACCTCTCAATTAAACTCTTCACTAAAGCAAGGATCACATCTTTTAACCAGAAACATACAACAAAACTCTCTTTAAGCAAACTCTTTTACCAACAAAACCCATTTGAAAATGAAAGATTCACATCGCAACTAAGCGTTACCAGCTCGGTGTTAAAGAGTCAAATCCAGAAATCGGAATTTCATCACGAAAACCTTTCCACCTTCCAAGTGGCAGTTTGCGAAAAAGCATCACGAAAACCAAAGGAGGAATCATTTTAAATGCCCAAATCAAAAACTTCATTTATTCTTCCTGAACCGATAAGAACCACACATACCAAAATCGAGTCAAACTCATCTTACGAAAGACATTGGTCAACAGCACAAAACTCAAACGAGAATCGAGGAAACGATTCACTTCTTTGAGGAAGTATCAATTTTTTTTTCAGTATCTCTTGTAGGAATAAAATCTCTCTCAACTTTGGAGTTTCAGTTCATTGCAACACACTAACTCATCTCTCTTAACTTGACATTCCCAACGTTACGCTCAAGTCGAAATACATCATCCACACCTCCGTATAAAGGCTCTATCGACACCACCAAAACTTTCTCTCAACAACTCCTCTACCGACATAATTAATTTGACAGATGACTTCCAATGTATCTCAAAATAGATCTCACATGCAAACACATCACCTCAATCTTTTAAGAATAAACAACTCGAAATTCCCAGCACACACATTCATATACTTCATCAAAAGGGTTCTATCAATGATCATCCCATTGTTCGGAATCCACCCTTATTCTACTTCCTCTACACATAATCATTGGACGACTCATGGTCCTAGCAAAAAGAATACGAAGCCCAAAACTATACTCCAAGACTCCTACCATGAACTTCTCATATAGAAAATAGGGGAAACCTCAAATTAAATCCCTAAAATTCTCACAATCCAAACATACTCACGCATTGACATCAACACGAAAACATTTCTTCGATCCAATTATCTTTATCAAGATTCTAACTTTTAGAGAGTTACTTACTAAGTCCAAGTCTTTCCTGGCAATAATCCAACGTTCTCGACTATCTCATTAATCACTTTAACGGTCAGATTACTTTGCTAATACTACTCTCATTACAACACCATCATAATTCATCTGCACAACCGTGTAAGGTACCCAATCGGGACGCTCTAATACATCGAGTAAGATTTCCCATCCTTTCAAAATATGTTCCACCCGAATTGAACAATGGATCTTAGATCACAAATCTTCATAGGTTCTAATGGTTGCGATAATGCAGTCAGTTTAGACTCAAAGGCAAACATTCTGTATAATTAAAATTCTCTTCAAGAATTACACACGAAATTAGTTCATCCTTCAATGCTCCTCGATTAACTTACAGCCCAAGGTCTCACAACCACATTGAATAACCACTTCGAAAACCACTGTGAAGCGAATCGGTGGATCCTTCCTCAAAAGAAAAAGCAAATGAAGACATTTCTTGCTTGAAATAAACACGGACCAAGGAAATAGTCACTTAGGCAAAGAACTCGGAAAACATAGAGGAAGTCAACGGTGAGGGCTCAAGTCACGCTAAGCGAATCTGAACCACAAATGGGAAGAAGGTATTCCCTTTGAAAATTGGTAAATTCTTATGGAACAAATACATAAGGTTCAAGTACACTCAAATAAAGCGCAAGTTGCGAAAAGCGACTTAAATGTCAAATACTTTTACTTCACTCCTTCCTTTAACCATGAAAGTTATTTTTGTGATTATTATATCACTTTGCCGACTTAAACAAGATAAGCTCTTAAGACCAAATCATAGGTACCACTTAATAACCGATAAAATCTTTCAACATGTCACTTTGCTCAAAGCAACTCAATCACCACATAACTCAAGAGGTCCAAATGATCACCAACGCAATCTCGAAACACTTTTACTAAATCCAAATTACGAAAGACGATCAAATTACTTTATTTCTAAAAGAATCATCTCCACACACACAAGTCACAATCTCTCATGAGATAATCTTACTAACATCAAGAATAATATACTCTGAATACGAATATTTATCATCAACTATTCCATTAGAAAGCCCCCAAAGTTTCACTAAATTGTTCCATACTACCTTTTCATCCCATCTTCAAAATGAGAGTATACCCAAAACCATACAACCTCACTACATCGACCTCTTAAGTTAGAAGGGTCTACTACACAATCAAAAGCTCCTACCAAAACCCTTTCATCAAGGACACATTATCATCCAATTATTTCACAATCATGTGGGCATAAGCCACCTCTTATATCATATCAGTTCAACTTTTAGCGATGCTCATCATCAAACTTCAATACACAATGATTATACTACAATCATTGTTGTTATCAAGCGCTTCATTATGAAATCTAGTTGCTACATACTTTCCTTCCCAAATCACATGGATATTAAAAAGCACATATTCAACTGTTCCTCCTCACATTGGATTTCAGCAAAAATACACTAAAACTTCAAAAATCGAAATCTTCTATCGATTAAGAGTCTCAACAATGCTACAACCAAATTCATCGCGTCATCCTACATAGAAGAACTACATAGAACTCCTCCCATAAATTCTAGATCCACTGATATTCAATCCATTCAACCGGTTGTACACAATTCTAATAACTAATCATACTAGGTAATATGTAAATCTAACATTTCCTCTAGTTTCCCTTTCCATATATTTAAATTAATCCATGGGAACCAAAGAACCCAACAAGTTTAGCAACCTAAATGATTTTAGTGACCAGACTAATTCATCTATGTTCTATACTTATTAATATCTCTTTTGACTCCAAATAGGTATGGTCATACTCTCAGTCACTACTCATATATACAGTTCATCAAGAACTAGTAGAAAACAACATCAACTTAATCAATTTCACTTCCAAGGTTACTAATTAATATTAATTATGCACCACACCAATGGCTCAACTTGATACCCATACCATATCTAGTTAGTTGATTACAATCTCTAATTTAACCATAACAAGGTATCACAAAGGATCTTAACAATTCCACCAGAAAAGAGATGCATTAAACTTCAATACTCGGAATAATCCAAAAGAAATACATAGAGCCAAAGCTTTCTCATGTTAACAAACTTGTAACAGAAACTCTCATTACCCAAACTTTCAAACGAATACATGAGTCATTCTTTTCTAATGAGAAAGAAGAAACAACCATGGAATTATGATAATGCCAATTGAGGGCGATCACAAGTAGTAAAAGCAGCTCAACGATCGGAAAATAATACTTGTTTCAGAGAACCATTAGAGACCATTGAAACACAACAATTAACATAAACTACGAACCCAAGAGAATTTCATCATCCACCATAGAACAAGAATTTGCCAAGATTGAGGTCAAGAAAGAAATCAACTTTCTAAAACGACTCACGCTCAACTCCCGCAACTAAGGTATTCGGGGTAACTACTTTATCGTCTACCACGAACAGTGGTATAGCCTGACAAAGTCCAAGGCCACAACCACGACCTCCACTTCTTAACAACCATTATCGACACACATAAACAATATAATCACATATGATCATACATGATCATCTTATGACAATCATAGAATAGATTCATAGATATAGAATGTCATAACATATCATAGCATAGGCAAGAAAGATAGCACAGAGGTAATTCAACAATTGCTCAACAAATAAAATATAACAACAGATAATGCGGAAGCAATGTAATTCCCAACCCCACCTACTGTGCACAGTGTGTCAATTTAGTATTTTTCTATTAACCACGGACCTAAAGCCCGCTCTGATACCAACTGTAACACCCCAACTCTCAAAGAGCCTAGAATGCTACTGAAACTAAACTATTCTAGCACAACTACAAATTTTCGGCAGAATCTCCTTTGTTTAATCAGCTAAATTGAGAGTTCAACAATAACGCATGGCATAACAAAGTTCTCATAATCAAATTACTCTATCATACATGATAATCAAATGAATCAACCAAGATAGGCAATCTCATTATTACAAATAAGCGGCTACTCAAACCAAACCATCTATGGGTGATAATTAAATGGTTTATTTATTTCTAAATTGAAGCTAAGTAACAAACGCCTTATGAGTGTGAGGTAGTGAGTGCATCCAACAACTATTCCCTCCCATGCGTGTCGTTCCTGCCATTGGTACCTAAAACACATTTAAGCAAGAGTGAGCCCAAGGACTCAGCAAGTATCAACAAGGCTATAAAACAAGAACATTAGCATAGCATCGATAATCCACAATAACATTATACTAAATATAGCCATTTTTCTCATGATATGCAATCAATGCAATGCTCCTTTGAACTTTATCTCTTTTCGTATTTTACCGGTAATGCGGGGTATACAACCGTCGCTGTATACCATTGCACGTGCTTCACAGCACAGGGACCAAGAGCATATACACCACATGTATAGGGACCTTTGCCCATCATCTTAATGATGGGGACCTCTTTGCTCATAGCCCACATTCCACGAATGTGGGGACCTCAAGCCCGTCATCTACATGACGGGGACCTCAACTGTATATGCTTGGTCACCACGTGACCAAGGCACCTGTATGCTCTCAACATGCATATGCACCATGATAACATTCTTTATATGCAGAAATTCAACATATTCTCATTAACATTTAAGCATTAACAACATGCAGGAAAATCTTTAACCAACTGGCAGTCATCAAGTTAAACGGTAACTCATCTCATAAACAGGTATGCATGACTAAAGCGAACAAGACACATCACAATCACATCATGCATGCATACATATACCATAGCAGAATACTTGCCTCAACCGTGCGAGCGGTGGGCGCGACAGGGTGCTGCCCTGGAACTACGCTCCCACTTGAATATAAAGATACCCCAATCTAATACCAACATTCTGAACCAAGAGCAAAAAGAACAACACAAATGAACTTGCTAAACTCCAAGTGTTTCCCAACTCCCAATTTTTAGCGATCGAATTGGCGCACACTGTAGACTGTCAATTTCTAAAATACATAACTTTCTGCTCAGGTGTCCAAATAAGATGTTCTTGGACTTTCTGAAAAGGTAATTAAATTATCTAAATAAACTTAGTTGGGGAGCCCTTTTGATTCTACCATCTACTGCCCCTAGCAAACCAATCTATCAGACATCAGAATTCACATCGGGTTCTCTGGATAGTACACTAAAACCTCCATAACTTTTGCTACGAGAGTCCAAATCTTGCGTTCTTTATCTCTATGAAAAGGTACAGAAATTACCCACATTTTGCGTTATATTGAGGTCCCCTGATTCTCCCTTTAATTAGCAGTTCTAACCAGTTTTCTATAGACTATCCAGAATTTGACAGAACAACAGGACAACAATACTAGAAAATTCATAACTCCCAGACCGTTAATCGGATTTGGGTGATATTGGCGGCCAACGAAAGCTAAGAACATAACCTACAATTCTCTAGGAGACCAAAACCTCTGATTCGGCCTCTAACCACATGAAATTAACCCCACAAGCTTCTGGACGAATCTGCACGAACAGCAGGCAGATTGCAACCTAGAAAAAAACTACCCGATTACTCTTCTATGACTAATTACCCAACAACAACAACACGTTACCCTTGATGCCGCTGAAGGTCGCGAACCACGGATAGTGATCCCTCTTCCTTCTCTTCTTCTTCCTTTCTCTCATTCTTTTCTCCTCTTTGCATGGAAAGGGGGTTACTACAGTGCAATGCTACAGTACCAGGGGTATGGTATTGTAGCAACTAGGGTTCCCTCCTCTTTTTATTGGTGGCCAGCACCTCATGGGCCTCCTGGGCCAAGGCCTGAGGCCCAGGTTGCCAAAAAACTGCAGAAAACCCCTTTATTTAATTGCTGCTAAATCTATTTTATATTTGGTTCTTCTTCGAATTCACATAATCTCTTCCGAATACTCTTTCGAATATTCTCGAATACTTTTGAGGTATTACACCGCCCTCCAGCACCCTTCCTGGTTTTCGAGCGTGTAGCCGATCAAGAGGTTGGTGGAGATCGGGCGGGTGGCCCTCGTCAACTTTCCACAGAAATCTGAAGATTTGATTTTGTCTGAGGAGTTACGTCTTATGAGCTACACCTTTGTATCTTGCAGGTGGCGACGTAGCATAATTCAGACATTCATGTACTGGCAGGTAAGCTGTCCACTGTGCATTTGGTCTTCTTTGCTCTCTCTCATTGCTTTGTTCCATTCACTTCATAGCTGGGAGATAACATGAGGGTGCTAAAAAGACCATTATTGAACGCATCCTGACCTCCGTTAATCCCTGGCTAAGCACTACCAACTAGTTGAGCATATATACTTGTCTTCCTTGTTTACACTATTATTCAATTCTAGAGTCCCAATTTTTTGTTCTGCACTGTTTTGTCTGTCAACAACTGATTAGCATTTTGGTTAACAACTGTAGCTGTCTACTTATTAAATAATTTTTAATCTTTGAGTGTCGAATATACTAATGCTCTTTCCCAAGCAACTTGTATTGTACCCAGAAAGTAGTACATTTTTTTTAGTGCATTACTTACCGTTGTTCTTCGTGATTGTACTAGCCAATCTCGTTTCCTGAAATGAACCTCCTATGCTTATGGTGCCATGTATGGAGTCCTACTGTTACAGTATTTCCCCTAGAAACTAAGGTTTTAGTTGCTCCACGCACTTCTCTTAGTATTTATCTGTCATTATACTTGCCAATCTGAATTTTTTGAATGATACGTTTACTTTCTGGAGTTCTATGTTTGATTCATTGTACATATTAACTCTTACGACGAATAGTTGAAAATATGAGTTCTATGTTAGTAACTATCTTGATTGTTTCATTGTGGCTTCATTGTCAGTGTGTAGCATGCCACCAAGGAGGCTAACATTCCAGCAAGGAGGCTGTACCATTTTCTATGTTCTATGAAGCAAAGGAGTTGGTTGCAAGGAGGCTAATGTTCTCAGGATGTTCATTTTCTATGTTCGAGCAAGGATTTGTTTTCCTTTGTGCAATGGCATTGTGGAGTGTACTGTTCCTCTAAAATGAATGTCATCTATGTACTCAGTGTACTGTTCCTCTAAAATGCATGTCATCTTTGTGCAATGGCATTGTGGAGTGTACTGTTCCTCTAAAATGGCATTGTGTTGTGTACTAATCCCAGACTGAAATGAAAGAACTACTCATTGATTAGCCGATCAGCATTTGGTCGGTTTGTGTGTTGTGTGCTTGTTTCTCTACATGTCTGACACACACAACTGCAGTATGCAGAGTACAGGTCACCGGCATATCAACATGCATGCTGTGAATAATTCACCTCCTAGGATGCTTTTGTTCCCTGAAAAATGGTTGGCGACCACTCATCTGCCAAGTTTTTATTCATATTGTGATTTGTGAATAGTCAAGGATTTGAACTTATTTCTGGGAGTTAAAAAAAATTGGGCAAGAAGAGCTTTTGCATTGCTTGGCTTTGGATAGAATTATGCAAATGGCCTTCCAATAGTTACCAAATTAACTGTCCTCCAGTAAGTGCTTTCATAGTTTCATGGTAACAGGGACACATGCCAAAGAATGATAGGACTTGCACATGCGTCGTTTCCTATCGACAAAGCCACACAAGTACATTCTTAGCCAGTTAGTCTGGAGTTGGTTAGTTCATATTGGCCGTTACACCATGCTCCCTTGCATGATCATCAAAGTTTCTGGACAAAATGAATTATGGTAGTGGACAGAAAGCAAGTTATCATACATAGGGGATTCCAACTTTGTGCTATGTAATATTCTCAACTTTGTGCATTTACACTTTGGGAAACACTACCACATTCTGATAATCTATAAAGTGAATACATTCACTCAGTTTTAACTCACTACAGCAAGAAAAGATGGTAAATCTTTGCTTGTACTAAATGCTAAATAATCCATGATTAATCTGAGACGGGCCTCCTTCAACATGTTGTGCTGCTGCTTCTTTCACAAAATTCAGACAAATTCATGGCTGCAACCAAATGCCGTACGTACTTCTGCACAAAAGGAAGCATGAAAAACATCTCAATTATATATGCACAAAAGGAAACATGTGCTGCTGCTTCTTTCACAAAACTCTAGAATTGAATAATAGTGTAAACAAGGAAACCAGTATATATGCTCAACTAGTTGGTAGTGCTTAGCCAGGGATTAACGGAGGTCAGGATGCGTTCAATAATGGTCTTTTTAGCACCCTCATGTTATCTCCCAGCTATGAAGTGAATGGAACAAAGCAATGAGAGAGAGCAAAGAAGACCAAATGCACAGTGGACAGCTTACCTGCCAGTACATGAATGTCTGAATTATGCTACGTCGCCACCTGCAAGATACAAAGGTGTAGCTCATAAGATGTAAATCCTCAGACAAAATCAAATCTTCAAATTTCTGTGGAAAGTTGACGAGGGCCACCCGTCCGATCTCCACGAACCTCTTGATTGGCTACACGCACGAAAACTAGGGTGTGTGCTGGAGGGCGGCGCCAGGGCCCGGGAAGGGCGCAGCCGGGAGGGGGAAGGGCGGCGGCGGCGCTTGAACCAGGGGACAGGGAGGCGATGGGTCAGACCGTCAGAGGAGAGGAAGGCGATGGGATGGATTTGCGACGTGAAATGAAGTGGTATGCAGGGTGTTTAGTGCAAAAAGGATTAAGTGGATTGGAGGTGGAGGTTAACATCTAAATCTTAGCTGTTCAATCCAAATTTAACGTTCAAAGATGGTATTAGCACCTTAACACCTAAACATCCATTAGCATTAGATATATATATATATATATATATATATATATATATATATATATGTATATATTATTATATTAAACCCGAAAGCGGTCGGTACCAGAATATACCATTTAAATAGCCGGTATGGCCTGTGAGCTGAGCACATATCTTGATGAACATTTTGGGCCCTTGGATAGTGGTTGCAGGTGCAACCACACGTAGAATGTCCACTCTCCCTCCCTGTTCAGCATTCGGGAATCGTGGCTGAGTGGAGTTAATGACCTCAGCTAGAACGTATGTAAGATGTAAATAAAATCATTAGAACATACGAATTACCGAAAATTTTTCATTTCCTTCATAGATAAACCGGATTTACAGAAACCATATTTGGCTATTTTCTTTTGCCAATAATACATCATTAGAGTCTATTCATGAATCAAGAACTGCAACTAAACTGCCCAAAAAGAACAAACAATGGCAAGAAAGCAATGAATGAATTAATCCATTAAGCACCTAGAGTTAGTAGGCCGACAACACAGCCCGGAACTGGCGCTCAATCTCCGGCCCGAGCTTGCTGATCTGGCGTAAGGACTTCCGTGGTCATTACAAGGAAGCCTCGAAGGGCTATATACAGTGATCCTCCTATGGCCCTCTTTGATTAGACTTAGGGTTTTTGGTTTATAGTTTAAAATCAGTTTTTTAGTTTAATCAGTTTATAAGCCTCTAAGCTTCACGAGGATTTAAATAATCCTCATTTTATCATTCTATAATCATGAAATATGACGTCACATGACATACCCTTTAATATTATAAGGAAAGAACAAATCAGGAAGTCGTAGGTTCTTCTACGACTACCCTCTAATCGTAAGCATTTCTACGACTATAGTGTAATCGTAAGTCCTGTTACGATTACGTCCAGTTGTAAGTCTTTCTACGACCAGTATCCAATCGTAAGTCTTCCTACGACTATCCCCTAGTCGTAAGTCCTACTATGACTAGATCTGCTACGAATTCTTCACAACTAACTGGGTCCACCCGTCAGAAGACCCATTTGATGGTGAGAATCCAAGCAGACAAAATACGTAGTTATGATTGACATAACTACAGATAACGCACCACTATCTCTGACTGATAACCGTTTGACAGCATGGAGAGGTTACTACTCCGGCAATTACTCTCATTATTGCGCAATAATGAGAGACTAATTAGCCTGGAACAACAACAGCCACCACTGCGTAATATAAATAGGTATCTTTTAGAGATAAAAGGGAGAGGCTTTTTTGGGGGAGATAGTCAGTAAGACCCTCAGCTGATTGTAACCCAGATACCCAATACAAGATACACAGGAGTAGGGTTGTTATTCTCACTAGAGAAGGCCCGAACCTGTATAAAAATTCTCGTGTCTCTTTCGTTTGCGTGATCAATTGTGGAGACCCCCCGAATCAAACAATCTTTACGTAAGATCGGTTCTAAAACACCGACAGTTGGCGCCGACCGTGGGGATCTTCTGGTAATTCCTTGTCAATAGTTCTTTCTTTTCTCTTTGATGCTACCATGGCAGGAGAATGGAACGAGGAGAATTGGTTCGACTTGGCCGATTACGCAGACGTCGACATGGATGCCGGTCTCGAATACGAACCGAGTATCGAATCTTCTGACGGTGTTGCCGCCTCTGGAGATCTTCTATCAGATCTCGGAGACTGCGTCACTACCGGAGTTGAGGAGGGATCCTTATCCCCCACGACAGAACGCCCCGTCGAGGGACCAACTTCCTCGGGGAGCAAGGGTCAACATGACCGACAACAAGACTGTCTCGGGGCAAACTCACAACACGACGAGAGTTTTTCCTCCAAGTGTTCGAGTCCCCCCAAGGCAGTACGACTTGGCAAGACAGGTTCTGGAAGCCATCATTCCGGAACTCCATCGACACCTGATGGTCCTCTCTCGAGTATTTCCGTAGGGAAGAGGATCGAACACGCTGTTCATCCAGATCCAACCGTCCCGACGCAGGACCCACTTGCAGACGGAGACGGTTATAACCTGGAGTTCCTCTACCTGGAGGGGTTTACTCCAAGTCGCCAGATGGTGTCGCTCGACTACTCCTCAAGCGAGGAGGTCTCGAGCACAAGTGGAGGTCATCCATGGGAGGTCTTCGTCCTTCCCTCTTATAAGGATCATTCTCCCAGAAGAAGGATTGGCGATGCTTCCCGACGAGCATACTCTACACCACCTCGTCGCAATGGCAAGGACACCACCACTGGCGAACGAGACGAACACTTTAATGAACGTGCGGGGGACATCCTCAACATTCTTGCCCTCCATTAAAGCAAACTCAGGGGTCTGAAATAGACCGTTCTGAGACAACCCGGCGGAAGAAAATAGCGGCTCAGAAAAACCTTCCCGAGCGCGCTTATTTCCAGTCGGAGGAAGCTCAAGAACTCCAGCACATCAACGATTTGCTGGAAAACCCGACTCAAGAACTCGCTCGAGCACTAGGTTATGATCTCTTTGCAGAAGAAATCACACAAAGGCTTCGCGACACGATGGCCAAACTCGAGCGTCTTCGTCGACCACAACCAGGAAGTCGTAGTACTACGACTCTTCTTCTGCCAGGCGTTCAGATAACTCGTCACATAAAAGGCGGCACGACTTTCACTCACGTTATTCTCCCGACCTGAGGAAGACGCCACAAGCCCACAGGAGAGGTGATCTTTCACCACTTCAGCGACGGGATGCACGGCGGCAAGCGGAGTACGAGGAGTATTTCCCTCGTAAAGCTGAGACCTATCGTAGGTCCAGCCCTCCTGTGGCTGGGTATCGACGAGTTCGATCACCCGGCGATATTAACCCTTCTTTTCTGCAGAGAAGGAGACAAGAGGTTATCTCGGGGTGTCGGGCGTTTTCACCCGACCTTCGAGCGGTTCGCTGGCCACCTCGCTTCCGACCGGCGAACATGGAGAAATTTGATGGAACTCAAAATCCCATCGAGTTCCTCCAAATCTATACTACAGCTATCCGAGCTGCAGGAGGAGGAGAGCATGTCATGGCGAATTACCTTCCTACTGTACTCGAAGGATCGGCATGATCATGGCTTTTAAACCAGCCATTTGAATCGATCTACAAGTGGCAACACCTCTTTGATCTTCTGCTGGTAAATTTTCAGGGCACTTACAACCGCCCTGGAAAAGAGGATGACCTGCACTGGATAAGGCAGAACGACCATGAAACGCTACGCCAATTCATCAGGCGCTTCAGTCAGGTTGAAATTCTATTCCGGAAGTTTCTGACTCATCCGTGATCAGGGCTTTCAAGCAGGGAGTCCGTAGCAGAAGGATAACAGAGGATATCGCTTTACATCCACCTGCCACCGTCGCCGAACTCTTCGAGATGGCCGATAGATATGCGACTGCTGCTGAAGTAGTCGAGTGGAACAATACTATCGATCGTAAAGACAACATCCCTCAGGAGGCAGGCGAAAGTGGTAAGAAAAAGGATAAAAGGCTAGCAAATCTAAGAACAAGGCAAAGAGACACAAATCTCCAGTTGCCAGTTCTAAGGAGGTCCTGGCCGTAAGCGACAAGGAGCCACGCAACCTCAAGCAAAATCCCGATCGAGGTAAAGGTAAGCGCCAAGATCGAAGAAACAACAAACCCAGGTGTTGTCCTTTTCATAAAAAAGAAGTGCATGATCTTCGTAACTGCCGAGTTTTCCTACGGAAACTCGAAGACTATTACTCTGGCAAGGGGCCACTTCCTACTCTTGAACAGGTAGGTCAAACCAGTGGACAGAAGGAGTCAGATGATGAGGAGATGTCGTTCCAGGATCCACAACACACCATTGATCACATCTATGGGGGATCTTCAGCATACAAATCGCGAGAGACGGTGAAAGTTGTTGAGCGTGAGGTGCTCTGATCGACTCCCCTCTTGTCAATAAATTACCGAAGTGGTCGGAAGTCACCATTACTTTTGAGAAAGGTGATTGCCCGATCCCTTCGACTAGACTAGGTCGATTTCCGATAGTGATCGAACCCACCATCAACAATTGTCGAGTCAATCGAGTTTTAGTTGATGGTGGAAGCTCACTAAACATTCTATTTACGAGTACCCTGGACGAGATGCAGGTACCCAGGACAAAGGTAAGGCCGGTACGATATTCATTTCATGGAATCGTACCAGGGTCTTCGGCCAAACCAATTGGTCAAGTTTCTCTTCCTTTAACGTTTGGATCACCAAGCAATTTCAGGATAGAGAAGGTCTCCTTTGATGTGGTCGACTTCGATACGGCGTATGATGCCATACTCGGACAACCTACTTTGGCAAAATTCTTAATAGCTACTCACTATGGGTATCAATGTCTTAAGATGCCAGGTCCCAAAGGAGTGATCACGATATATTGTGACAAGAAGATGGCGCACTCTTGCGACCGTCGCTCCCTCGAGATGGTTGGACAACTACCAACTCGGGATGAAAGTCAGCCTTCGACTAGCAAGTCGAAGCCTAAAGCTGTACCTAAGCCGAACGACCAGGTCAAAGAGGTTCCTCTGGACGCAGGGGAGCCCTCGAAGACTGATCGCATTGGGGATTCTTCCGACCCCAAATAGGAAGACGCCCTCATCACTTTCCTCCAAGCAAACGCTGATGTCTTTGTGTGGCAAGCATCCGACATGCCCGGAGTCCCTAGGGAAGTGATCGAGCACAGGCTAGCTTTACGGCCTGATAAACTACCCGTAAAACAAAAGTTACGGAGATTTGCCCCTGATCGACGAGATGCTATTAGGTCAGAATTGGACAAGTTGCTTAAGGCAGGCTTCATAAGAGAAGTCAACCACCCAGAGTGGTTGGCCAACCCTGTAATGGTTAGAAAGTCTAACGACAAGTGGCGTATGTGCGTAGACTTTACTGATCTTAATAAAGCTTGTCCAAAAGATGATTTTCCTTTACCTCCTATCGATCAGCTGGTTGACTCTACCGCAGGATGTGAGATGTTGAGTTTTTTGGATGCATACTCTGGTTACCACCAGATTAGTATGTGTCGAGAAGATGAGGAGAGGACCGCATTTATTACGCCATTTGGGATATTTTGCTATGTTAAAATGCCATTTGGCTTAAAAAATGCTGGAGCTTCTTTTCAGCGTTTGATGCAAACGACTTTTGCTCCTTAATTAGGCCGAAACTTAGAAGCCTACGTTGATGATCTAGTCGTAAAAAGCACCAAACGACTCAACCATATCACCGACTTGCAGGACACTTTCGACAACCTCAGAAAACACCACTTGAACTTAATCCCGAGAAGTGTGTGTTCGGGGTCTCTTCAGGAAAATTACTTGGATTCCTAGTCTCTGCACGAGGAATCGAGGCAAACCCCAAAAAGATAAAAGCCATCACTCAGATGCGCCCCCCGACCACGAAGAAAGAAGTCTAGAAACTCACAGGATGCATGGCGGCGTTAAGTCGTTTCATAGCACGACTAGGGGAAAAAGGACTGCCTTTCTTCAAACTTCTAAGGAAACATGAAGGTTTCGAGTGGTCAGAAGAGGCTAACCTAGCCTTCGAGGAAGTCAAGAGGTATCTTACGAGTGCTCCTGTTCTAGTTTCCCGAAGCTAGGAGAGACGCTCTTAATTTACCTAGCTGCCACGCCACAAGCAGTAAGCGCCAGCTTTGGTCGTAGAACGTGAAAACATACAACGGCCGGTATACTACGTTAGTGAGGTTTTGCACGGACCTAAGGAGCGTTACCCTCAGGTTCAAAAACTTCTATATGCCCTCCTTATGTCTTCGAGGAAACTGCGGTATTATTTTCAGGCGCACAAACTAGCTGTGCCGTCGAGTTTCCCTTGGGAGCGATCCTCCGAATAGGAAACGGCGGGGCGCATGGCAAAGTGGTCGATCGAACTTGGGCGTTCGACATCCATTTCGTGTCCCGAACGGTCGTTAAATCCCGGATCTTGGTAGACTTTGTCGCGAATGGACAAATCTGAACACATTCGGGATCCCGATCTGATTCCCACAACCGATGGGCGATGTACTGACGGGTCACTTACGATAAGTGGCTCGGGGGCTGGGGTGGTCCTGGAATCTCCTACAGGAGAAACCTTAAAGTATGCCATACAATTAAACTTTTAGGCCACTAATAATGTGGCGAGTGCGAAGGTTTGCTAGGCGGTATACGAGCGCGAAGCGCTCTCGATTCGGCGACTACTCGTAGAGGAGACTCTCAACTAGTCGTGAATCAAGTCGGAAAGGAGTACCAGTGCTCTAATTCGACCATGTCCCTGTACCTATCGGAAGTTCGCAAGTTAGAAAAGCACTTTTTGGGCTTTGAGGTACAATTTATCCCTCGAAAGGATAATTTCCTCGCATACCAACTGGCTCGCTTAGCTTCCTCCCGATCCCTGGTACCGAAAGGGGTGTTTTTGGAACAGCTTCAAAAGCCGTCTATAGTCGAAGAACTAGAGATGCCCTCTATAGAAACAGCCTCTCTAGAGTATGAAGATACATGGATGGCACCCATCTACGAGTACCTTCAGACGGGTTCCTTACCCGATGACGATCCAGAAGCAGATCGATTATCCCGAAAGGCCAACATGTATGCTTTGGTCAAAGGTGTCCTCTATAAACGAGGAACCCAAGGGGTGCTCATGCGATGTGTTCCGCAGAGCGAAGGATTAAAACTCCTTCATGACATACACGGAGGGATCTGTTGAACTCATGCTTCCTACAGAACACTAGTTGGTAAAGCCTTTCGACAAGGTTTTTATTGGCCAACAACCCTCTACGATGCCAGGGAGCTGGTTAAAAAATGTGTACAGTGCTAGTTTCATAGCCGGCAAATACACCAACCAGCTCAGGTGTTGCAAACAATTCCTCTGTCCTGGCCTTTTGCAACCTGGGGTCTTGATATCATAGGACCGTTACCTAGAGCTCTAGGAGGGTTTGAGTTCCTTTTTGTGGCCATCGATACGTTCACAAAATGGATAGAAGCTGAGCCTGTGGATCGAGATAACAACGAAGCGACAAAGCGGTTCATGATGAGATGTGTGATCACTCGGTTTGGAGTACCAAGTCGAATTATCACAGATAACGGCAAACAGTTTACAAGCGCAAAATTTCAGGAATTTTGCGACGAGTTGGGAACTCATTTGTGTTACGCTCATCGCCCACCCCAAAGCAAGCAGGCGATCGAGAGAGCGAATGGCGGATAATGAAGGGAATCAAAACCCGAGTCTTGATCATCTTGTCAAGCGCTCGGGGCTTGGATACAAGAATTACCTTGATATTATGGGCAATTTGTACGACGACTAGCCGAGTTACGGAGAAACACCTTTCTTTCTAGTTTTGGTGTTGAAGCCATGCTTCGCGTAACTAAAGATCGAGTCAACACGGTCGATAAGTTTAACGACTCCATTCAAGAACAACCCGAGCGACGACATTAACTGCTCGAGGAAAAGAGAGACCATGCTTTAATTCGTTCTGCAGTCTACCAACAAGCCCTGCGCAGATACTACGATCGTAAGGTCCAACCTCGCAGCCTTGCTGAAGGTGACTTGGTATTGAGGCTTATACAATCCCAGTCTAATCGGAACAAACTTTCCCCCAAGTAGGAAGATCCTTACACTGTGGTCGAAGTAACGCGTCCAAGATCGGTACGACTTGCAATGGAGGACAGCCGCGTTCTCTCAAACTCTTGGAACATTGACCAGTTACACAAATTTTATGTGTAGCAAGCTTCTACGACAATAAAGTATCAGGTTCTTCCTACCTTTTTTTGTCTATTTTTCTGAATTTCGCTTTTATTTTCGACCATTTTTTATGCTCATTCCATCATGACATTGGTCACCAAAAGGACAACACATTTAGTCGAAGTCTCTCCTCTCGCATGTGGTCACCGCTCATTGGAAGGAGCTTCCTAATGTCGCTTTGTTCTTTACTACAACAACCAGTACAACGCTTATTGGGCTCACAAACATGGTCGAAAGTTGTTAAGCAAATTCATGTCACCTTAGCTTATTTATCTTGCAAAATAAACTAAGAAGAGTGCACTTTCTGGGATGCGTTCGACTATTTTTCAATTAACTTGATTAGTTTTTACTGGCCGGAGGAAGAAACACACCTAGTCAAAGCTTCTCCTTTCTGCATGTGGTCCTGCTCACTAGAAGGAACTTCCTAGAGTCGTTCCGTTTCCTACTTTTGCTGCCAGGACAACTTCGTCAGGAAAAACGAAAATAGTCGAATGAATTCTTAAGATCCTCTAGACGTTTGTTTCGCTCAAGTTGTTGTTATTGACTTGATTAATCTGGTCGGGGATGGTAACATCACCTAGTCGAAGCCTTTTTCTCCGCACGTGGTCCTGCCCACTAGAGGGAACTTCCTAGCGTCAATCTGTTTTCACTCTCTCGACTAGTGCAAAAGAGTCGATACTAGACAACTACAAGTCGGACAAACCTCTCTGTTTTCAGAAACCCTTTCTTTACCACTTTCTTAGTTTATTCCTAATAAACTAAGTAAGTAGTCGGGGGCTAGGATAAAGTTATAAACATGACTTCATTTCTTAGTCTTAGTTTTTCCAAGTTGTCATCTTACGAGTTACTAACTACTCTACAAGATGATTCGCAGGGAAAATGAAGGAGAAAGGAGGAATCGCTCATATCTGGTCTGATTATTTCTTCCTTTTTCATTATCTTACGAGTTACTAACTACTCCACGAGATAATTTACAGGAAAAAAAGAAAGGATCATATATTTATGCATCACCACCAAAAAGACTTGTCTTTACAAGTTTGTATTACAAGACTACTCTGTTAAGGGAGACTCTATTTGCATCTCCTCTGCGACCTTCTCGCCAACCGACTGCATCTCTTCGATCAGCTTCTCTGCTTCAGATTCGGTGCAGTCGAAGTCGGCTTCAACAGAATGAGGATTAAAGTTAGGATCACGGGCCTTGAGTTTTGCTAAAACAAAACTCATAACTCCTTTGACCGCTTCCCTTATCGAATCATTATGGTTGGTCTTCAGAGTAGACACCAACTCGTTCAAAGTACCGACCTGTTCCCCAATGGCACTCGTATGAGCAGCCATCGTGTCGTCGCGAGGAGCAATCCTCCCGGCGCGAAGCCCATCGAGTACAATGTTCAGGAGTGAGATATTATCTTGAAGATTGATCTTCGTTGATTTTGTCTCCTCCTGGGAATAAGTCGAAGCCTCGTGGAGTTGTTTTATTTCAATCAATCGATCTGGAAAGAGTAAGGATTGATTAGATGAAGCAGTTCTATGAGAAGATAAAACAAATCAATAGCAGGTAAAAGTTCTACTTACCAGCTAATTGAGAACCCAAGTTCTCGATTTCCCGATCTTTCTCCTTCGCGATGCGGGAGACTTCACGGACAACTGAGGATTTCTCCTAGACTTCGATCCGGAGAGCCCCCACCTCGGCCTGAAGGGCCTTATTTTCGACTTCTTTTTCTATAAAAGAATGAGAGGTTAAAAAAAAGAGGGGTGGAAACCAAAATTAGAAGCAGTCGTAATTACACGCATTATTTATTTTTCCCGCAAATTTGGGTTGCGAGTTAGCCTCTGAAGCTTCTTGGGAGGTCGGTGGCTTTATCCCTTAGCTTTTCGACTCGGTTTTTTCAAAGTCGAGTGAATCAGCCAGTGTCCTTTCGTCACTCTTAAACCTGAAAAGGCAAAGGGTAGACATGAGCATACTTAAACAAGTAGTCGTAAGCTTTTCTACGGCCGATGAGTGGTCGTAAGTTATTCTACGACTACCCCCTAGTCGTAAGTCTTTCTACGACTAGTACTAAGTCGTAAGTTTTTCTACGACAACCCCCTTCGAATACTGAAGAAGTGATCAGAACGATTACGGAAATCAGTTACTCACCACCTCTCTGCTTGCTCGCAGAGTACTGCCTTCTCTTGTCGAAGTTTGACAAGTTGCCGATTGTATTCGCAAATCGTAGCGACTTGCTCCACGGCTCTCTACAAGAGAGAAAAACGATAAGAGAAAGAGATAAAATCATAAGTAAGTATCGATGAATACTTACGTTCATGTTTGACCAAGCAAACATGGAAACTATTCGTGATGGATCCTTCAGCCCATCCATCTCCTCGACTCGTTTCCACCAGACCCCTTCGAGTCGTTCATTGTCGAAGACATCCCCACAATTGGGAATGCTGCTGGGGTGGGGAACTCGGTCGCGAGAACGGTAGGCAGAAGATCCTACAATGGAGTCAGGGCCAAAGAAATCAGAGCAAAAGTTGAAATACTCTTCTTCCTCTGACTCTGTGACGGGAACACCACCTGGAGGGCCGGAAGGAACGTCTTCGGCAATCTCCTTACCGGCACGGCGGTCAGCACTCTCGCTGCCACCTACCTCCGGTATCCTTCTCGAGGCCTCTGTCGCCTCCTCTGCAGCCTCTACGACAGCTTCGGTTGTCGTAGCAACTTCGGCATCCTCGGCGGTCGTAGCGACCGCAGCAGCCGCAACTTCTTCCACCGCGGGAATAGTAACTGGATCTTCAGCTACTACTGCAGTCACACCCTCGTCAGTTGGAGGGGTGACAGCGGGATTCTCCATGGGAGTATCCCTAGGGGCTGAAAACGTCGGGCTAAGATCACAAAACACAGAAACCTTACTCGAAACATGGGAGCAACCTTCCCGACGGAAGGTTTCTTTGACCTCTTCTCGACCACCGCTGGTTGAGATGCACTCGGGACGACAGGAGTCACCTCCTCCTGACTTCCCGGGCGGTCGAGATCAGTCTCGACCACCTTCAGAACACTGCTCCCCTCGGCCTCAGATCCCACCGAAGCAGCGGTTTCCTTCACAAAAGACATGAAGTCCTTCCAGTTCTCCTTTTCTAGTTGCCTTATGAAGCCACGAGAAGCTGAAACTGCGAATGACTTGTTGTCGTAAAAGAAGGGTACCTTAACCTTGGGGACCTTGCGCTTAAGGGCAAGGACATCTTCTTCTGCTTTCTTCTCTGCCACAGCTATGTCCGCGGCAAACTTAGCAAAAGGAGCAGGAGGAGCCGAGCTCGAACCCCCCTTATCGCCGACTTTCACCAGTCGACGCTTCTTGGTTGGAGGGGACTTCGCTGACTCTGCCTGCGCAGTTGCTCCGATGACCACCAAGTCGATTTCCTCGTCGTCTTGGCGGTTCTCTATGCCAACTTTCTCTTAAAAAAGAGAGAAAGTGGTTGTAAGATCTTCTACGATCACTAGCCGGTCACTAGTACGACCAGCTCAAAAGTCGTAAGTATTTCTACGACATTGTTTAATCGTAAGTCATCTTACGATTACGATCGTCTACGATCACTAGCCGGTCACTAGAACGACCAGCTCAAAAGTCGTAAGTATTTCTACGACATTGTTTAATCGTAAGTCATCTTACGATTACGTTCGGTCGTAAGTTTTTCTACGATCAGTATCTAGTCGTAAGTTTTTGTACGGCAAACCCGTTAGTCGTATATCATTTTACGACAACAAAAACGCCTAAAGGCAAAATCGTTCGATTACCTTTAGGCGCTCCTCTTTCTCCTTTGTGGTCAAAACCGCAAGGATTTGAGGAGCCATTGTGTTGGCCGGATACTTCTCGCAGATGAGCCCGACACGCGTGTCAACCTCCGCCTGCGGAAGATCTGAATACATGTACAACACAATTAACAGACTAAATCGGAATTAATCAAGGACAAAGCCAAAAGAGTAAGTTTTTCTACTCATCGTCCTTATAGTCCCTGGTTGGGTCGTCCTTTCCTGAGTACCTCCACATGGGAGGAACCCTTGTCTTTAAAGGACTGATTCGGCGCGTGATGAAGTCCTTCACCACGTGCCAACCGGTGAGCCCCTCCGACTTCAAGTCTTTGACAGCTTGAATATAGGGGGCTATTCGGTCGAGATTACTGGGAGTTGAGTCCCAGGAAGAAGACCGCTCGGCGGCCTTTCCGGTGAATGAGAGGCTGTCTTCCTTGGTTATCTCCCAGTAGAACCACCTCTTCTTCCACCCCCGGCCATGACGACCGAGTAAACATCTGAATGTACTCCTTCAACTTGCCGTCGTGGAGCTTGGACCACGACTCTTGGCGATCCGGCAGCGAGCCATTCGTAGTAATACTGGAAAAGCTCGAGGTCTGCCGGAATCCCCAGGTAGGCCTCACACAGGTACACGAACACGCTCAGCATTGTGATGGAATTAGGACCAAGGTTCACTAATTCCACCCTAAAGTGCTCGAGCACGAGTGTGAGGAAGGGGTGAGCAGGCAATCGGAGACCGCACTCACAGTACGCCTGGAAAACCGGAATTTGGCCTTCCTCTCCTGACGGCCAATGCTGCTCATTCGCCGCAATCCACCTTACGAGAAGTCCCTCGGGGATCTTCTCGGCGGCGACCAAAGCGGTCATCTTCGCGTCATCCATCTCCGACTCAGCCCACTCAGAGACAATCCTGGCCATTTTCTCTCAAAGCGGGAAGAATTGGATTTGGGAAAGCTCCAAGAAAGAGTACGGAGTCACCGGCGGCGGAAGAGACGAGAAAGCAACAGACTGTTGGGCGAAAAGGTAAAAATCCTAAGTTTTACCTCCACGACCCGTTTTATAACCACACGCCTGGAACGAAACGCCGTGGAATCCCAACAGTCTCCACCGCTTTGGGAATTGTTTCGACAGACAGACTTTTACCGCCGATCGAAAGTCCCGAGACACCTTTTTCACACCTCAAGTGAAATTACCATCTTGACCCCTGGGTCAAATGAAAAGCCGATCGGAAAGGTTTTGCTTCCGGTCGTAAGGCCACGACTGCTTCGAAGTCGTAAGATATTCTACGACATCTTGCAATCGTAATGGTCTTAACAAATTACCTCGATCAAGTATATTCCTGGTCGAGAGAAACGAGTGTTGAAGAGTTTTTCCTTCAACGTTTTCCCCGCGACCTCCTAGTGGTCAAAAGATCATCTATGACCCTTCGGTCAAGTAAGCTATTTTCACTTGAAGCTGGGGGGCTAGATGACGAGGATCTAAATAATCCTCATTTTATTATTCTATAATCATGAAATATGACGTCACATCGCATACCCCTTAATATTATAAGGAAAGAACAAATCAGGAAGTCGTAGGTTCTTCTACGACTACCCTCTAGTCGTAAGCATTTCTACGACTATAGTGTCATCGTAAGTCCTGCTACGATTACGTCCGGTCGTAAGTCTTTCTGCGACCAGTATCCAGTCGTAAGTCTTCCTACGACTACCCCCTAGTCGTAAGTCCTACTATGACTAGGTCTGCTACGAATTCTTCACGACTAACTGGGTCCACCCGTCAGAAGACCCATTTGATGGTGAGAATCCAAGCAGTCAAAATACGTAGTTATGATTGATATAACTACAGATAACGCCCCACTATCTCTGATTGATAACCGTTTGACAGCATGGGGATGTTACTACTCCGGTAATTACTCTCATTATTGCGCAATAATGAGCGACTAATTAGCCTGGAACGACAACAACCACCACTGCGTAATATAAATAGGTATCATTTAGAGATAGAATGGAGAGGCTTTTTTGGGGGAGATAGTCAGTAAGACCCTCAGCTGATTGTAACCCAGATACCCAATACAAGATACACAGGAGTATGGTTGTTATTCTCACTGGAGAAGGCCCGAACCTGTATAAAAATCCCCGTGTCTCTTTCGCCTGCGTGATCAATTATGGAAACCCCCCGAATCAAACAATCTTTACGTAAGATCGGTTCTAAAACACCGACAAAGCTTTTAAACCAAGACTTGTTATTTGGTAATCAAGCTTTTTGTAGAATGTTAGCTTATTGAGTTGTGTGTGAAGGATGAAAGGACTGAAATACCCTTAAGGGTTTAAAGGACCTTGTTAAGAATGGATTTAAACTGATTTTTGCATGATCTGAAAATATGATGATACATACAAGTATACATATGAAATAAAATAGATTTCGTTTGTATGAGCATACATGTGTACCATAGCCTATCCAAATAAATTGCAAATCTTGACATTATTGCTATGTATCTTCTCAACGAGGCTTGCAATTAATCAAACACATAGGCATACATTTATCATAGGATTTCTCTGGATTGCTGTTCAGCCATCGGGCCATGTACAAGAAAGATGTCTGTTTCACTGTATAGTAATTTTATTCTAAAACTTGATGCACCATGCTAGATTTACAAACATGCCGAATATATTTTCAATACACAATAAACATACTGGGATCAAAACAGCGCCTTGACTTGATTCCTCGGATCTCGAATGCTTGTCCTAGAAGACGTAGACCTTAGGGGGCTCATGTAGTAGGACAACAATATATGTTCCTGAATGAAATCTTGCACCTCTAGTCTAGAAGGGTCTTCCAGCAGCTTCCATCATCGACTTCGTTCGGGTCAGCCTCTCGATTTGCTACTGTAGCCTAGTTGAGAAGCCACATCTGAAAGGTGTTCAATAGCATGTCAGTACAAATTTTGTCGAAGCAACTCTGTATGGACTCAATGATCTCTGTCATGATACGGTCACCAGCAGCCAGCTTGTATTGCTCAAACTTTGCTTCTTCGCACTCCAATGCGGCTTTCTTGCAGGCCCTGATAGTTCCTGAAAGAAGGAAAGGGGTGATCAGCTCTGCTCTGGCATACTGGCCTTGCAAACAGTTTTTTTTTTCTTAGTGATATGGCTAAGCATCCAAACTATACATGGAGAAACACCAATAAACCATTAGGCCAAAGTTTGACCATGGAAAACACTAAGAACTAAGTTTGAGGTCTCAATGTGAACTGAAAATGCAACAAACTCAATTATATATGTGTATGTAAAGAAATCTGAAAAATTTGACTACGCTATGATTGCTACCAGAACTTCACCTACAGAAAAGCTATAGTTAAGTGCACTAAAAAGACCAGGAAGGATCATGGCATGGCCAGGCCAGTGAGACAAAACAGCAAACACTTGGCGGGCTTGGCTGGCACCGCCTAGCAATCATAGTGAATTTCATGAATTGGGAATAGCAATTTACAAACCTCAGCAGCATGGAGTGAGGAGCGGTGGGCTGGGCGGCGGAGGCGGCACCAGAGTGAGGGGAGGAGTGGCGGCGGCCGGGCGAGGGGGAAGAGGCACAGGAATGGTGGCAGCCGGCAGCACGGGAAGTGTGGAGCGGCTGCAGAGGGTCCTACTCCTGCCGTCCTGCATGCGTCTAGGGCAGGTGGAACCGCGGACGGCGCTGCTGGCGGGGAATTGGGCTTTAGGGCTCTCGTCTGTTGGGGGGGCGGCACCGTCGGGAGGGGAGATGGGAGGCGGCGGCGATGGCGAGGGTAGATGGGAGGTGGCGTCATTCGGCGCGGGGGGGGGGGGGGGATGGGAGCGGCGGCGATGGGGATGGGGAAACGGGAGGGGGAGGCGTCGGGTTGAGGACCTGACCGAAGGGTGGAAACGATGGAAAAAAAAAACAAACGGTTTGCAATTATATATCAATAGCATTTTGAGGGTAATTTTAATAAAGTTCAGTGGCAAAGAGATAATCTATTTCGCAAAAGCTAAAAAAAAGCACCTCATCCAAGGCTTATGGCTTTTAGGTTTAAAATGGCTTAAGCTTTTTATAAGCCTGATAAAAAAGTCACCCCTTTGTTTAGGCTTAGGCTTTTTTGCTTTTAAGCTAGACAAAAAGGCTAAACAAAAAGGACCTATATAGATTACAAACATGACAATAGAAAACAACAACAACAATAACAAAGCCTTTGATCCCAAACAAGTTGGGATAGACTAGGAATGAAACCTCCTCAAAGTCAAAGAGATGAGAGCCTTGTAAATAAAAATATATAATAATAATATAATAATAATAATAGTAATAGTAATAAAACCTACAAAGCTAAAACCCTAAGCTGTACATTTTGTCATCCGAGCCGAGAGCCTAAAACATAACATCTAAACCTTCTTATGGTTCCGGTACGTGTGACTGTAGCAATTTTTTCTTTTTTAAATCATTTATGTATAATTTTTTAGTAATTTTTATATATAGAAAATGAGCTCAAAAAATTATGCACTTTTTTTGTGGAGCCTCCCGATCCAGTTCACTTGCTTGTATAATTTTTCAAAATTTACCCCTTTGGAATTTTTCTTAAAAATTCATTTTATTATACTATTTGTAGGAATTTTAGAGAACAATTCCGAAGGGACAAAATTTTGAAAAACTTACACAAACAAGTAAACAGAGTCAGGAGAGCTCCACAAACAATTTCATAATTTTTGGAGCTCATGTTCTATATTTAACAATTCCTAAACAAATTATACATAAATGAATTATTTTTAAAAAAAGGAAAAAGAAAAATGCTACAGTGACACATGGTGGCCGGTGGTGTGTTGCCGCACGGCGGCCGTTATATTTGCAGTCTAATTGTCTTAATTGTACTTTACTGAGTTTTAGACTCATGCTTGTTGCTTCTTTATTTTTTAAGGTACCCTTTGTGAGGATGACATGCATATGAAGGGCTAGATTCATCTGATGCACTCTTCACTTCAATAAACACTAGTCTTAATAAATCAGCAACTTGAATTTATTGAAGAATCCTAGAACGTAAAGTTTCAGTTTTATGTCCACCTTTCGAGGTGTTTTTGATTAATTGTAATAAGAGTTGGATGGTGACTCTATGGTAATCCTTATGATTGCTATCTTTAAGGCTATTATAGTATTATCGTATTTAGATTTCTGTTAGATGCTTATTAACCTCTTCTCAAATGTTAAAAGTTACAAAGGATATTTTGCCGAATTGTGGAGGAAAATCTTAGTTTATTTTTGTGTCATGTTTAGTAGCATTCCAAGCTTATGTGGGCTGGGGTGTTACAGCAGAGCTATCAATAATATTACTATTCAATATCGTTATCCTATTCCAAGGCAAGATGATATGCTTGATAAATTAAGTGGCTCTACTGTGTTCTCTAAAGTTGATTTGCGTAGTAGATATCACAAAATTCGCATAAAGTTAGGTGATGAATGGAAAACTGCATTCAAAACTAAGTTTGGATTATATAAGTGGTTAGTGATGCCTTTTGGGTTAACTAATGCACATAGTACTTTCATGAGATTAATGAACGAAGTTTTGCATGCTTTCATAGGCAAATTTGTGATGGTATATTTTGATAACATATTGATCTATAGCAAAACTTTAGAGGACCATTTTGAACACATGAGTGCTGTTTTTAATGCTCTAAGTGATGCACGTTTGTGTGGTAACCTTGAGAAGTGCACCTTTTGCACCGATCGAGTATTGTTTCTTGGCTATGCTATTACTCCACAGGGTATTGAGGTTGATCAAACCATGTTTGATGCTACAAAGAGTTGGCCGACTCCTAACACGGTCACACAAGTGCAGAGTTTTCTCGGACTTGCTGGATTTTATCGACATTTTGTCAAAGATTTCGGTACCATTGCCGCACCGATGAATAAGCCTATAAAAAAGGTGTCCCTTTTATTTGGGGCCCTACGCAAGAACAATCATTTCATATTTTGAAAGATAAGCTTACAAGTGCACCACTTCTCTATCTTTCTGATTTTGGTAAGACTTTTGAGCTTGAATGTGATGCTAGTGGAATTGAGCTTGGAGGTGTGCTTATTCAAGAAGGTAAACCTGTTGCGTATTTTAGCAAGAAATTATGTGGCCCTAGTCTGAATTATTCTACTTATAATAAGGAATTATATGCTTTAGTTTGGACATTAGAGACATGACAACATTATTTATGGTTCAAAGAATTTGTAACACATTCTGATCATGAATTATTAAATCATATTCGTAGTCAATCCAATCTAAACCGTAGACATGCTAAATGGGTTGAATTCATTGAATCGTTCCCATATATCATTAAGCACAAGAAAGAAAAGGATAATGTTATTGTTGATGCTTTATCTCGTCGTTATACCATGTTATCTCAACTTGATTTTAGAATATTTGGTTTAGAGACAATTAAAGAGCAATACGTGCATGATGTTGATTTTAAAGATATATTTTAGAATTAGAAAGAAGGCAAAAGGTGGAATAATTTTGTTGTGAATGATGGCCTTTTGTTTCGTGTTAACAAGCTATGCAATCCAGCTAGCTCCATTCATCTTTTGTTGGTACAGGAGGCGCATGGAGGACTAATGCGTGGGACATTTTGGTGTCAAGAAGACAGGGGATATTTTGACTGATCATTTCTATTGGCCTAAGTTGAGGAGCGACGTTGAGCGCTATGTGTCTCACTGCACTACATGCAACAAAGCTAAATCACGTCTTAATCCACATGGTTTATATATTTTTTCCTGTTCCTAGCGTACATTGGGAAGATATTTCTATAAACTTTGTTCTAGGATTGCCTAGGACAAAGAGGGGGAGGATAGTATCTTTATTGTTGTGGATAGATTTTCTGAGATTGAACATTTTATTCCTTGTCATAAGAGCGACGATGCTACAAAAGTTGCTGATTTATCTTTCAGGAAGTCGTTCGTCTACATGGTGTGCCAAATACTATTGTTTCAGATCGTGATGCTAAATTATTGAGTCACTTTTGGCGGACATTACGGAGGAAATTGGAGACAAAGCTGCTATTCTCTACTACATGTCATCCTTAAACTGATGGACAAACTAAAGTTGTGAACCGCACGTTATCAACAATGTTGAGGGCTGTTTTGAAGGAAGAACTTGAAGATGTGAGAAGAATGTCTACCTCATGTTGAGTTTGCTTACAACCGTTCATTACATTCTACTACAAAGATGAGCCCTTTTCAAGTGGTATATGGCTTTAACCCTCTTGCTCTTATTGATCTGTTGCCTTTACCATCTTATGAAAAGTTAATTTTGATGCTAAGAAGCGTGCTGAGTTTGTTCTTAAGCTACATGAAACAACTAAAGAGAACATAGAGCATATGAATGAGAAATATAGACTTGCTGGTATTTAGGGTAGAAAAGAAATCACATTTGAACCTAGTGATCTTGTTTGGTTACATTTGAGAAAAGATCGGTTCTCTTGTTTGAGGAAGTCTAAATTAATGCCTAGAGCTGATAGTCCTTTTAAAGTTCTTAAAAAGATAAATGATAATGCATATAAGCTCGATCTACTTGTAGATTTTAAGGTGAGTCCCACATTCAACATTGTAGATTTGAAGCCATACTTGAGAGAAGAAGATGAGCTTGAGTCGAGGACGACTCCAATTCAAGAGGGGGAGGATGATTAGGACATCCCTTATACTGATACAACCATACCTACTACTCCTCAACTTGATGTGCAAGGACCAAATACCAGAGCACGTGCTCGTTAACTAAATTCACAAGTAACTTTGTTTCTATGAGTTCATAATTGTCCTATTGAGGATGGATTGCTACCTAAGTCTTGTGATGTTATTCTACTAAGTAACCAAGGCGAGGGGAGCAGCGCTACTACCACTGTCCCTCCCTTCTCCTCTTCCTCCTTTACATAGTGGCCGCCACCCTTAAGGTTTGGTTGGGTTTTGTTGATTAAAGTTTAGCTTTGCTACTTTATACTTTGTCCTCTTGTTCGACGAGTTCAATAGCGATATTGTTCTTTGGAACCCCACGTTTCAATACAATTCTTAATTCCTATTCTCAATTTCAGATTGCTTATCTATCATGTTCTTGCGTGTTCTTTGATTGCATGCATGAATAGACCTTCGTGGTCAGGTCAATCGTGCTTCTAGTAAGGTCGATAACAATCTCGGAGTTGGTTCAACGATTGCGGGCGTATTGGTCATGTACTATTGGTAGCCGAATCATGAGAGTCGTCTCCACCAAATCGATTATTCATCTCATCGAAAGACCGGGACACCCATTATCGTATCACCATGGGAAACAGACACCTTGGTATATCGCTCCATACTGAATCCTCGAAAGGAAAGGTGAGGTAGCATACTAGTTGGAGTTGCCACCTCAAATTTCGGATGTTCAAGACATCTTCCATGTATCGCAGCTCAAGAAGTGTCTTCGAACCCCGACCGAACTCACTCAGTTGGACAACAATGATCTCCAACCGAATCTTTCTTATCGGGAACACCCGATCCGAATTCTAGGTGAAGCCACGCGACACACCCGTAGCCACGCCATCAAGATGTTAACAATTCAGTGGAGAAACCACACCGAAGACGAAGCTATATGGGAACGAGAAGACTATAATATCCTATTTTATTAAATGAGTATTTAATGAATTAGAAAAGGATTAGTAATCTGAATTTTTTTATGAAAAAATAGTTATGGGCCTTCAGCATCTACCCAAGAGGTGGACCGATCACCAACAAAAGGAGGAGAGGGGGGGAAACCCTTCGCAAGTATTGTAGCACACCTGGCACTATAGCGGCACCGCTCCTGGTGTCTCCTCCCCAGGTGCCATCTCTTGCGGTTGGAAATCTGCTGGCCAAGCAAGAGGAAGGAGAAGAAGAGGAAGAGAGGAGGAAAGGGAAGAAGGAAAGGGAAGAAGGAAAGAAGAGGGGGTTGATCTCGTAGAGAATTTCAGTGGATCTCATCATAGTATTCAAGGGTGACAACTCGTTTCTTCTCCGTTTGGATTATTAGTTCGTTGATCGACAAGGACTGTTAGTGGATCGGTAATCTACAGTTTTTGTTGTTATGTAGTTTTGGGGATATTTAGTGCAGAATTTAAGTATTTCATTTCCTAGAGAATTGTAGATGATTTCATTATCTTTCTTTAGAGTATTTGATCATGTTGATCGCAGGAGTAATTTGGAAGTTATGATTTTTACAATCTTGCTTCTGTCCAGAGTCTCTGTCAGGTTCTAGCAGTTGTAGTAATTGATAGATTAAAAATAGTTAACGGCCTAATCATGGAAGTTGACCAACTAGATTATTGTAGATAACTCCTTAAGCTTTTCATAATGTCTAATAACACAATTTTTGGATAACCAAAATGAAAGTTATGATTATTTTAATGTTGTTGTCCAGAATGGTTGTCAGATTCTAGTAGTTGAAGTAATATGTATACTAAAAATAGTTAATGATCAAATTGGGGAATCTCACTAACTAGACTATTGTAGATAATTCCTTAAGGTTTTCAGAGAGACCGAGAATGCAATTTTTTGATAAAGAGATTGGGAATTATGATTTTTGGAGCATTATTGTCCAGTATCGAGTTACTGCTAAGTTCATCATTTGTTTGAGTAGATTAAATATTTGAATTGTTGGGTTTGGGATTTGTGTAGGATCGAGAACATCTAAGTGAGTGTTTTGAATTGCTTGGTCTGCGTTGTGACTGAATATCTACTGTAGGTGGGGGTAACATCAGGTGTGTTGACTTCTTCACATCAATCGAGTCGTCGCTTCTAGAAGGCAAGTTCGCCTTAGAGAAATAGTAGATGTTTGATGGTACAAATTGGTTATATGGCTGTTGTTATGGTTATACATGTGAAGTATGAGTATTTACATTTGTTTATATGTTTTCATTAATTAATGATGCATACTGGAAAGTATGGAATTTATTCTTTTAATTCATTTCAATGAGATCCCCATATTGAGATATGGGCAATAAGATCCCCGTATAAAAAAGGACGGGCACTAGATCCCCGCATTTGAGAATACAGGCGAGTGAACACCGACAGGTGTTTGTAATACTCTGAAACGTGTTAGAGAGAAAAAAAATAGTTAAAGGGGTTTTTCTAAAATTTCTTCAAAAACCTAGGCCATGGGCTCTTGGCCCCACAGCACCAAGGTCCAAAAGGGGGGAACCCTAAATACGCTACAGTAGCCGCCATCATGCTACAGTAGCCATGGTGCTACAGTCCATCTGCCCCCCAAGTGCTCCTCCTCTCCCAGGCGCCATCCTCCCTACTGTTGCTGCTGCTGGCCGTTGGGAAGAAGAAGCAGAGGAAGGAGATCTTCTTCGTGGGATTCGATCAGCAATCTCCTGTGGTTCTACAAGGGTAACAATCGATGTTTTTCACTAGTTGCATCATAGTTTATGAGAAAACGATTACGTTTAGTGGATCAAAGTTCTGCTGCGAGTAAATCAGATTCTGTCTAGTTTATTGTGCGACTATTTTCATGTGTTTAGAGTCCGAATTAGAGGATCTCATCTCCTAGAGTTATGTGGATTTCATTCTCAACTTTCAGTAGGCTCAAATATCACTCAATTATGAGTTACAATTTAAAATTTATGATGAATTCTTTCCTACTGTCCGAAAGTCTAACGAGAATTAATAGTCACTTTATTTATTAAAATATGATTATGTTAGGAGCTGATTCAGAAATGTAGCCCAAAACGAATTCTATAGATAATTCCATCAGCTTTCAGGATTATTAAAGAACACTTTTTTTTGGATTTGTAGAAAAAAAGTTATGTACATTTCAATTGACTGTCCGGATTGTAAGTCAGGTTCCGACAATAGTTTTGATCTATGTGCTACTTTTTGTTAAAGGCAAAATCTGAGTTCCATGCCACTAGACTTTTGAAGGTTATGATTTGAGCCTTCCAGAATGATAAAAATCTTGGATTTTGGTTAATCCAATCAAAAGTTATGATTGTTTCTTTACTGTTGTTTAGTTTTGCTAGACAGATTATATATTAGACTTTCATCTGAATGATGGCCTAAGTTTTTGGCCGAATTGGAGGATTCAACCAACTAGACTATTGTGGAGGTTTTCGTTACCTTTACATAGGATCTGAGATCACGTCGTTTTGAGTTTTAGAGCAAAAGATATGATGTTTTTCGTACTGCTGTCCAGAATAGATTTCTGTTAGCATGTTGACTAGCTTGAGTAGATAAAGTGTTTAATCTTGGGTTATGGGAAGACGATGTAGAGCGCTGCGAGTAATATCTTGTTAAGCATGTTTATTTGATTCCTAGCATCATTCTTGGTTACCAGGTGGTGGTGAATCTGGGTCCTCGGAACCATGCGCAGCCAATCATCCGCATCGAGAGGGTCCTCGGAGCGGGAGAAAGTCGGTGGCTGCGTACGGAGGAACTCTGCAAGTCCCCCACGAGTCTGGTGGCTGCCACCACCGGCAGGAGTGGAGGTATTCCTAGCAATAACCTCCAGGATGCGCGTCTGATCCATGCGGTTTCGCCGATCGGCGAGAACCTCGACCATGGTCGGAGGAGGGGGAAGCTCCTCATCATGACCAGCCTGCTGACTGCCGCGCGTTCTCCCGGCCATCCTGTTTACTAAGACAAGTTAGCAACAAATTTAAGAGCAAGAAAGCCCAAAATTCATGAAAGCAGTCCAAAAACAAACACAAGGCAGGATAAAGTTCGACCAGCAAAAATCAGACACATAACTACTCACTTTACACCTTACCCTATTATTCCCACAATTTTTAGTTAGATTAATCTTCCATGGTTCTCCCAAAACTAATTCAACCGGTAGTAACTATCTTTTGAAAGGAAAGAGAGAAACCAAGTTTTAAAACTCAAATTAGAGTAAGATTAGAGTAGAAAGCTAAGATAGGTAAGGAGTAAAATCTGAGAATCTGCCTAGGTTTTCATAAACCCTTTTGATACTTTGAAAATAAGCCCTTCCAAAATATCCTAAGGACGACTCTGCTTGGGTTACTACGGTCAGAATGGCTCTGATACCAACTTTGTGAGGACCCCAGTTTATTTGGCTTGTAATGCTTAACCAACCATCTGGTCCTAGCATCACAAATCAAATAAACTGATCCTCGAGATATGTATACTTCCCAGAAAGCAGTATACACACCTCGGTACAAAATTAGACATCAACTCCATTCCAAACATAGAGTCCAAACACCACACTACCAAACGGAAGATAAACAAATAGTAGAGTTATTACAGACATAGGCCGACAGGCCACAAGATACACAAATAACAGAAAGAAGACAGCGGAAGCAAAAGTGCCATAAGATGGCTATAAACAAAGCCAATCAGTGTGCCTTCAACCCACAAGGCATCTGACCGGACCGCCAAGTCTAGTCGTCCACGAAACGGCAACACAGCTCCCAGAAGTGAGGCCCTTGGGGCTCACCTTCTTCCTCTGCAACAAAAACATTAAGCAAAGCACCTGAGTACAAAGATTGTCTTTGTACCCGCAAGACTGACGTGTGAACTAGCAGACCTGTTCATATGCTACATGCAGGCTTGTTTGATGGAGGCCATATGTTCCATTTGCATAAAGCCAATTTTCATTTGCAATAATATAATACAGTTTAAAGGCAAGTTTGCAATTCATTTTTAATGTTGAGATAACTACGAAATAAAAATAGATACAAGTAACCACCTAGAAGTGACTATCCCAATAGTCACCACAACATAGCACGAATCCCCAGATTCGTACCACCCATCAAGTTTTAATTTAAATGTTGTAGTCTAGTTCTTGGGGGGCGTATCCGAGCGTGTCCATAACCTAGGACGAGGCTATTTGAATAGTTTTAACCTGCGCAGGGTGTACCAATGTACCCACACTTGCATCGCCTTTAAGCCAAAGCACACTTCCGAAGGTATGCTGGCACGGCTAAGTCCTACGAGACTTTTTCCAATATTGTGTATTAACTACGAGCCGCTCGTATGGATAGAAATCCATACGCTTACATGGTAAAGCCGAAAAGGCAACTACCCACTCAGGATAAAGCTTTTCGGACAACTACCATGCTCCCACCTCCATCCCTCCTGCGACCTCCTGCGACCCGGAGCCAATACACGCCAAAGTACTAGGTCAAGAGAGGTCCCATATACTCTAGTGTGGTTAGCACGCAAAATGCTCGAGACGGTGGCGCAAGTAACTCGGTCCTTAATCGACTGGGCACCTTTCGGTCACACCCAACAGATCACACCAGTCTTACCATTGTGCCCAAGTCTAAATCATTTTTGCTTTCATTTTATATTTTGCAATTAAACATAGCGAAATGTGAAACATAAAGTTATAGAAAATTTTGTGTGATCAAGGTTACCGACTAAAGTCGATAACCGCCTTGATTCTATCGATAGCTAAGCATGTCTAAGCAAATTGACCGGACCTACTAAGTGACAAGAGATCATCCAATGATCTCTAATCACAAAGAAATAACCTAGGCTCGGTAGTAGAGGAATATCATTTGCCTCTGATTATGCATCTAAAGGATTATCTAACAAATTTAACACAAATTAAGCGATGCATACATACGATTGAAACAAAATATTAGACTTTAAAATCTGGGATTAACATGATCAAGCGCTTTTCATTCTTTGTTGCTCAGAATGCTCAACCTGTTGCAGAGGATCGCTCTCAGGGTTACCGCAAATGTCGAATCCTAACGATTGAACAAATAACAGCGAATAAGAACGAATAACACCGACAACACTCAAACATACAACAACATGCCAAAACTCACACAGCAGCATAAGCATGATATAACAAAATTTTTAGAAACAGAGAACAATTCATTTTAAGATATTATGTATTTCCATGAATTTTCTAAACTAAAAACACATCAAAGCACTAGTTAAATAATTAACAAATTTTTGTGAACAGAAACAGTATCTAAAACCTATCCTGATAATTAGTATACTAAAAATGAAATTTTACAGAATTGGGTTCATTGGATTTGGACAATTATTGAAAGAGATATACATTTTCTAATTTGGCGATTACATTCTACAACATTAAATTAATTAACAGATTTTTGATACAGGGACAAGGTTGACACTAATTTTAGTAAATAGTACATTTAAAATGAAAATTAACAGCACTGGTTTCATGCAATTTGGATAAGAATTGAATTAGTTATGTATTTTCTAAGTTTAATTGAATTAACGATTACTTGCAATGTAAAAGCATTTGAAATACTAAAGCATTTATACCTTTTCCTACCGACAACCAACCAGCCCCGGACAACGGACGGGGGCGTAAAGGTCTTGACTGCAATGCATCGCGAAAGTGGCGTCGGCGATTCGAGAATCGTCTTGGCTACCAAAGTGCAAACCTAACATACTCTCACGAGAAATACGCTTAAGCGAGAAAACGCATTACGAGCTACCCAACCCTAATCGACAAAGACGGACCCACATGGCGACTCGGAGAACAAATAACGGGCTGGATTAAAGATTCTCTAAGCGTGATTAGCCAATAGGGCCCACAAGTCGAGACTCAAACTAGACATGATTAGAGTTAAACTAACCATCACCGGCGGCTCACCGCGCAACGGGGACGGCGCGCGCGCGCAGTGATCTAGCTAACGGTGGGTTTCGGCGCGAGAGTGGTACCTTCGGGTTCACGCGCCCTGCGAACTTGATGGCGGTGACCGGGACCTCGAGGATGCCGCGGCGGCGGCGGCGAAGCGGAGGCGGAGAAGAAGGTGCGGCTTCGCGGAGAGGACGCGACAAGCTTCTAGAAGACTCGGAAGGTGTGCTTAAGCCGCCTCAACACCGAGAGCAAGAAGCACACGATAACGTCGATGAAGAAGGCCCGAGACGGCCGGAATTTCTACGGCGGCGGAAAACCGAGCTCGGAGAAGAATCGATCGCACGCCCGCAACGAGGCACCAAAGATGAAAATGAGGTCACCGTTAGACTCAGTGCATCAGTGCGATCCTAAGGGACCAAGTGACGAGGCTAGAGACTCACCAGAACACAAACGAGCTTACGGGGCACGATGGCAAAAAGGTGGCAGCGACGAGGTACGTGGCACCCATGCGCGACGGCCGCGAGCTCCGGTGAGGTGCGGAGAAGACGAGGGCGATACTGACCGGTGGGGCCCATATGTCAGCGACAGAAACAAAGCGGTGCGAACAGCTGCTTAGACTCGATCAAGAATGTTTCGACCGTTGGATCTAAGATGGACGGTCGAGATTGATGTATGCATTCGGACAGGTCGACGAGACAAACAACGTGGACCGTTCGATCTCCATCGGACGGCTGACAGCCATCGGGCTCGCACGGTGCAACTAGTTGACGCGACCGAGTCAAGTGGCGCGGTCGGACTTGAGCCAGAGGTTGGGTCCGAGCCAGAGGAACAGTGATTCCAGATTTGAATTAGAAGGACAGAGAAGGTTTGGGGAATTTTTAGAGGTAGCTACTGAGCTCCAAAAATTCCGAAATTTTTATGGGAGCTTACTGGAACATAGAACAATCTTGTGAAATTTTTCCAGGAGTTTTCATGCACCAGATTTCTCCCAATAAAATTCACAAGCTGATGAACAGAAGTTTGACCAGATTTCAAACTAGGTTGACTTGGCCATTTGAAATAGCAAATAAAATCTAAAAATTGTGAAATAATTCAGAGAGGTAGCTAGGATGGTCAAGATGATAGGAAAAATAATTTCAGAGGATGATCACAAGTTTGAAAGCTAAGAATTTGCTGACAACAATTTCCATTCACAATAATTTAATTCTAGAAAATAGAAATTGCTAGGAAAATTTGGAAAACTTCGAATGATTTGATGAGACAACAAAAGTTTTATTTCTCCTCAAAATTTTACATTTGAAATACAAACCCTAAGTTAGGGCTGTTACAAATCTCCCCTTACAGGAATCTCGCCAGAGATTCGATCATCGGAGAAGAAGGACGGGTAGTCCGCTCGAGACGATCTTCCCGCTCCCAAGTGGCTTCATCCTCGAGTGGTGCGACCACGAACTTTAAGGAACTTGATCACACGGTTCCTTGTTCTGCGTTCGACTTCTTGAGGATACGAGCGGGCGCTCACGATAAGACAGATCTTCTTGCACATCGATATTTTCCAATGGTGTTTCCTCAACCGAACACGGAGGCACTTTTCAAGCGTGACACATGGAAAACATCATGCACCCCTTCAAGTGTAGCCGGCAACTCAAGCGGTATGCAACGGCTCCCACTTTCTTGATGACGCGATAAGGCCCGGCATACCGAGGAGCCAATTTGCCCTTGACACCAAACGACGATGTCCTTCAAAGGTGAGACTTTGAGATACACAAAGTCATTGGGTGGAAACTCAACTCACGGCGGCGTTGATCCGCATAGCTCTTCTCGCTCGATCGAGCTACGCGCAAGTGCTCACGAATCAAGCGCACTTGACTTTCGGCCTCATTGATGGAATCGGACCAAAGCGCCTTTCACGGTTCGACCAGTTCAACGGTGTTCGCGGCGCCGCCCATACAAGGCCTCAAATGGTGCCATACCGAGACTAGCCTGGAAGCTGTTGTTGTAGGAGAACTCGGCAAGCGGTAGGCACTTCTCCCAATTCTTTCCATAGGAAAGAACACAAGCACGGAGCATGTCTTCAAGCACCTGATTGACACGCTCTGCTCGACCATCGATCCCGAGGATGATAGGGTGAAATGAGCGAAAGACGGGTCCCCATAGCTTCTGCGGACTATGCCAAAACCGAGAGGTGAACAGAGAACCACGATCTGACACAATTGTTCGTGGCACACCATGCAGACTCACAATGCGGGATATGTAAAGATCCGCTAACTGATTCACATCAATCTTCGATCGCACTGGAAGGAAATGAGCCACCTTCGTCAATCGATCAATGATAACCCATAATGCATCCTTCCCCGAAGAAGTACGGGGCAAACTAGTGACGAAGTCCATACCAACGGAATCCCACTTCCACTCTGGTATAGGCAAGGGCTGGAGAAGACCTGCTGGACGCTGATGCTCGGCCTTGACGCAACAACAAACGTCGCATCTGGCAACGAACCTGGAAATCTCGCGCTTCATGCGAGTCCACCAGAATCTCTGACGCAGATCTTGGTACATTTTAGTGGCCCCGGGATGGATGGACAAAGGCGAATCATGGGCCTCATGGAGAATCAAATCCCGCAACTCTGGGACCTTTGGGACCACAAGACGCTGCCCAAACCATACAACACCGTGCTCATCTTCTGTGAAACACTTGGCTGATCCATTCCTGATGTTCTGCTTGATTTTACCCACACCATCATCTGATTGCTGTGCTGCCTTGATTTGATCCACCAAGGTCGGTTGCACAACCAAGGCAGCAAGGGAACCATGCTCAACCAAACCCAAGTTGAGACGCTGAAATTCTGCAAGAAGTGCAGGTTGCTGCTCTTGGATCATCAAAGTATTGCAATACACCTTTCGGCTAAGTGCATCAGCAACTACATTGGCCTTGCCAGGGTGATACTGAATACCCATGTCATAATCTTTGATCAATTCCAACCATCTCCTCTGCCTGAGGTTCAGATCTGGCTGGGTGAACAAGTATTTCAAGCTCTTGTGATCGGAATACACCTGCATACTGATTCTCGATCGATAATGCCGCCAAATCTTGAGTGCATGCACCACAAGACCAACTCTAAATCATGGGTGGGATAGTTGAGCTCATGAGGTCTCAACTGCCTGGATGCATAGGCAACTGCCTTGCCTTCCTGCATAAGAACGCATCCAAGTCCCTGACGAGAGGCATCGCAATAAATATCGAAGCTCTTGTGGATATCAGGAAGAGTGAGGACTGAAATGAAGTCAATCGCTGTTTGAGCTCCGAAAGCTCTCATCACAAGCGAGGACCACACAAACTTCTTGTCCTTCTTGAGCAATTCGGTCATTGGCTTTGCGATCTTAGAGAAGTTCTCGATAAAGCGGCGGTAATAGCCCGCTAAACCAGAAAACTCCGCACATCGGTGATCGAGTTGGGCTGCCCCAAGATAGAACATCGCGACCTTTTGGGATCCACGACTATGCCTCGGTGAAAGAACATGGCCCAAGAATGCCACTTCCTTCAACGAACTCACATTTGCTAAACTTCGCATATAGTGATGCTCCCACAATTTGCCCAAAACAATCTTGGATGCTCAAAGCATGCTCTACTTGATCTTGGAATAGATAAGAATATCATCAATAAAGACCACCACAAATTTATCCAAAAACTCCATGAATACTGAATTCATTAAGTTCATGAACAAAGTCGAGCATTGGTTAAACCGAAAGACATGACGGTGTACTGCATGACCCATAACGAGTAGTGAAAGCCGTCTTGAATATCCTCGATCGATCGACGATGATACCCCATTCTCAAATCGATCTTTGAGAACACACAGGCTCCAATCAAGCGATCGAGCAGATCATCGATGCGGGCAAAGGGTATTTGTTCTTCACCGTCACCTCATTGAGAGGGCGGTAGTCAACACACATGCGCAAAGTCTTGTCCTTCTTCTTCCCAAAGATCACCGGACAACCCCAAGGAGATGAACGGGACGGATGAAACCCTTTGCTTGGAGCTCACCAAGCTGCTTCTTCAATTCTTCTAGCTCATTGGGAGGCATCCGATACGGCGCCTCGAGATAGAGGCGTGATCGGCAGCAACTCGATGACAAACTCGGATCTCGAACCGGAGGCATCCTGTAAATCATCGGAAAAACATCCTCAAAGTCGATACTACGGGGACATCCACGAACCGCAAGGTCGCTTCCTCTAATGCACATAGGTGTGGCCCTGCGGTGCGCGAAAATCCGACCTGCCGCTGAAAGGTGGTGAGATAGACGTCTTCTGGCACAATCGATTTGCCCCAAGTGTTGGGACAACCAATCCATGCCAAGAATCACATCCAGACTCGCTGAACTGAGCAGAATGAGGTTCGCCAAAAACCCCACTCCTTTGACTATGATAGGAACATCCCGACACTGTAGATCAGCTCTCATTTCCGACCCCGGAGAGCGGATGAGCAAAGGAACTCCCAAAGAAACACAGTGAAGACCACTAGCAGTAGCAAATGATCTTGAAATAAAAGAATGCGATGCTCCAGAATCAAATAATACCGCAGCGGGCGAGAATTAACAAGAAGTGTACCCATCACGACATCCGGCGCCTCCTGAGCCTCCTCAGCTGAAAGGTGGTTGACTCGACCATTGCTCGCACTGAGGGTTTCGGATCATCTTCGGTCGGTGGATGACCACTCCTGTCGCGTCCTCCATTAAGACGAGGGGTCGCTGCAACACTCGAGGCGTGCATTCGCATAATGGCCCTTGTTGTGGCGGCGAAAACAAGTAACCTCGGCGCCGGATTGCGAGGCCGCTGCTCTTTGGATCGCAGCGCACGTGGCTGAACCACGGCTGCGGTGGGCGAGGAGCCGTGCGGATGGCCTCGGCTGGTGGAGCAAAGAACGGGCCATCAGTGCCGCCCACCGAGGACGAATGAGGTGGTGTGAGTAGGCGATCGCCTCCATTTGCGCTATGCGGGACTCGTCCGGCGCCTTTGCTTTATGCTCGGCAACAATGGCCTTATCTACCAAGGCACGAAAGTCGAGAAGTCCACAATAGATAGCTTGTCCTGCAGCTCCTCGGACAAGCCATCCATAAACTTCTCTGCTTAGCCTCATCTCGAGGCCACCTCCCGAGCATAACGAGCCAAATGATTGAACTAAATGCATGTACTCCGTCACGATTTGCGCCCTTGCTTGAGCGCGAGGAATTCCTTCTTTTCACTTCATCGGGCCATCGAGGATGTGGGCTCGACGAAAGGCGACTGAACTCCTCCCACGCGACCACATGGCTCGCGGGTGCATGGCGAGATAGTTCTCCCACCATGAGAGTACCGCGCCCTCAGGTGGTGGACGCGAAAAGTGCCTTGTCTCGTGCGGCATCGAGCTATGTTGAGCTTTCGCTCAACCATGCGCAGCCAATCATCCGCATCGAGAGGGTCCTCTGAGCGGGAGAAAGTCGGTGGCTGCGTGCGGAGGAACTCGCAAGTCCCCCGAGTCCGTGGGCTGCCACCACCGGCAGAGTGGAGGTATTCCTAGCAATAACCTCCGGGATGCGCGTCGATCCATGCGGTTTCGCTCGATCGGCGAGAACCTCACCATGGTCGGAGGAGGAAGCTCCTCATCATGACCACTTAAGCGGCCGCGCGTTCTCCGGCCATCTGTTTACTAAGACAAGTTAGCAACAAATTTAAGAGCAAGAAAGCCCAAAATTCATGAAAGCGGTCAAAAACAAACACAAGCGTGATAAAGTTCGACCGGCAAAAATCGGACACATAACTACTCACTTTACACCTTACCTATTATTCCCACAATTTTTAGTTAGATTAATCTTCCATGGTTCTCCCAAAACTAATTCAACCAGTAGTAACTATCTTTTGAAAGGAAAGAGAGAAACCAAGTTTTAAAACTCAAATTAGAGTAAGATTAGAGAAAGCTAAGATAGGTAAGGAGTAAAATCGAGAATCTGCCTAGGTTTTCATAAACCCTTTTGATACTTTGAAAATAAGCCCTTCCAAAATATCCTAAGGACGACTACGCTTGGTTACTACGGTCGAATGGCTCGATACCAACTTTGTGAGGACCCATTTATTTGGCTTGTAATGCTTAACCAACCATCCGGTCCTAGCACCACAAATCAAATAAAGCTGATCCTCGAGATATGTATACTTCCTGAGCAAGTATACACACCTCGGTACAAAATTAGACATCAACTCCATTCCAAACATAGAGTCCAAATACCACACTACCAAACGGAAGATAAACAAATAGTAGAGTTATTACGGACATAGGCGATGAGCCACAAGATACACAAATAACGAGAAAGAAGACAATGGAAGCAAAGTGCCATAAGATGGCTATAAACAAAGCCAATCGGTGTGCCTTCAACCCACAAGGCATCCGACAGGACCGCCAAGTCTAGTCGCCCACGAACGGCAACACAGCTCCAGTGAGGCCCTTGGGCTCACCTTCTTCCTCTCGCAACAAAACATTAAGCAAAGCACACGAGTACAAAGATTGTCTTTGTACCCGCAAGACCGACGTGTGAACTAGGACTGCTCATATGCTACATGCAGCTTGTTTGATGGAGGCCATATGTTCCATTTGCATAAAGCCAATTTTCATTTGCAATAATATAATACAGTTTAAAGGCAAGTTTGCAATTCATTTTTAATGTTGAGATAACTATGAAATAAAAATAGATACAAGTAACCACCTAGAAGTGACTATCCCAATAGTCACCACAACATAGCACGAATCCCCATATTCGTACCACCCATCAAGTTTTAATTTAAATGTTGTAGTCTAGTTCTTGGGGGGCGTATCCGAGCGTGTCCATAACCTAGGACGAGGCTATTTGAATAGTTTTAACCCTGCAGGGGTGTACCAATGTACCCACACTTGCATCGCCTTTAAGCCAAAGCACACTTAGAAGGTATCTTTGCACGGCTAAGTCCTACGAGACTTTTTCCAATATTGTGTATTAACTACGAGCCGCTCGTATGGATAGAAATCCATACGCTTACATGGTAAAGCCGAAAAGGCAACTACCCACTCAGGATAAAGCTTTTCGGACAACTACCATGCTCCCACCTCCATCCCTCCTGCGACCTCCTGCGATCCGGAGCCAATACACGCCAAAGTACTAGGTCAAGAGAGGTCCCATATACTCTAGTGTGGTTAGCACGCAAAATGCTCAGTACGGTGGCGCAAGTAACTCGGTCCTTAATCGGCTGGGCACCTTTCGGTCACACCCAACAGATCACACCAGTCTTACCATTGTGCCCAAGTCTAAATCATTTTTGCTTTCATTTTATATTTTGCAATTAAACATAGCGAAAATGTGAAACATAAAGTTATAGAAAATTTTGTGTGATCAAGGTTACCGACTAAAGTCGATAACCGCTTGATTCTATCGATAGCTAAGCATGTCTAAGCAAATTGACCGGACCTACTAAGTGACAAGAGATCATCCAATGATCTCTAATCACAAAGAAATAACCTAGGCTCGGTAGTAGAGGAATATCATTTGCCTACAGATTATGCATCTAAAGGATTATCTAACAAATTTAACACAAATTAAGCGATGCATACATACAGTTGAAACAAAATATTAGACTTTAAAATACTGGGATTAACATGATCAAAGCGCTTGCACGGCCTGCTGTTGCTCGAATGCTCAACTGTTGCGAGGATCGCTCTCGGGTTACCGCAAATGTCGAATCCTAACGATTGAACAAATAACAGCGAATAAGAACGAATAACACCGACAACACTCAAACATACAACAACATGCCAAAACTCACACAGCAGCATAAGCATGATATAACAAAATTTTTAGAAACAGAGAACAATTCATTTTAAGATATTATGTATTTCCCATGAATTTTCTAAACTAAAAACACATCAAAGCACTAGTTAAATAATTAACAAATTTTTGTGAACAGAAACAGTATCTAAAACCTATCCTGATAATTAGTATACTAAAAATGAAATTTTACAGAATTGGGTTCATTGGATTTGGACAATTATTGAAAGAGATATACATTTTCTAATTTGGCGATTACATTCTACAACATTAAATTAATTAACAGATTTTTGATACAGGGACAAGGTTGACACTAATTTTAGTAAATAGTACATTTAAAATGAAAATTAACAGCACTGGTTTCATGCAATTTGGATAAGAATTGAATTAGTTATGTATTTTCTAAGTTTAATTGAATTAACGATTAAAGGCAATGAAAAGCATTTGAAATACTAAAGCATTTATACCTTTTCCTACCGACAACCAACCAGCCCGACATCGGACAATGGGCGAAAGGTCTTGACGAGCAGATCGCCACGAAAGTGACGTCGAAGGCGATTCGAGAATACGTCTTGACTTACCAAAGTGCAAACCTAACATACTCTCACAGAAATACGCTACCGGCGAGAAAACGCGTACGAGCTACCCAACCCTAAGCGGCAAAGACGGACCCACATGGCAGCGACTCGGAGAACAAATAACGGGCTGGATTAAAGATTCTCTAAACGTGATTAGCCAATAGGGCCACAAGTCGAGACTCAAACTAGACATGATTAGAGTTAAACTAATCATCACCGGCGCTCACCGGCGCAAGACGGGGGCGGCGCGCGCGCGCGGTGATCTAGCTAACCGTGGGTTTCTAGGCGAGAGTGGTACTTCGGGTTCACCGCGTCCTTGCGAACTTGATGACGGTGACCCGGGACCTCGAGGATGCCGGCGGCGAGCTGGCGGCGAACGGAGGCGGAGAAGAAGGTGCGGCTTCCGCGGAGAGGACGCGACAAGCTTCTAGAAGACTCCGGAAGGTGTGCTTAAGCTTCGCCTCAACACCAGGAGCAAGAAGCACACGATAACGTCGATGAAGAAGGCCCGAGACGGCCGGAATTTCTACGGCGGCGGAAAACCGAGCTCGGAGAAGAATCGATCGCACGCCCGCAACGAGGCACCAAAGATGAAAATGAGGTCACCGTTAGACTCAGTGCATCAGTGCGATCCTAAGGGACCAAGTGACGAGGCTAGAGACTCACCAGAACACAAACGAGCTTGCGGGGCCGCAACAACCGGAGTTGGGGACGAAGAAGTGGCTCTGGACGATTCACCGGACGCCACGAGCTCGGGATGGGAAAAATGGATGCGGCGAAGAACAAGGAACACGATGGTGCGGTCGCGGAATCAAAGGCGGCACTAACACGGTGATGCTGCCATTGTCTTCAACTCCGGCCGAGACAAAGAAACGGGCGGAGAAATCACGAGGAAACAAGCGAGAAAAAGTGGGTGAGCTCAGAGGCTTTATGAAGTCGCGGCGACGCCTCCCAGCCGGACACGATGGCAAAAAGGTGGCAGCGACGAGGTACGTGGCACCCATGCGCGACGGCCGCGAGCTCCGGTGAGGTGCGGAGAAGACGAGGCGACTCGGCGGTGGGGCCCATATGTCAGCGACAGAAACAAAGCGGTGCGAACAGCTGCTTAGACTCGATCAAGAATGTTTCGACCGTTGGATCTAAGATGGACGGTCGAGATCGATGTATGCATTCGGACAGGTCGACGAGACAAACAACGTGGACCGTTCGATCTCCATCGGACGGCTGACAGCCATCGGGCTCGCACGGTGCAACTAGTTGACGCGACCGAGTCAAGTGGCGCGGTCGGACTTGAGCCAGAGGTTGGGTCCGAGCCAGAGGAACAGTGATTCCAGATTTGAATTAGAAGGACAGAGAAGGTTTGGGGAATTTTTAGAGGTAGCTACTGAGCTCCAAAAATTCCGAAATTTTTATGGGAGCTTACTGGAACATAGAACAATCTTGTGAAATTTTTCCAAGAGTTTTCATGCACTAGATTTCTCCCAATAAAATTCACAAGCTGATGAACAGAAGTTTGACCAGATTTCAACCTAGGTTGACTTGGCCATTTGAAATAGCAAATAAAATCTAAAAATTGTGAAATAATTCAGAGAGGTAGCTAGGATGGTCAAGATGATAGGAAAAATAATTTCAGAGGATGATCACAAGTTTGAAAGCTAAGAATTTGCTGACAACAATTTCCATTCACAATAATTTAATTCTAGAAAATAGAAATTGCTAGGGAAAATTTGGAAAACTTCCGAATGATTTGATGAGACAACAAAAGTTTTTATTTCTCCTCAAAATTTTACATTTGAAATACAAACCCTAAGTTAGGGCTGTTACAGACAGCAACATTCATGGGGAGGGGTAGACATGGTGCACTTCACATATACACAAACCACAATGATTAAACTAGTTCAATTATCTATAATTCATGGTCTTGATGATTTCTTTAGATTCAATTTTGTGACCATTCTTCGTGGTGGATGATTTTGACTGTGATCATGGATGATCTATTTATGTTCTTAATTCTTCGTTATTCAAGTTCATTTAATTTTGTTTGATGGATTAGAAGGTTTGATTGGATTATTCTATCATCTTTATTGTCTGGTTGGTCAATGATGATTTAGTGGTAGCTATTCGATCATTAGTTGCTTGAGCATAGTAATGTTGGATTGCTTTGGATTAGTTGTTAAAGAGGAGGCTTCACAAATTGATTAATACTCAGTTGATAGATGCTACGCTCTTGTTGAGTAATTATAGACTATGATGGTGTTGATTATCAGTTTTATGTCTTTCATGAATGAATGTTTGGTTGAATGTTTATTAAGATGTTGAAATTAGTTGAGTCAATAGAGTAGTTGGTAGCTAGGCTCTATGTTGGGCTGGGGTGTTACAGTGTTACACTCAGCTATACCGGTATATGCAGAAGTGGAGACATGTGCATCTTGCATTGCATTCATGACCAATGATTATGTAATTTGGATGTCGAGAATTCCTTGTCATTGAAATGATGTTCATATATTACTTAATTGTACTTGCTGAGTCTTAGACTCATTCTTGCCTTTCGTTGTTTTAGGTGAACGTTGAGAACGACATGCATTAGGTGGAAATAGCTCATGAGATGATTTTCACATTGTTGCACCACACGCCATCTCAACATTTATTATTTTACCATATTAATGTTAGAACTTCTATTGTAATAATGGTTTAACGTATTTCCAATAGCTCCGTATGGACTTTATCAATGCTAGTTGATAATTTTTACTATTTGAAGATTATTCATGATGTTGTTGGTATTCATTTGGATTGTAATAATTGTGAATTTAGTTTTCATTTCCTTGCTGAAATTTTATGTTATCCATGTCGTTAAATAAGTTTGGCTATGAAACCTAGCTGTTAGTAGTGTTGTTTTGACAAAAAAATTGCAGTGTTATTTAAAGGTAGTAGTTGTAGGTTGCATCTTGGCTTTTGCTAAGCTAGGTGTTACAGTTGGTATTAGAGTGGTCTTTAGGTCCGTGGTGAATAGATTACAACTTAAAAAAATAATTTAGTAAAAATTGCTTTAGTATTAGTAATCAGCTAAAATTTGCTAATGGTTAATTAACTTAAAATTTTGACACACTGGTAAACAGTAGTATAGGGATGGGTCAAGCATTGCATTTATGTTTCCGTTATGTCGTATTGATGATTCGTGCTTTTATTGTGGTTCGTTGAGTTGATTATATATTGGTTATGTGTGTTGGTAGCGGATGTCGAGAGGTAGAGATTGGTTGTGGCCATGGGCATGGCTAGGTTATACCACCGTTGAGGTATGAGAATAGTGAAGTGTTTACCTCGAGTAAACTAGTTCCAAGTGTTGAGGATGGGTTTTTTGGAAGGTTATTGTCTTCCTTGAGTTTGGATTGGTTATTCTTGTTACAGCTGCGGTTGATGAATTTTCTTCAGTTAGTGGTTACAATACAGTTGATGGTTTTCATTGGCCTTTATTGGTTCCCTAAATCAATCATTTGTTCTCCCGACTAACGAGTTTTTTTGCTACACGTAAACGAGGTTGATTTACAAGGTTGATCTTTTATTAAGGAGTTTCGCTTTTCTTGTTGAGAAACATGACTTGTTTAATCGCTTGGTACTTTGGTTAATAGAAGCTTTCTCTTGCCAGTTCTTAAACATGAGGAAGCTTTGGTCCCATGTTTTTCTTTTGGGGGTATTTTGAGGATGAAGTTTAATACTTCTCTTTTATGAAAGAAAACGTCAAAACTCTTTTTGCAATATCCTGTTATGGTTAAGTCAGAGATTTTAATCAAATAAATTGATATGGTATGGGTATCAAGTTGAGTCAATGGCGTGGTGCATAATTTATCTTAATTAGTAACCCTGGAAGTGAAATTGATTAAGTTGATGTTGTCTTCAACTAGTTCTTGATGAACTGTGATTATGGGTAGTGACTAAGAGTATGTCCATACCTAATTGGAGTCAAAAGAGTTATTAAGAAGTATGAAACATTGATAAGTTGGTTTGGTCATTAAAATTGTTTAGTTGATAAACTTGTTGGATTATTTGGTCCTAATGGATTAATCTAATTGTGTGGAAAGGGAAATTTGAGGAGATACTATATTATTGTCTTAGTAGATATTATGTGGGGATCCCCGGGTTAATTCCGCAAGACCAAGACATTTTCGGTCTTATGGAGATAACTCTAGGTCTCCTGTGAATGGATTCCAACTTAACTCCATCTAAGCGAGAGGCCGAATTGAATACTAGAGCCCAGTGATCATGCGTGCGTTGCTCCATTGCGAGCACTACATGATAATCAGTTCTCCAACGGTCCAAGCACTACATTTAGTGAGTTAAATTGGAAGCCACAAATAGTGAGCATGCGACCATGTTGGCTCCCAGGATCAGTGACCAACATGCCCAAACTCACATACAACATTGATCACATCCATACAACACTCATACATTAATAGTTCAAAGACAGACATCATAGTAATCCAAGTCTACAACTATTACAAGTGGCCGACCGGCCAAATTCAAATAAGATCATAAAGTAGCAGCGAAAGCAAGTAAATAAATCAAAAGACCAGCATGGTATGCCCATAACCCATCGGCAACCGACTGGGAGTTAAATGATAGCACTACTCATCAGTGTCGCCTAAATCGACATTGACAAGCTCATCGGGCTCAATGTCTTCCTCACCTGTAAGCCAGTAGACAAACTGGCTGAATACAAAGGTACTCGCAAGTCTTATACAAAGGTAAAATTAGTTATGCAGAAGGTTATTCAAAGGATGGCTCATATGGGCTTAGTTTTGCGAACAAACGCAACAATTTACAACCTACACATACTAGTTTTTCATTTGCCATTTTGAAATCAGATTTGAAGTAGAAGTAAAGCATGTGATCCAATAATAATTTTAATGACAAATGAATCAACAAACAACAAAGTGGCAGCCCACTTTGAAAAAACAAAAATGCATGAACATCCCATTCATGCCGAGTACCAAGTTTTCCTACAATTTAAATTCAAAGTCTAACAATAGTAACTCCCGAACTCAAGCGATCGTCCATAACTGCAGACACGGCTATTCGAATAGATTTATCTCTGTAGAGGTGTACTACTTTACCCACACGACTCGATTAGCCCGTAAGCCTCCGGATAATGACACACTTTCTTTGGTATGCTGGCCGGAGAGAATCGAGATACGATTGTTTTTAGCAAGAAAATCCTATTGAGTTAAGTCCCCCTTGCAATATGTTCCCTTACTTAGTACAAGCGATGGATAGCACTTGCTAAGCAGCTCACAAGTTATATTGGAAATACCGATGCAATGTAAATGATAATTGGTGCTCAAATGCACACTATAGAAAATTACATCGGCTCCTAAGGACAAATGATCAACACAAATGTCCCTACACCACCATGAGACTTAACACAATAGAACCTTCCCCTTACTTAACCGTACAGTACCCATATCCCACGTGTGGTAGCACGAGTTTTACTTGAATTAATGATGTTACCAAAGTTCGGTGCTTGTTGGTCCAAACAAGTCTACCACTTATCCAAATCTCGTGCACGAAGGCACCATCACTAGCAACCACTTGTCCAGACCCAAAACTCATTTTAAAATGAAAAAAATTAACTCATAAAATAGATACGAAGATCTGGAATAAAAAGAATAAGAAAGAGTATGTTTCCCATAATTGTCGGGTTATTCCCGACAATCAAACTACCGTTTATAGACTTGTATGGCTAAGCAAACTCGAACAATATAAATCACACATCCTATCTTAAGCATGTGGTACTAGAATAATTCAAGGATAACCTCAATGAATTGGAGATAACTAAACTGCACGTCAGAAAAATAGCGACATTATCAAAATAGCATGCACGCAAATATCATTGCACTATCTTAACAAAACTGAGATCAAATATGATGCAAAAGAAAGTTCAAATGATGCTTGCCTTGCTGGTAGATTAATTACTCATTCTCAGTGGTGTACGAGTCAATATCAATCGTTTTGGAATCTATAGAATAAAGATATCGATAAACATCGAAAAATACCACAAAAATCAAATTGCTTAAAAATGCATGATTTTTCTACAGTGGCTAGTGTATGATTTTAGATGAATTTATGTGAAAGAATTTTTTTTCATTTGGATTTATGATGTGAAAGTTATAGCATTTTGAATTTCAGATTCCAATATGTCTTAATTCATGTATTTTAATTATTTGGTTGAAATTTGTATAATAGTAGGGGATACAAGGATTATATAGATAAATAGAGAATATTAATATAAGACCAAAATAGTTGAGTTTACCTCATTTAGAATTTTTATGATTTACGTACGAATTTTTACAGTTATCAGCTTTTTCTTTTGTAAAAATAATGGAGTTAATGGATTATTTTCCAAAACTACCTTCTCTGTTACAGAGACATGTTTGAAACCTATTTTAAAATAAATTTCATTAAAAATAAAAATTACCAAAATTGGTTTCACTGTTTTTGGAGTTAAATTGAATAAGTTATGCATTTTTCAAGTTAATACAATTTCTAGTGTGCAATTAATTCGTTTTCGGATTTTGGTCTTTGCAAAAAGACCAGAGGGAGGTCGTTAGGGTTGTCTTTGCAAAATGGCCAGCGAGAGGTTGTTAGGGTGGTCATTGCAAAATGGCTAGAGGGTGGTCTTTGCAAAACGACCACGAGGGTGGTCTTTGCAAAACGGCCACGAGGGTGGTTGTGGCTTACGACAAGAAGATTTTACCGCCCGCGCGCTTGCTCGGCAGCTCGCCGGCGCTACGCGCCATGGCGGAGCTGGTCAAGGACACGTATAGGTCTACAATAGTATTACGCACATGTGGGTGGTGGTGGCGACCAAGGTAGTTAGAATCGCGATCCTACTCTTAGAATCTTACGATTCTACTAACCCACGACAGCATGTCGATCCAAATCGCACCGTGAATCGGAATCAGGTAGAATCGTGGTAGAGTCGCGATCCAAATCGTAGAATCGCGTAGAATCGTGTAGAATCGCATAGTAGAGTCGTGGTAGAGTCGTTTGGACAAAAAAAAATTGCATTTTTTTGTTTTTTTGTTTTTTTTAGAGGTCAGGGTTTGCTGATATTTTGTTTTAGAGCAAAATTTATTGATATTAATTTCGAGAATGAAACTATAAATATCGTATGGTAATGCTAGTACAAATATCTATATTATGACATGAACAATGTTGAGCTTGATAATGATAAGCTATTTTTATTCTGTATGTCTAGTGCTTTTAAGGAACATGCAAGTGTTGCAATTAGATATTGATTTACAAAGTTGTGAACATTTCTCATGTAATTGTAGTAAACTAGTCATGGTCATTGGTTGTTCTCCTGTAGTTCAGAACTATATCACCTATCATGTCAGTACCATTATGCTTTTCTGTTGTGCGATAAAAAGTGCTTTGTCCATTTTTGGATTATAAGTAAGTGGTAAACCATATAAGAATCATACAAACTTATAGTATAGATATTAAATATGTGTATTTTTACAATTCCGTAGAATCGCCGATTCTACGATTCGATACTACGATTCGATCCTACCGGAGGCAAATCGATCCAACTTAGGATCTCGACTCTGACTACCTTGGTGGCGACAGCTAAGATGGTCCATACCGATGGCTAGCCGAAGTGGGGCGGCGTTACAACTATGGCAAACACACATGCAGCAAAAGAGCCCCGCAACGTCCAGTTAAGCGAGTGCCTGAGCATCTAGGGGCTATGAGTGAACTACCTGAGCGCTGGAGAGAAAAGGAGATGACTGGAGTTGACTTGGCGACGGTGAGGTCCTCGACGGCGGAGAGATTCAACGTGGAGAGGTCGCTCTGGTAAAGGAGACAAAGAGTGAGTGGTCAAAATAGCTTTAGTGAGGACCCAGGGTGGTACACAAGCAAGGAATCGGGTAGGAACTTACCACACCGGAGTTGGACAAGAAACTAGGGTTCTTCGGCCGACAAAAAGGGGAAACTTCAATTTCAGGAGCTCTTGTGAAAGAATGGCCAAATTGACCGAGGGAAAAACTTAGCAAGCTAAAGCATGCATGGTGACTCACTTAAGCCAGGATAATACTCACTGGGCACACAGCTTGCACAAGGATGACCTTCGAGGCACACTCTAGAGCTTCAGAGAGCACGAATGTGGTTCAGGAGCTACAAGCGGAACCAAGGTCCATGATTAGCAAAACGGGGTTTGGCATTGAAGGTAAAGTCGGAAAGATGCATTCGGTTGAAGCTTACCCGAGGAACGAGCTCAAGACAGCCTCTTCTTCCTCAGCCACCGAGAGGAAGAATGAGCTGAAATGAGGTGAAGGAGGGGGTATTATCCCCGGGAAGATGACGGACTGGAGGCGGTGTGAGACAGAGCAGCTCCGGGACTAGCCAACGGACGCGGTAGATTGATGGCGTCGACTAGAGCCATTCTAAGCGTGTCGGAGTGGCACGACCGCGTGGCGTGTGCATTCTGAGCCCGCGGCAGGAGGTTAGGGGAGGAACTAACGGGTGGGACCGCCATGGCAGAGACTCACAAGCACGCGCCCGTGCCTGGGTCTGAGTCATTTTGGGCCAAACGATTGAAATCGGACGGCCCGCTCGTGTGGGGCTGGACGTTTGGGAGTTTGATCAGACTGCCTGAGTGGATCGTTTGATCAAGATCTAACGACCCAAAAATGTTGCGCGTTTCGGAGATTCGAACGTTCCGTCAGAGCTAGGTGGTCGATTTCTAATCGGACGGCCGCATGGGTTGGGTTCGTTCGGTGCAACTAGGCGGTTAGGCTGAGCCAGTTCACGCGTGTTGGACCTGAGTCCAATAAACAATGCCAATTGGTTTGGGTCTAGGGTTTGACTGAGAATTATTTTATCTTCTCTACTTTGACCAAGGCCTTATAAGTAGGAATAAAATTCCTAAAATCATGAAATAAATCATGGGGGTTCCTAGGATGACCTAGTACCCAAATAAAATTTGAAACCCCTCTATTCATGTTATATAATGTGCAGTTTAAATTCAAACTTAAATTGTGTCATTGAATTGTGTTTGAATTTTCTAAGGGTTAAAACCAATCCCACAAATTTGGGAAAAGATATATTAATTCATGACAATTCATATAGTATTTGAATAAATTATTTCCAAAAGATGTTTGTAAGTTTTGGTTGTTGTTTTTAGTTGGAGTTCAACTTTGAAGTGTGTGTTTAATCTTTGTTTGAGATTTTCCAACTGCAATATATAAAATAAATGCTTGAAAATAATGATGCATGTTGATGAGATGCATAATAATCCTCTTTATTAACTTGGGGATGTGACAAACCTCCCCCTTTACAAAAGATCTCGACCCCAAGATTTCGGTAGGTCGGAAGATGGAGAGGAAGGTTCTACAAGACACAACATCCGTTGTCTTGATTCCCTTCAAAGATAGTGCTAAGATATCTTAAGAAGGTTACAAGGAAGGTAAGTGCTAGGATATCCTACAAGGTTACAAGGAATGGTTATTACATTCTCCTTCCCATTGCTTTGTTTAACCTTTCCTTCCATGATTCGAAGACACTTCAAGTTGAAGGAAAAAGATCTGGATATTCACTTCGCATACGATCCTCACGTTCCCAAGTAGCCTCATTTTTATTATGGTTACTCCACTGAACTTTGAGGAACTTGATGTTGCGATTTCTCGTCTTGCGCTCCTTTTCTTCAAGAATGCGAATCGGGTGCTCCCGATAAGAAAGATTGGGTTGCAAGTCGAGTTCTTCTAACTTAGTTGCTTCAGTTGGAACGCGAAGGCACTTTCTCAGTTGTGAAACATGGAACACGTCATGCACATCTGAAAATGATGGTGGCAACTCCAATTGATATGCCACTGATCCCAATTTCGCTATAATTCGGAATAATCCGACGTAGCGAGGTGCCAATTTGCCTTTGACTTGAAAACGACACGTTCCTTTCATCAGAGAGACTTTAAGGTAAACATGATCATTCACCTCTAAGCTCAACTCGTGACGACGACGGTTAGCATATGACGTCTGATGAGATTGAGCCATTCGAAGTCGCTTACAGATGACACAAACTTGTTCTTCAGCATCCTCCACCAAGGTTGGACTATAAAATGGTCTCTCCCCGGCTTCAGACCAGTTCAAGGGTGTCCTACAAGCTCCCCCATATAGTGCTTCGAAGGGTGACATTTGTAAGCTTGATTGAAAGCTATTGTTGTAGGAGAACTCCGCAAACAGTAAGTATTTCTCCCAATTCTTGCTATAGGATAGCACACAAGCTCGGAGAAGGTCTTCCAAGACTTGATTCACCCTCTCGGTCTATCCATCCGATTGCGGGTGATAAGTGGAGCTGAAGGATAGATTGGTCCCTATTTCTTTATGCAAGCATTTTCAGAAATGAGACGTGAACTGAGGACCTCAATCTGAAACTATCACCTTTGGCACACCGTGGAGACAAACGATCCTCATGATATAAAGCTTGGCTAGCTTGTCCTCGGTGTAGGTGGTCTTGACGGGAATGAAATGGGCGACTTTTGTCGATGATGAACAATTACCCAAATGGAGTCAGATCCGGTTTGAGTCCTAGGAAGCCTTGTGTTGAAGTCCATACTGACTTCCTCCCACTTCCACTTCGAAATAGGAAAATATTGGAGAGTACCCGCTGGTCTCAAATGCTTAGCCTGAACTCTTTGACATACATCACACTCGGCAACATACTGCGCAATCTGCTTCTTCATTTGACTCCACCATAACATCTTTTTCAGGTCTTGGTACATCTTGGTGCTTCTGGGGTGAATGAAAAATTGAGAGTTGTGAGCCTCCTTGAGAATTAACTCTCTCAAGTTGCGATCAAAAGGCACCACCAAACGGTTCCCGAACCATATGGTGCCTTGTGCATCTTCGACAAAGCATTTGGCTTCGCCTTGCTTCAATTTCTTCCGGATTTGAGCTACATCCAAATCGGTCTTCTGGGCTTCTTTAATCTGGTCCTCAAGTGTGAAATTCACACTAAGGGCAGCAAGAGACCCTTCTTCAATTATCTCTAGGTGCAGATGTTGCGTTGCAGCACACAAGCCTGCTGAAATGGGAGTTACCGATAAACAGTTGCATTGAGATTTTATGCTCAAAGCATCGGCTACAACATTCGCTTTCCCTGGATGATAATGAAGTCTCAAATAATAATCCTTGATCAACTCAAGCCATCTTCTTTGCCTCAAGTTCAGATCGGCTTGGGTGAAAATATACTTGAGACTCTTGTGGTCGGTGTAGATCTCGCAACGATTACAGATGAGGTAATGTCGCCAGATCTTTAGAGCTTGAACTACAACTGCGAGTTCCAAGTCATGAGTGAGATAACTCACCTCGTGAGGTCTCAATTGCCTCGATGCATACACCACAACTTGGCCCTCTTGTATAAGTACACAACTGAGCCCATGTCGAGAAGCATTGCAGTAAATGTTAAAGCTCTTATGAATGTCAGGCAGGATGAGTACTGGAGCTTTGGTCAGACATTCTTTTAAGATCTAAAAGTTTTCTCACACTCCGCTGACTATTCAAACTTCTTTTCTTTCTTTAGAAGCAGGGACATCAGCCTCACAATTTTTTGAGAAATTCTGGATGAACCTGCTGTAATACCCCGCAAGTCTGAGAAAACTGCGAATATCGGTGATGTTCTTGGGTTGTTTCCAGTCAAGGACATCTTGCATTTTTTGGATCAATAACGATATCTCCCTTGGATTGGACATGACCCAAGAAACTAACTTCATGAAGCCAGAACTCGCATTTGTTGAATTTGGCAAAGAGTTGATGTTAACGAAGCTTTTTCTAACACAAGCCGCAAATGCCGCTCGTGTTCTTCATCAGACTTAGAGTAGATAAGGATGTCATCGATAAACACAATGACAAACTGGTCCAAGTACTCCAGAAAAACCAAATTTATGAGGTTCATGAAGTAAGCCGGAGCATTTGTTAGGCCAAAGGACATAACAGTATACTCATACAAACCATAACGAGTAGAAAATGCCGTCTTCGGAATGTCTTAAGTTCAAACCTTGATTTGATGATAGCCCAAACACAAATCAATGTTGGAGAAGACTTGGGCTCCAATCAATTGATCGAACAAATCATCAATCCAGGAAGCGGATACTTGTTCTTGACAGTGACTTCGTCCAACAGATAGTAGTCAACACACATCCGCAAACTCTTGTCTTTCTTTTTGACAAAGATAGTCGGGCATCCCCAAGGTGAGGATCTTGGTCTAATGAATCCCTTGGCTTGAAGTTCCTTGAGTTGTTCTTTCAGTTCAACCAACTCATTAGGAGGCATCCGATACGGCCGTTTTGAAATTGGCGCAGTACCAGGTGCAAGCTCGACGACAAACTCAACTTCACGATCAGGGGGCATGCCTGGGAGTTCTTTGGGGAAGACTTCTGGATACTCACATACCACTGGTACCTTCTCCAATTCAAGGGAGGTACTAGCTTCCAAGGCATAAAGATGAGAACTTCCCACTAAAGGTGAAAAAACGACTTGATCGCTGAGCACAATTGATTTGCCCCTGGTTTTTGGATAGCCAATCCATCCCTAAAATCACATCAATACCCACTGAAGTTATTACTATTAGGTTGGCCAAAAAGTTAACCCCATGAATTTCCACTTTTACGTCCCGGCAAACTTGATCGGTTTGGAAAACCGATCCCGGTGACTGGATTTGATAAGGTGGCTTAAGTGTATGCATCTCAAAATGATGTAATGCAGCAAAGGACTTCTTGATGAATGAATGAGAGGCTCTCGAATCAAATAAAACAGTAGCTGGAAAAGAATCGACAAAGAGAGTACCCAACACGACGTCGGGTGTGTCGTTTGCCTCCTCGGCGGTAACGTGGTTCACTCGGCCACATGTAGGAACTTGAGGAGGAGTAGGTGCTGGTCTCAGAGGTGGTGAGGGTCTTGTTGGAGCTGGTGGTGGTGTAGGAGCTTGATAAGTTTGGGGCATCCCTCGCTGCCTGGCGAGGCACTGGTGCGCATAGTGGCCTTGACGGCCACAATGGAAGCAAGTGATGTTGAGCTTGAATGTGCTGAAGTTTTGGGGGGTTTTGGCCCCTATTAAACCACTATGCCACTGGTGGAGAAGGTCGGGGAGTTGTCGTTGGAGGCCTCAGTGGCACTGGAGCTTGGGAACGAGGTGCCTCGGGCGGTCCAGTGCGTTGTGGAGGGAAACTGCTGCTAGCTGAAAGTTGAGCGGCCCTCTTTCTCTTCCTCGACTCCTCCAAAGCTATACTCTTGTATTCTACCACTAAGGCCTTGTTCACCACGTGTTGGAAGTTCCTGAAGTCATGCACAACAAGAGCTAGTTGCATCTCCTCCGTCAAGCCGTTGATGAACCGACTCTGACGGCGAGCATCTGTGGAGACGTCGTCAGGAGCATAGCGAGCTAGGAAATTGAACTCGTGGAGGTACTCAGCACACTCTTCTTTCCTTGTATAAGGGCAAGGAACTATTGTTGCTTGATCAACATTACCCCCTTAGAGATGTGAGCCTCACGGAAGGCAGCTTGGAACTCGTCCCAAGTTGGAACTTGTCCCTCGGGTTGCATGGCGAAAAAATTATCCCACCACACGCTTGCGGCGCCTTCCAGTTGGTAGCTGGTGAATAGGACCCTCTCAATGCCAGTGCACTGAGTGATCACCAACTTCTTCTCTATGGTGCGAAGCCAGTCCTCCGCCTCCATAGGGTCTTCAATGCCAGAGAAAATTGGAGGATTGGTTTTCTGAAAATCAGTGAGTCCTCCACGAAGTCGAGGTGCAGGGGCTCCTCCAGCTAGGGTAGGAGTTGGGGCTGTGTTGCTAGCAATTGCTTTTAGAATCCGAGTCTGGTCCATCCTATTCCACTCGATCTAAGCCAGGACCTCCACCATTGAAGGAGGTGGTGGCAGCACTTCCTCAGGCTGACTGCCCTCTTCGTCTGTGGCTGGGATGGCTCACCACGTTCTGCTCGTGCATATAGTTCACTCACAGTAACAGAACAGGGTCCCTGGGATGGATATCCCTCACTAGGTTGAGCCCTGGAATGCGTGTTAGGTCCTGCCATCCTGTTGTGCCAAGGAAGGTTAGAAAAAGGACCAAAGTTGTGCTTGCAAAAGTGTGGATTAAAATCTGGACAACAAGCACACAATTCTTAACTAAGCATACATAATGGTATAAATTCACAAAAAACTTAACACCAAATGGGCGTACAAAGGCACTAGGGCCAGTAAAAGATCCATAAATTCAAATCATAGTTTTTCGGTGCAATTACATTCATACCGGCCCGTAGGCGAATGGTAACTGCCCGAAACAAAAGTTCTTGCAAGAAAACAGCAATAGTTTAATAACTACTAACCTATTACATAATTTATGGGATACATGCTCACTCGACACATGTCCGGACAGCGAGCTCACTACTCTAACACCTAAATATTGTTCCGGTCGAAGTTCACTGAAAACTCCTCAAGAAGATGATATCCCGGCGATCCCGTGTCCTCGGGGTCCTCTAGATTGACAAGCCGTAAAGGAGATCCTTGCTCTACCACGTGACCTCCAGTAGGTTCCAGCCTATGAGTGCGAGCAAAACCCATCGACATTCGAATCTAGTGTCTCGTCCCATAGTTGGGTACTCGTCCTCTCACTTCAGGAAGACGCTACTCCGGTGGTACTGAAGCATACGGGGAGACCTCGTTTGCGCCGTATACCACATGATGGTCAACGATCCCCATGCTATACATGAGTTGTAGGTGCTCATGGGCCACCACGAGACGTTGACGAGTCTCGTACAACTCATGCATAGCGCACCTATGGATTTGGTCCATGATATGAACCAATCTTGCTAACTGCCTAACTTAGGGATCTTCCCCAAATTGGATCCGGGCAAAGGTGTCCACCTACGCGCCACGCTCTCGCATGGGAAAATGGTCGTATGGTGGTTGCGACAACTCTGTCAAATCATGACGAAGGTAGCTCATGGCCACACGAGCCACTTCCTACAAAGCCATGGCTTCGGAAGTGCCACGTGCCTGGAAGCAATACGAAATGCTTCCCATAACTTGTCTTGTGATGATGTTGATCACGGCCAGGTATTCCTCCATGACTGGTCCTCTGTCGCGGCGGTAGATGGAGTAGGTCGGCTGGTAAGTGAAGTTCGCTCTCCACATCATGTCTCCAAGAAGTGCCGGGTATCCATCCACATCCTCAGCTTGAGTCTCCTTGACGAGATATTGATGATTCATCTAAAGGCAAGAAAGGCAAGGTAAGTTATTTTTGCAAATTAAAACAAGAATAAGGTGAGAAAAGATACTAAGATGGATGAGGAATAAAAGATGTTCCTAACTTAAATTTTCTGAAATTAATTTAATAATTTGAAAATAACTTTGACCAAGGACTTGCTAGACTTAACGCCCATGCTATCTCTAACCTACAGTCAGTATGACTCTGATACCAACGCTGTGGGGACCCCTGATTTACTTCGCAAGACCAAGGCATTCCGCAAGACAAGTCTACCATTTACCCAAATCTCATGCACAAAGGCACCATTACTAGCAACCTCTTGTCCAGACCCAAAACTCATTTTTAAATGACAAAATTTAACTCATAAAACAGATACGAAGATCTGGAATAAAAAGAATAAGAAAGAGTATGTTTCCCATAATTATCGGGTTATTCCTGACAATCAAACTGTCGTTTCTAGACTTGCATGTCTAAGCAAACTCGAACAATATAAATCACACATCCTATCTTAAGTATGTGGTACTGGAATAATTCAAGGATAACCTTAATGAATAGGACATAACAAAACTACACATCACAAATTAGTGACATTATCAAAATAGCATGCAAGCAATTATCATTGCACTATCTTAACAAAATTGAGATCAAATATGATGCAAAAGAAAGTTCAAATGATTCTTACCTTGCTGATAGATTAATTGCTCGCTCTCAGTGGCGTACGAGTCAATATCAATCGCTTCGGAATCTATAGAATAAAGATACTGATAAACACCGAGAAATACCACAAAAATCAAACAGCTTAAAAATGTATGATTTTTCTACAGTGGCTAGTGTATGATTTTAGATGAATTTATGTGAAAGAATTATTTCATTTGGAGTTATGATGTGAAAGTTATAGCATTTTGAATTTCAGATTCCAATATGTCTTAATTCATGTATTTTAATTATTTGGTCAAAATTTGTAGAATAGTGGGGGATACAAGGATTTTATAGATAATTAGAGAATATTAATATAAGACCAAAATAGTTGAGTTTACCTCATTTGGAATTTTTATGATTTAGTTACGAATTTTTAAGTTATCAGCTTTTTCTTTTGTAAAAATAATGGAGTTAATGGAATTTTTTCCAAAACTACCTTCTCTATTATAGAGACATGTTTGAAAACTATTTTAAAATAAAGTTCATTAAAATGAAAATTACCAAAATTGGTTTCACTATTTTTGGAGTTAAAATAAATAAGTTATGCATTTATCAAGTCAATACAATTTCCACTGTGCAATTAATTCGTTTTCGGATTTTGGTCTTTGCAAAAAGACGAGAGGGAGGTCGTTAGGGTTGTCTTTGCAAAATGGCCAACGAGAGGTTGTTAGGGTGGTCTTTGCAAAATGGCCAGAGGGTGGTCTTTGCAAAACGACCATGAGGATGGTCTTTGCAAAACGGCCACGAGGGTGGTCTTTATGGTGGTCTTTGCAAAACGGCCATGAGGGTGGTCTTTATGGTGGTCTTTGCAAAACGGCCACGAGGGTGGTCTTTGCAAAACAGCCATGAGGGTGGTCATGGCTTATGACAACAAAATTTTACTGCCCGCGCGCTTGCTCGGCGGCTCGCTGGCGCAACGCGCCATGGCGGAGCCGACCAAAGACACGTATAGGTCCACAATAGTATTGATGCATTCGATTGAAGCTTACCTGAGGAACGAGCTCAAGAGAGCCTCTTCTTCCTTAGCCACCGAGAGGAAGAATGAGCTGAAATGAGGTGAAGGAGGGGGTATTATCCCCGGGAAGATGACAAACTAGAGGTTGTGTGAGACGGAGCAGCTTCGGTACTGGCCAACGGACGTGGTGGATTGACGGTGTCGACTGGAGCCGTTCTGAGCGCGTCGAAGTGGCATGGCCGTGTGGCGTGTGCGTTCTGAGCCTGCAGCGGGAGATTATGGGAGGAACTGACGAGTGGGACCGCCATGGTAGAGACTCACAAGCGCCCGCGCCGCGTCTGTGTCTGGTTTATTTTGGGCCACACGATTGAAATCGAACGACCGCTCGCGTGGGGCTGGATGTTTGGGAGTCTGATCGGACTACCTGAGTGGACCGTTTGATCAAGATCTAACAACCCAAAAATGTTGCGCGTTTCGGAGATCCGAACATTCCGTCGGATCTGGGTGGTCGATTTCTAATCGAACGGCCGTGTGGGTTGGGTTCGCTCGGTGCAACTAGTGGGTTAGGCCGAGCCAGCTCGCATTTGTCGGACCTGAGTCCAATAAACAGTGCCAACTGGTTTGGGTCTAGGGTTTGACTGAGAATTATTTTATCTTCTCTACTTTGACCAAGGCCTTAAATAGGAATAGAATTCCTAAAATCATGAAATAAATCATGGGAGTTCCTGGGATGACCTAGTACGCAAATAAAATCTGAAACCCCCTCTGTTCATGTTATATAATGTGCAATTTAAATTCAAACTTAAATTGTGTCAGTGAATTGTGTTTGAATTTTCTGAGGGTTGAAACCAATCCCAAAAATTTGGAAACAAATTATATTAATTCATGACAATTCATATAGTATTTGAATAAATTATTTCTAGAAGATGTTTACAAGTTTTTGTTGTTGTTTTTAGTTGGAGTTCAAATTTAAAGTGTATGTTTAATCATTGTTTGAGGTTTTCCAAGTGCAATATATAAAGTAAATTCTTGAAAATAATGATGCATGCTGATGAGATGCATAACAATCCTCTTTATTAACTTGGAGATGTGACAGGTTATCTTTTCTGTAGATTTATATGGTTGCTAGATTTACATATACCTTAGTACGATTAATTGTGGGAATTGTGTACAAAAGGTTGAAGAAATTGAATGTTGGTGGATCTAGAATTTATGGGAGGAGTTCTGGATAGTTATTCTATAGAATGATGGGATCAATTTGGTTGTAGTATTATTGAGACTTTTGATCGATAGAAGATTTCGATTCTTGAAGTTTTAGTGTGATTTTGCCCAAATCTAAATATGAGGAGGAACAGTTGAATATGTGTTTGTAAATATTCATGTGATTTGAAAAGGAAAGTAGGTAGCAACTAGACTTCATAATGAAGCCAGTTGATAACATCGATGGTTGGAGTGCAATTGTTGTGTATTAAAGTTTGGTGTTGAGCAACACTAAGAGTTGAATTAATATGATTTAATAGGTGGCTTATGCCCACATAATTGTTGAATCGTCGGATGATAGCGTGTCCTTGCTGAATTTGTGTAGTAGATCACCTCTAGTATAAAGTGGTTGTTATAGCGAGGTTGTAAAGTTTTGGTGGACTCTCAATTTGAGGATGAGATGATAAAGTAGTATGGAACAATTGGTTAGTTTTTGGAGAGCTTTGTAATGGAAGAGTAGACGATGACGATTCTTCTTAAGGTTGTATCATTTCTGAATGTTAGTAAAGTTGTCAGCAATGGATTGTGAGTGTGTTGTTGATTCTTAAAAAAGAAAATAATTTGATCGCCTTTCGTGATATCGCTTAAATGACAATGTTTCAAGTTTTGCATTCGTGGTCTTTTGGACCTCATGATTTATGCAGTAGCAGAAATGGTTGTGAGCAAGGTGAGGTGTTGAAAGGTTTTATTGATTCTTAGGTGATTCATGTGCTTTGGTCTTCAAATCTCTTTTTGTTGGAGTTGGCAAAGTGATGTTGTAATCAAAGAAAGTTGTTTTCTTTGTTAAAGGAAAGAGTGTAGTAGAAGTAATTGAGGTTGCAGTCATGTTTTGTAACTTGTAATTTATTGTAGTATGCCTAGCCTCTTTGGTTTTTGCTGCATAAGAGTTTCTCGAATTCCATAGCAATGCCTTAATCCTATTGGTTGAGATTTGGTATTCTCCTATTGAGGGACATGTGCCCCCATGTGTGATCTCATCTTTTGATTTTCCCAGGATTATTTTTATTTGACTATTTCTCTTGGTCTCGTGCTTATTACGGGTGGTAACATTTTCCTGTGTGCTGAAATTTGTCTTTGTTTGCCTCTTCTTTTTGAGAAATGATTAACCGACTTGTGTTGCAAAGTCTTTTAGGAGGTGTAGTGGCAACAGGATAGTGGTGATCAAGTATATGATGTTGTGAGACCTTAGGTTGCAAGTTATTTGAGGAGCATTGGAGGCTGAATTGATTTCATGATATAAATCTTGTATGGTGTGGGATGTAAAAGGAATGATAGTCGTTGGAGCAAAACTGATTGTGATCCAAGAACATGTGTTCATGTTGGTGGAAAATTGAATTTTTTCAAAAAGTTTGAAACTTGGTCAATTAGTTAGGCTATTGCAAATGCATATATTGGGGTTGTGTAAGTGAAATTGAATGGTATGGTTTAGTGAGGGTCCAAGTTTGGTGAAGTTAATTGCTTTGGGCGGTTACTTGGTTAGTGAGGAATGTTGACATTAATGACTGAGTGTATTGTTTGGACCATGGGGATTTTTGTAATCAAATATGAGGATTTCCCTAACCATTATACTAGAAGTTAAATGTAGGAGTCTTGGCTGTTGCAATTCGGGCTTGTGCTTTATGCTAGGATCTTGGTTGCCAATTGACTATATGTAGAAGTAGTAGTGACGAGGATCTAATAATCCTTATTTTATTATTTATCTATAATTATTATTATGGGTAAATATACCGTCATGCGGTTCTTAGGTATACCCCTTGTAATCATAAGGGAGAAGCCAACCACGTGGTCGTAAGTCCTACGACCACTCCCATAGTCATAAGTGTTTCTACGACTACCTCATGATCATAAGTTCTTCTACGATCAGCCATGGTCGTAAGTTCTTCTATGACCAGCTCAGCTACGACCACCCCGTAATCAATAGAGCCTACAGACAAGTGAGCCCAATTGATCAAGGGATCTAAGCAGTCAATATACGTTGTTATTCTCTGGAATAACTGCAAGTAATGTGCCATTATCTCTAACAATTAACTGTCAGGTGACGTGGAGGGATTACTACTCCGGTGATTACTACTATTAATACGTCCGTTATATGAAATAATGAGGCGCCTCTTGACCTGGAGAAATGACTACCTCTTTGCACACTATATAAAGGCTACAGTCAGAGACAATGGGGGAGGGGACCGATAGATAGACACAATTGGCAACACGCAATCAGGAGGAGTACAAGCCTTAGTCTTTTTCACTGATTGTAACCACAATACTCAATACAATACACACAAGAGTAGGATTTTTATTCTCTCCGGAGAAGGCCTGAACCTATATAAAAATCCATGTGTCGTTCTCTCTGCATCATCAATTATGGAGACCCCCCGAATCAAACAATCTTTATGTAGGATTGGTTCTAAAGCACCGACAGTTGGCGCTGACCGTGGGGATCTTCTGGTAATCGCTTGTCAACATATTCTCTTTTCTCTTAATGCTTCCATGGCAGGAGAGTGGAACGAGGAGAACTGGTTCGACTTGGCCGATTACGCAGATATCGATATGGATGCCTGTTTCGATTACGAGCTGAGTAACTCGTCTGATGGTGATGCCGCCTCTGGAGATCTTTCACCAGATCCAGAGAGACCATACCATCGATGGAGTTGAGGAGGGATCCTTATCTCCCACAACAGTATGTCCAATTGGGGGACCAGTTTTCTCAGAGGGCAAGGGTCAATCCGACCACAACAAGGACTGCAACCAGGCAGGCTCACAACAAGGCGAGGGTTCTCCCTCCAAATATTCGAGCTCACCTAAGGTAGTCCGACCTGGCGAGGCAAGTTCTGGAAGCCATCATTCCGGAGCTTCACCAGTATCTGGAGAAGGCCTCTAACAATTAACTGTCAGGTGACGTGGAGGGATTACTACTCCGGTGATTACTACTATTAATACGTCCGTTATATGAAATAATGAGGCGCCTCTTGACCTGGAGAAATGACTACCTCTTTGCACACTATATAAAGGCTACAGTCAGAGACAATGGGGGAGGGGACCGATAGATAGACACAATTGGCAACACGCAATCAGGAGGAGTACAAGCCTTAGTCTTTTTCACTGATTGTAACCACAATACTCAATACAATACACACAAGATTAGGATTGTTATTCTCTCCGGAGAAGGCCTGAACCTATATAAAAATCCATGTGTCGTTCTCTCTGCATCATCAATTATGGAGACCCCCCCCCCGAATCAAACAATCTTTATGTAGGATTGGTTCTAAAGCACCGACAGTTGGCGCTGACCGTGGGGATCTTCTGGTAATCGCTTGTCAACATATTCTCTTTTCTCTTAATGCTTCCATGGCAGGAGAGTGGAACGAGGAGAACTGGTTCGACTTGGCCGGTCTGCAGATATCGATATGGATGCCTGTTTCGATTACGAGCTGAGTAACTCGTCCGATGGTGATGCCGCCTCTGGAGATCTTTCACCAGATCCAGAGAGACCATACCATCGATGGAGTTGAGGAGGGATCCTTATCTCCCACAACAGTATGTCCAATTGGGGGACCAGTTTCCTCAGAGGGCAAGGGTCAATCCGACCACAACAAGGACTGCAACCAGGCAGGCTCACAACAAGGCGAGGGTTCTCCCTCCAAATATTCGAGCTCACCTAAGGTAGTCCGACCTGGCGAGGCAAGTTCTGGAAGCCATCATTCCGGAGCTTCACCAGTATCTGGTGGTTCTTTCTCTCTGGTTAGCCCCACAGAGGGGTGGTCAAGCATGCTTTTCCTGTGAGTTCGACCATCCCTTCATAGGGCTCACCTGTGAACGAAGGTGGTTATGACCCGAAATTCCCTTTCCTAGAAGGGTTTACTCTAAGTCGCCAGATGGTGTCTCTCGACTACTCCTCGAGCGTAGGTGGAGATCATCAACGGGAGGTCTTCGTCCTTCCCTCAGATAATGATCTCTCTCCTAGAGACAGACCTGAGGATGCTCCCCGACAATCACACATTGTGCCCCCTCATGGCAATGGTAAGGATGCCTCCAGTGATGCACAGGGTCAATACTCTGATGAGCATGAAGGAAATCCTCAACATAATCGCACTCCATTGAAGCAAACTCAAGGATCTGATGTGGGTGATCCTGAGGCGATCCAGCAAAGAAGGATTGTGGCTCAAAAAAATTTGCCTGGGCTCATTCAGTACCAGTCAGAGGAAGCTTGGGAAATTCTATAGATCAACGACTTGCTCGAGAACCCAACTCGAGAGCTTGCTCGAGCGCCAGGTTACGACCTCTTCATCGAAGAGATCGCATGAAGGCTTCAAAGCACGATGTCTAGGCTCGAGCATCCTCGTCGATATCACTCTGGAAGTTGTAGCGGTATGGCTCCATCAGCTACCAGTCGTTCGAACAGCTCATCTCAAGGAGATCAGCCTAACAACAAATTACATCATTCTCCCAGGCCTAACTCCAATCGGAGGAGAGCTCCTCGAATGCCTGACGATCAACACGCTCCCAGGAGAGGTGATCGTTCACCACGCTGATCCAGAGATCTGCAACGGCAGATGGAATACGAGGAGTATTTCCCTCGAAAGGCTGAGACCTACAATAGGTCGGGCCCACCCACGACCGGGTATCGTCGTGTACGATCACCTGGTGACGTCAACCCTTCTTTCCTATAGAGAAGGTGTCAAGAAGTTATTACCGGATATCGGGTGTTCTCACCCGACCTCGAGCAGTTAACTGGTTGCCTCGGTTCGACCAATCAACATGGAGAAGTTTGATGGGTCACAAAATCCCATCGAATTCCTTCAAATCTATACAACTGTTGTTCGAGTAGCCGAGGGAGGAGAAAGCGTCATGGTGAATTACCTTCCAACTGTGCTTGAAGGGTCCGCTCAATCGTGGCTGCTAAACCAACCACTCGAGTTGATCTACTCGTGGCAACACCTCTGCGACCTTCTGCTAGCTAATTTTCAAGACACCTACAATCACCCTAGGAAGGAGGACAACCTGCACAGGATGAGACAAAATGACCATGAGACCTTACACCAATTCATGAGGCGTTTCAGTCAGGTTCGTAATTCAATTACAGAGGTTTCTGGCTCATCCGTTATTAGAGACTTTAAGCAGGGAGTCCATAGTAGAAGAATTATAGAGGATATCGCTTTGAATCATCCTACTACCATCGTCGAGCTCTTCGAGATGGTCCATCGATATGCGACTGCTGCTGAAGCAGTCGAGTAGAACAAAACCATCGATCGAGACGACAAAATTCCTCAAGAGGCTAGTGAAAGTGGCAAGAAGAAGGATATGAAAGCCAAGAAATCCAAGAACAAGGCGAAGGATAAAACCTCAAGCCAACAGTTCTAAGGAGGCCTTGGCCGTAAGTGGTAAGGAGCCACGAAGTTCCAAGCAATACTTCGACCAAGGCAAAGGTATGCGCCCCGAGCAAAAGAACGACAAGCCTAGGTGGTGCCATTTTCATAAAAAGAAGGACATGACCTTTGTAACTGCCAAGTTTTCCAACAAAAACCCGAGGACTATTACTCTGGCAAAGGGCCACTTTCTACTCTTGAGCAGGTAGGGCAAGCGAGTAGTCATAAGGAGTCGAACGACGACGAGGAGATGTCGTTCCAAGATTCGCAGCGCACCATCGAGCACATATATAGGGGATCATCGGCATACGAGTCAAAGCAACAACATAAGGCTGTCGAACGCAAGGTAAACTCTATTGACTCCCCTCTTGTCAATAAAATGCCGAAGTGGTCAGAAATCACCATCTCTTTCGAGAAGGGTGACTGCCCAAGCCCTTCAACTCGACCAGATCAGTTTCCGATCGTGGTCGAACCCACCATCAACAATTGTTGAGTAAATTGATTGTTAGTTGATGGTGGTAGCTTGTTAAGCATTTTGTTTACGAGCGCCCTGGACGAGATGTAGGTACCCAGAACCAAGATAAGACTGGTACGATATTCTTTCCAGGGGATCGTACCGGGGTCTTCGGCCAAACCTATTAGCCAAGTTTATCTTCCTTTAACATTTGATTCACCAAGTAATTTCAGGACAGAGAAGATCTCCTTTGATGTGATCGATTTCGATACAGCGTATAACGCCATACGCGGACGACGAACTTTGGCAAAATTCTTGATAGCTACTCATTATAGGTATCAATATCTCAAGATGCTAGGTCGCAAGGGAGTAATCACAATTCACTGTGTTAAAAAGATGGCACACACCTGCAACTATCGATCCCTCGAGATGGTTGGTCAGATACCAACTCGAGAAGAAAGCAAAGGACAGCCTTCAACCAAGCAGTCGGAGCCTAAAGCTGCACCAAAGCCAAACGACCAGGTCAAGGACGTTCCTCTGGATCCAGCGGAGCCCTTGAAGACTGTTCGCATCGGGGACACTTCGACCCCAAATAGGAAGACACCCTCATCATTTTCCTTTGAGCTAACGCAGATGTCTTCGTGTGGCAAGCATCCAACATGCCCGGAGTCCCCAGGGAAGTGATCGAGCACAGGCTAGCTTTACGGCCTAACAAGGTACCCGTAAAACAAAAATTATGGAGATTTGCCCCTAATCGACGTGATGCTATTAGATCAGAATTGGACAAGCTACTTAAAGCAGGCTTTATAAGAGAAGTCGACTAGTCAGAGTGGTTGGCTAACCCTGTAATGGTGAACAAGTCTAACGAAAAGTGGTGTATGTGTGCAGACTTCACTGACCTTAATAAAGCTTGTCGAAAAGATAATTTTCCTTTACCTTGTATTGATTAGTTGGTTGATTCTACTGTTGGTTGTGAAGTATTAAGTTTTCTAGATGTATATTCTGGTTACCATCAGATTAATGTGACCGCATTTATTACACCATTTAGAATATTTTGCTATGTCAAAATGTCATTTGGTCTAAAAAACTGCTAGCTCTTCTTTTCGATGCTTGATGCAATCGACTTTTTCACCTCAACTAGGCCGAAATTTGGAAGCCTATGTTGATGATCTAGTCATAAAAAGCATCAAGAAACTTAATCATATTTCAGACCTGCAAGAAACATTCGATAACCTCAGAAAGCACCGCTTGAAACTCAATCCTGAGAAGTGTGTATTCGGAGTCTCTTCGGGAAAATTGCTTAGATTTCTAGTCTCTGTACAAGGAATTGAAGCAAAACCAGAAAAGATAAAGGTCATCATTCAAATGTGCCCTCTGACCACAAAGAAAGAAGTCTAGACACTCACAAGGTGCATGGCGGGTTTAAGTCATTTCATCGCACGACAGAGAGAAAAAGGACTACCTTTTTCAAACTTCTAAGGAAGCACGAGAGTTTCGAGTGATCAAAAGAGACAAACACCGCCTTTGAGGATGTCAAGAGGTATCTTACGAGTGCTCCTGTTCTAGTTTCTCCGGAACCAGAAGAGACGCTATAAATTTATCTAGCTACCACGCCATACGCAGTGAGCGCAGTACTGGTCGTAGAATTTGAAAATATATAACGACCAGTTTACTACGTAAGTGAAGTTTTACATGGGCCTAAGGAGCACTACCCTTAAGTCCAAAAACTTCTATATGCTCTCCTCATGTCTTCGAGGAAACTGTGGTATTATTTTCAGGCGCACAAGATAATTGTCTCGTCTAAGCGTCCCTTAGGAGTGGTCCTCCAGAACAGGGAAGCAGCGGGACGCATGGCAAAATGGTCGGTAGAACTTGGAGAGATCGATCTCCATTTCGTGTCCCAAATGGCCATTAAATCCCAAATCTTGGCAGACTTTGTCACTGAATAGACAAATCCTGAACCTGTTCAGGATCCCTAGTACAATTCCACGACCAATGGAACGATGTACTTTGACGGGACACTTACTTTAAGTGGCTCGGGGGCTGGGGTGGTCCGGAATATCCTACCAGAGAGACCTTAAAGTATGCTATCCGATTAAACTTTCAGGCCCCTAACAACATTGCAAAATATGAAGGTTTGTTGGCTGACATACGAGTTGCGAAAGCGCTCACGATTCGCTGACTACTCGTGAGAGGAGATTCTCAACTAGTCATGAATCAGATCGGAAAAGAGTGCTAGTGCTCTAACCCAACCATGTCTCGATACTTATCTGAAGTTCGTAAGCTTCAAAAGCATTTTTTTGGCTTCGAGGTACAATTCATTCCTCGAAAGGATAATTTCCTCGTAGACCAACTTGCTTGTATAGCTTCTTCCTGATCGGAAGTACCAAAAGGAGTCTTTTTGGAGCAGCTCCATAAACCGTCTCTGGTCAAAACACCAGAGACACCTCCTACTGAGATAGCCTCTCTAGAATACAAGGATACCTGGATGAATCCAATCTACAAGTATATTCATAAGGGTTCCATATCCGAAGATGATCTCGAGGCAGATCGTTTACCCCGTAAGGCCAAAATGTATACTTTGGTCGAAAGAGTCCTCTATAAATGAGGTACTCAAGGGGTACTCATGCGATGTATATCGTAGTAAGAAGGATTAAACCTCCTTCACGACATACACGAGGGCATCTGTGGAATTCATGCTTCCTATAGAATACTGGTCGGTAAAGCCTTTCGATAAGGTTTTTACTGGCCAACAACTCTCTATGATGCTAGAGAGTTGGTTAAAAAATATGTACAATGCTAGTTTCATAGCAGGCAGATACACCAACCAGCTCAGGCATTATAAATGATCCCTTTATCTTGGCCTTTTGCGACATGGGGTCTTGATATCCTAGGACCGTTCCCAAAAGCTCTAGGAGGCTTCGAGTTCCTTTTTGTGGCTATTGATACAATCACAAAATAGATTGAAGCCGAACCTGTGACTGGGATAACAGCGAAAGCAGCAAAACGGTTCATGATGAGATGCGTGATTACTCAGTTTGGAGTCCTAAGTCGAATAATCACAGATAATGGTAGGCAATTTTTGAGCGTAAAATTTCAGGAATTTTGCGACAAGTTGGGTACCAAATTATGTTATACCTCTGTTGCCCACCCCCAAAGCAGTGGGGCGATCGAAAGAGCAAACGGCTAGATAATGCAGGGAATTAAAACTCAAGTCTTCGACCAGCTTGTCAAGCGCTCGGGGGCTTGGGTACAAGAATTACCCTCCATATTATGGGCAGTTCGTACGACTGTAGTCGGGCTATGGGTGAAACACCTTTTTTTCTTAGTTTTCGGTGCCAAAGCCATGCTTCCCCAGAACTAAAGATCAGGTTGGCACAAGTTGAAACCTTCAATGACTCAACCTAGGAACAACTTCAAGCGGATGATATCAACCTGCTCGAAGAGAAGAGAAACCAAGCCTTAATCCGTTCAGCAGTCTACCAACAAGCCCTGCGCAGATACTATGACCGTAAGGTCTAACCTCGCATTCTTGCTATAGGTGACTTGGTGTTGAAGCTCATCCAATCTCAGTCTAATCGGAACATACTTCCCCCAAGTGGGAAGGTCCTTACACTGTGATCGAAGTTACGCGACCAGGTTCGGTATGACTAGCAATGGAAGACGGCCGGGTTCTCTCAAACTCTTGGAACATCGACCAGTTATGCAAGTTTTATGTGTAACCTACTAACCCGACAATAAAGTATCAGATTATTTCTATCTTTATTGTCTTGCATTAAGTAGTGCTTCGATAATTTTCTGACCATTTTTATACACTCAATTTTTTCGTTACACTGATCGAAGGAAGGTAACAACAACTAGTCGAAACCTTTCCTCTCTGCATGTGGTCCTGCCCACTAGAAGGAACTTCCTAGTATTGGGTTGTTCCTAACTTTTGTTGCCAATACCAAGATACTGGGTTCAATAAACATGGTCGAAAGATTTTAAGTCAACTCTTTTCACCTTAGTTTATTTTCTTTATTGATTTTGAAAAATACTCTAAGAAGAGTACTCTTTTTTAATTTGTTCGACTACTTTTGGTATGCTCGGTTCGTTCTAACTGGTCGGAGGAAGACACAACACCTAGTCAAAGTCTTCCTCTTTGCACGTGGTCCTGCCCACTAGAAGAAACTTCCTAGCGTTGTCCTATTTCAAACTCTTGCTACTAGGGCAAACCTATTGAGTCCACTGGAAAAGGTCGAACGAATTTCTAAAGTACTCCAGACGTTTGTCTAACTCAAGTTGATGTTCTTGATTTGATTAATCTGGTCAGAGATGGTAACATCACCTAGTCGAAGTCTTTCCTCTCTGCACGTGGTCCTGCCCACTAGAAGGAACTTCCTAGCGTTGACTCGTTCCTACTCTTTCGGCTAGTGCATGATAATTGTGGTCGAAAACTATAAATTAACCAAACCTCTCTGTTTTCAGAAACCCTTTTTCACTATTCAATTTTATCTAAATAAACTAAGCAAATAGTCGGGGGCTAGGATAAAGTTATCAATATGACTTCAATTCTTAGTCTTGATTTCTTTTTCCATTCATTATCTTATGAGTTACTAACTACTCGACAAGATGATTTACAGAAAAAAGGAAGGAAAAAGGAAGGATTATATATATCTAGTCTTAATATATTTTTCTCCATTCATTATCTTATGAGTTACTAACTACTCTACAAGATGATTTGCAGGAAAAAGAAAATATTATATATATATATATATCAAAAAAAAACTTGTCTTTATAAGTTCCTATTACAAACTACTTAGATGAAGGAGATCCTATCTGCATCTCCTCCACGACCTTCTTACTGACCGACTGCATGTCTTCAATCAACCACTCCGCTTCTGCTTCAGGGCAGTCGAAGTCGGCTTCGATTGGCTGCAGAGTAAGGTTGGGGTCACGAGCCTTAAGTTTTGCCCAAGCATAACTTACTACGCCTTCGACCGCCTCCTTTATCGAGTTAGCTTGATTGGTCTTCAGAGTAGCTACCAACTCTTGCAAAGTCCTAACTTGTTCCCCAATGGTACTCATGTGGGCAGCTATCGTGTCTTCTTGAGGAGTGTCCTCCTCAGCATGTAGCCCACCGATTACATTGTTTAAGAGAGAAACGTTGTCTTGAAGGTTAACCTTCGTCGACTTCATTTCCTCTTGGTTACGAGTCGAAGCCTCATGGAGTTGTTTTATATTGATCGCTTGCTTTGAAAAGAGTAAAATTGATCAGATGAAATAATCCCTAAGAGGACTAGAAAACCAAACTGGTCGTAGGTAAAAGAATTGCTTACCTGCTAGTTGAGAATCCAACTTCTCGATCTCTCTTGACCTTTGTCCTTGGCAATGTGGGAAATCTCATGAATAGTTGTAACATCCCAATTTTGGACTTGTGTTTAAAATGTAAGAAAATGAGTAGAAATTAAAACTTTTTCTTACATCATGTATTTCTTGTATGTTCTAAACAATTCCTGTACAAGAATTATAGAAATACAAAGTCACAAGTCTTTTGATCCAAAACCTTGTCTTCCAAAAGCAATCTTGTCAAATCTTTTGATCATCTTCTGGGAATATTTTTTTTCCTAAGTTCCAGGGTTGGTATGTGAACCTCTGAAAATTTCACAATTTTTAGAAATTGTTTAAATATTTTTAGAGGACAGTCAAACTGTTTGACTTTCAGTCAAAACCCTATTCCACAACCTTGCAGAATTTTTGGAGGCAAATGTACAACACCAAAACCTCTGAAAATTTTATACAATGTCAATATCCAAGTTAGCAAGCTCCTGTAAAAAGTTCAGAATTTTTGGAGATGTTTTGCTACCTCAAATAAATCCCCAAAGTCCAGCTCAGTTTAAAACCCTAGTCAAACCGGTTGGGTTCGAGTCAGACTCGGGCTCGAGCCACTTGACTTGGCTCAACCATCTAACTGCACCCAGTCCGACTTAAAACACACTTTCGATCTCAGCCATCGGATTTAAATCGCACGACCCTTGTTCGCGTGAATGTTCGGACCTCGCGATTGCGCCAACTCTTTTGGGCCGTTAGATCAAGATCCAACCGTCCAGATGAATTGGGATGCTCGGGTCACCTGGTTGTCACCTTCAATCGTGACCGTCCATTCTAGATCCAAGGGCTCACGATCACCCTTGTGTTTTCTGGTCATCTTCTTCCTCGCGACCGTGCATGAACAGAGAGAGAGGCATGGCCTTGTCCTTTCTTGCTCCCTCGTCAACTCTCCTTGGTCGGGGCAGTGAATGCGTGCGGCTTACTTTCGGCCATAGCCATGCCCTACCCCTACCCCCATCATTTCTCTTTTTCGGACCATGGCAGTGCTATGGACCAAGCTCACCGTGGAACTCATTTTTTCCCAAACCCTAGTCCTCTAGCTTTATAAGCTCCCCAAAATCCCTCCTGGTACTTCTTTACACCACCACTTAGCTCTTCTTTGCTTGTAGAGCTCAAAACACCAAAAACACCATTGTTGACCTGTGGAGCTCAATTGTGGATCTTGGTGCTCTAGTGGTTCATCTTCAATTCTTCTTGTACCCTTTTGAACTCCTTAACCCCTTATGCATTTCCCCTAACTCAATTTTGGGTTTCACTCACAGGAATGGACCAATTTTAAGTTTGGATCTTTTCGGCCGAATTCATCCCCTTTCTTCTCTAGCTCCGGTAAGTGGTTCTTTTGGCAATTAATTGTTCATGGACCTTCTGTGGGCCTTATTGCAGTTATTTTGACCACCAGTGGTGTTTACTTTGGCTCAGGTCTCTATTTTCCACTTCATCTTCTTCGGCTCCGGCAAGCTCCACCGTGGTCAAAGCTTCTCCGGCCATCTTTGAAGCTCTTCTTGGCTAAGGTAGCTTCTTATTAGTCCTTAGATGCTGAGGTATACGCTTCTTTGGACTGTTGCGGAGCTTTTGATTATTTTTCGTTTTGGCCTTAGTGTCACCGTGTCTTCTTTTCCGGCTAGCCGACGTTGTGGACCATTGCCGGCGAGGTCATCACCATCGGGTCCGCAAGGTTATTGCGAACTCATTTTGGTACTTTGTGGGCACCGCTGTGGCCGGAGCCGCCGGCGGCGAGCCTCTTTTCTCACTCGGGTTTTGCCGGACGGGAGTCCCTCTCTGTGCCGTTGCCGTTCGGACATCATTAATAGCTAATGATTGTTAATCACTGTTAATGATTAGTTAGCATTAAATCGATGTTGGAAAGAATCGGTTGTGCCACTGACTGGTGGGCCCGATAATTTAAACCCCCCCCCCCCCGCTGGCGCTAGTTAACACCTTTAGGACATCATTAATATTCAATCATTGGTAATTAATGCTTAGCATTAAAAGGCTGTCGGGAATGACTCCATGAGTCACTGACATGTGGGCCCGTAGGCTTTAAACCACAATCACGGGTTCATTAGGACAAATCTAGGGTCATTAATTGCTAATCATTGGTTAGTAATTAATGTGTCTTAAGCCGACATTTACAGTCACTGCCAGGTGGGCCCTCAGCCACTTAAAATCCACATGTGTTATTTGCGCGTGTCGTGGACCGTCGATTTCAAGATCTACGGCCCAGATCTTCTGGGATTTTCGCGCCTTCGAACACTCCACGTCACCGGGAACCGTCGATCTCGCGATCAACGGCCAAGATCAATGTGTCGTTCGGGTCACCCGGACCGCGCATGGACCTAGGCCGCCCATCTTTAGATCTACGGCTCAGATCGCGGAGACGTTCGGACCACCCGAAGCGCACAGCACCCTGAGCCCTCCATCTTAAGATCTACGACCATGGTTGATCGAGGCGTTCACGTCGCCCGAACGGCCCAATCCACATGGATCGTTGGATTTAGATCTAACGGTGAGTCTCTTTAGGGTCGCGCGCATGCGCTATTTCTCCGTGCGCGTGGGCCGTTAGATCTTGCATCAAGGGCCCACGTTCGTCCACATCGCTTTATTTTTGTTAAGGTTGATTATATTTCGGTAAGTCTTTGTTTATCAACTAAAAATTATATTAAACTTTGAAAACTCATATCTAATTCGTGTTAAATCCTTTTTAGATGATTCCAGTTGGGATAAATTCATGTTTAACTAAAGTTTAATATAAAAATGCATTTAGACATTGTTTTGTGCCAGAAAATTTTGTAAATAATATTAACTTGATTCCAGCCATTTTAGAATGTTCCAGAAATTGAATTGAACATTGTAAAAGACATATCTTTTTCTGTATAACTCCAAAATTTGTAAACTCAATTTTGTAAATTTCCTCTGTTAATATACTTTAATATGAAAAAGGTTTTGATCATGATTTTATTTCTTAAAAGTAACATGTGCTAGATTTACAACTTAGAAAATCATAAGTATTTCATGTTAACTCCAAATTTGGTAAACTCAACTTTGTTGTTCTTAGGATATCATTATCTACCTGCTGTCAAAAATTTAGGTTCCAGATCATTCGAGAATTTTGTGCCATGAACAGTACCCGTAATTAATTTAGTTGAATTAATAGGCTGAGGGAGCTTATTTTAGCTATAACTTTTGTATGTTAAGTCCAAATTGAATAATTCTTATTTCTAAAATCATCTAAGATCATACCCTTGCTGTTGTATAAATTTCTTAAGATTTGGATATACTTTTGCTGTTGGATTTTATTTGGTGTTCTTCGTTCTTATTGGTTTATCGTATTTTTGCGTTAGGTTCCGAAGCGATTATTGATCTTGAATATTATCCACAGCAGCCAGACTCTGCCCTCCAGCAAAGCAAGTAGATGTAGCATCATTTGATCATGTTGATCCTATTAATTTCAAATTCTAATATATTGTTTGCAAATTCTACGTATGCATTGCTATGTTGTTTTAACTATCGTCGATAGTTAACCCATTAGATGCATTATCAGTAGGCAAATGTTTATCCTCTACTACTGAGCCTATGGTTATTTGCTGTGAGTTTGGGTTCGTTGGATGAACCCTTGTCACTTAGTAGATTTTTGAGTATATCGCTTAGCCATGCTTAGCTATCGGTAGAAATGGGCGGTTATCGACTTGTCGATAACCTTGATCACACAAAATTTACTATGATCTTTATGTTGCAGCCTTTGTGCTATGTTTACTTGTGAAAACTAAAAACTAAAAACTGAAGACAAAATGATTTGGACTTGGGCACAATGGTAAGATGGTGTGATTTTGGGTGTGACTGGAATGGTGCCTAGGTCATTAAGGACCGAGTTACTTGCGCTACCGTACTGAGCATTTTTGCGTGCTAACCACACTAGAGGGATATGGGACCTCTCTTGATATAGTACTTTGGCTTGTGTTGTCTACGAGTCGCAGGAGGGCGTGTGTGTGTTGTGTTGTGGTAAAATGAGATGGTTTATGTGTGGAAGCATTATAGTTATCTGAAAAGCTTTACCCCGAGGGGTAGTTGTCTTTTCGGCTTTACAATGTAAGCGTATGGGCTGTGGTCCATACGAGTGGCTCGTAGTTGATACACAATATTGGAAATGTCTCGTAGGACTTAGCCGTGCCGGCATACCTTCGGAAGTGTGCTTAATAGCTTGGAAAAAAGGTGGTCTGAAGTGTGGGTACATTGGTACACCCCTGCAGGGTTAAAACTATTCAAATAGCCTCGTCCTAGGTTATGAACACACTCGGATACGCCCCGTGAGAACTAGACTACAACATTTTAATTAAAACTTGATGGGTGGTACGAATCGGGGATTCGTGCTATGTTGTGGTGGCTAATGGGTTAGTCACCTTTAGGTGGTTACTTGATTATTTATTGTTACTCGCTGTTATTTCAATGATTAAAAATTAATTTGTTAAATTGCCTTCAATCTATTACATTATTGCAAATGAAACTTACTTCATGCATCCAAATAACCATATAATCATTTCCTTTGGATTCAGCTCTCATGTAGCTATGTATAGGCTTGTTACTCGTAAGTCTTGCGAGTACATTATTGTACTCATCTGCATTGCTTGTTGTGTGCAGAGGAAGAAGGTGAGCCCGAAGGGCCTCACTTTTGTGAATTGTGCTGTGGCAGTGTGTGGGACGACTAGCTTGGCGGCCGGTCGGTTGCCCTGTGGTTATGTGGCTAACCGGTCGTATTTTGGTTTAAGCCATCTTATGGCACCTTTTGCTTCCGCTGTTACTTAATACTTGTGTCATTTGGCCGGTCGGCTGTCTTGTAATAACTTGATATTATGCATGTATTTTGCCAGACTTGTTATATTGTGATGTATGAAATTGATGCATGCTTTTGTATGATGTATGTGTGCTGCAATTCTGGGAAGCACATGTCCATTGAGACACGGTGTATTTTGTTTGTGATGCTAGAGCCAATGGAAGGCTAAGTATTACAAGCTAAATAAACCGGGGTCTCACAATAGCCAAGGTCTTTTCATGGACCTCGGCTTGGAGTTTTCCCACTTCAACCTTTTTTTCCTGAAAAGGAATAAAAGTAAGAAAGCGAAAAGAAGGTCATTATCATAAGCAGTCTTAAGTTTAGAACTTACTGTTTATTTGTCCCTGCAACTTTTGAGTTGCAAAGTTTGCCTCCTAGAGTTTCTTCAGAAGGTCTTCTTTTTCATCTCTTAGCTTTTTCGTCTCGACTTTACATTCTGTGGTACATCTTGCTGAGTACTCTATGTACTCACTCTTACTATAAACAATATTGCTTAGTTGATGAAGACTACATCAGTTCACCGTTGGTCAATAAGGTCAACTTAAAGGATCACAGAGAACTAGGTCACACTACCCTAGTCGATTTCCTGTGAGCATATGGATGAGCTTCACTGAAGTTATTTTGTTTCCTTCTACTGCAGCTTATTTGAGATATTCGTCTTCTAAGGTATTAATTGTAAGCTTCGACTATAAGGTCGCTACTCTGATAATTATTGTTAATTGCCTAGTTCTTAGTTATCTTTGCATATTGAATGATATGCCATCAATGTTGCCACTGTGTACACTAGCGTGATTTTAGACTAGTGTAGTATACACAGATGGTTCAGATTTCCATATTTGGCTCCCGACAATCACCTACATACACGATCCAAGCAAGAGGAAGAAGGGGGCATCGTCGGCTCCTCCTTCGTCGGTGATGGCCACGGCCACCATCATCATCATTCATCTTCATTTTCATCTTGTTTATTTATTATTTACACACATTATGAACACTATGTTTATTTCAATGCATTGTTTCCCTTATTTACGTTGTCTTTTCTCGTCTATGCATGAGTGATTAATTAGGTCTTAGAACGATGGCACGCTAGTATGAAATAGGATTGGTGCGTTATTTATTTTACTAGCCTTACTTTATGTTCATCCTAATCTTAATGCTAGTGCTGTGACATGTCTTAACATTATGATTTAGTGTAGTAATTTCCAACCAGATAGAGTAGACAGGAGGTATGAATGGACCGACGACCCATAAGGTGATAGATGTGGGTATCAAAGGAGAGGACATGTTATACCTGAGAATAACGGTTAATCCATAGAGCTTAATGTGTTGGTCTGGTCTTGTACCTTAATCGCTAGGGACGTGACATGCTACCGTCCGCACGTGACACAGGACAATAGTGCTGAAACTCCACAAGCAAGGGAATGTGGCATTAAGCCTGTAGAATTAGTAGAATAAGCCACCATTAAAATTCCTATTACTAGTGCTAGCGAAACCAAAAGCCTAAGAAACATCATTCACTCCTGTTTATCATATATGTTGCATTTAATCATTTGGTTTATTTTCAAAATTTATATTACTGCCGGTAATCACTTACGCTAAGACTCGAAACACATCCCAATTAGCTATCTTGGGTTTGATAATCTTGGAATACTCCGAGAGAAAGTGCTACACTGACCTCGTACCCTTGCGGGTCATCAGGAGGCAATGGGGGCGGGTGAGCTGTAGAGCATGACCTGACTGGTTAGCCAGGCGAGTCTGTGTAACGTTACACATTTTCATAATTTGAATAAAGATGTGATCTCAAGTTAACGATTGTTTAAATTCCATTCGCCCTTTTTAATATGTACATTTGTATTTATTTGATGTTTCTCATCATATCTTTGCATAACTAAGCATATTCTCGATATACATTTATACATGCAATGTCTCTGTGTTACAAACAAATTTACTAGATAAACCACCAAAAGAATTTGAAGTTGTAAAAATATATAGATGATGATGTTTCCTATCTACAATTCTATTTCATGCATGGATATTTAATATTTTCTACATGTACTCAATGGAAAAATAATGCACTAAGTCCATGTAACTACTTACTACTTGACCAGTTGCTCTCAGGATGGAAGGATAGTAAACATGTCCGTATGACTTAAATCAACCACTCAATTAGTTTCAACAGTGGCGGAGCCAGAATTGTAACGCTATGTGATCAAATACATGATTATCTAACCTGTTGGATCAATTCTTATAAATTTTTCACTGTTTTAAGAATTTTGTATAAATTTTCACATGTATTGAATGGTTTTACAAAAAAGTTGTGGGTCAATTAACCCCAAGGCTTTAAAGTGGCTCCACCACTGAGTTTCAACTCTTAATTTGAAAAGTGCTTGCGGTACTCAATCTTAATTCGAAACTATCACCTATTCCAATAAGCTAAATTTAGTTAAAAATCGGTCTACCAAATTCCATTTTATTGTTTGCTATGGGTGCCACTCCGGTTGATGAGATGACAGCACTGCTTATGATCTCGTCTTTTTTTTTCTTCTCTCTCAAGAAATGAGAGCATATTATACTGTCCAATGTAAGAAAAGGATGTCACTTGGCACACCTACAGTACGTTTCGTACAAGATCAAGAGAAAGAAAGAGAAGATCCCGGGGGCGGAAGGAGGATGGCAGACATAACAGTGCATACAATCACCTCTTTTGTCATTGGCTCAGGTGGTACTTATTGTTAGCATTTACAACCTGATTTGTATATGCATCTACACATACCTAGAAGCACATGCCATTTTAGCCCAACTAAAACCAGCCAAATGATAACCATAATTACAGGCTAACAGCAAATACATCAGCCAGACTGACCAAAGGCATCAGATGGTCCTAAAATGTACAGCATCAGCAAACTGTTTGTGATTGCTCATTCCAATGTACAAGAGAATAATTAGAAGAACTAGCAGTCCCTAAAAAGCCACTTCAGCTCCTGCATGCTGCTCCTAACTGCTCTTCACTGAACTCCAGCTGCGCAGCACAGTGATAAGCACACAATTCAGAAAGTCTGATGGTGTTCATAGCAAGCAGCAGCAGCAACAACAAAGCCTTTGATCTCAAACAAGTTAGGGTAGGTTAGAAATGAAACATCCTCAAAGTTAAAGAGACGAGAGCCTTGCAAATAAAAAAAATAATAATAATAATAATAATAAAACCTACAAAGCTAAAACCCTAAGCTGTACATCCTGCTATTCGAGCCGAGAGCTTAAAACACAGCCTCTAAACCTTCTTATGGCTCTGGTATGTGGATCGCTAATTTCCATGCGTTTCTATCCAAAGCTAATTCTTTCTGCTAAGTTCAGTCCATTCAGAACATTTGAATTCATAATGGAATTGTAAAACAAGCATAATCCACTAAAAGCAGCAAACGTTCCAACAATAGAATCTCGGCAATAGTCGAAAAAACTTGTTTCTATGAAGCAAACTTTATTCAGAATTTTAGGGAAGCATTTTCACAAGCTCTGTCATTTAACACGCTGATACATGTCAATCAGTAATTCAGTACTGGAGAAAGTAAAATCGTACCTTGGCCTCCTCGTGAGCAATCTTCATCCTCCGGTACTCCTGTTGTGCCCGATAAGAACGAAACAGAGTTTGAACACGTACCACTGATCTATTAAACCTGTCCTCAGCTTGTTGCCGGCTGGCCTGGAAGAAGTCTTCTTCTGCAGTGCTTGCTGGTTCTGCATCCACTGTCATTTCTACTGGCATTCCAGTTCCAATGCCACGCAAGCCCCTTCTTTTCTTTCTCCATCGCAAAATTGCTTTCTCCACGACTCCAACAGACCATATTACCTTGCAGTACTGCCTTCTCACTTGATGACCTCGGTATGCAGCCTGAGCAGACATTGGAATAATTATAATATCCAGCTCACATGATATATAAAGATAACAAGGCAGAAAAGCTTCGAATTTGCTATCCAAAAATAAGAATATCAATCTGTCAAAAGACTGTCCTTGTGCTTCCAAGTTCCAACACAGTGAATGACTATAAGCGCTATTCAGCAATATGGCAAATATTTTGCGCAATCAATCCCCAAGAGAAAACTAACAAATCAAAACATGCAATAAGAACATGCAAAAGCTTACTTGTATTCTGATGACTTGTCTTCGCATGTTCAAGAAGTTCCTCCTTATCTTCCATGTGCGGAAACGACTCTGTATTCGTGCAGCAGCTCTCATCTCTTTCTTTCTATTGTAATTCCGGAATGCATGCTGAATCTTCATAGCAGCAACTATCTGAGATGCTTCAATCTCAGGATTGGCCAATTGAATTGCTTTTGTTTGAAGCTTAAGAGTTCTCTCCCTGAGTGCAACCCGGATATTACTGGCAGCATCAGCAGCATTTCGATATGCTGCTAAAGATTCTTTTAAGCAAAGTTCTTGTTCACTAAGGTTCTCAAACTTCTTGCTTTGTAGTTTCGTTAATCTTGTCCTTGCCACTGATTGCTCAGTATCCTTGGACAGTGACATGGCCTCAAAATGTGCAGTCAATCCTTTCTCGGCAAGATATGCAGCTAAGCCATCATAACCTTGCCTTGCTGCCAGATCAGCAGCAATGCATCCACCAGGGAACTCAGGAGTAGGATCTGTAACCAAGCTTGGATTTGCTCCAGCAGATAAAAGAGCAGCAACCATTCTTTCCCTGCCAAAAGAACAATAAAACATTGAGTAAAAAGATGGTCATAAAAATCTATGAAGCAGTCTATCCAACACAAAATGTATCCAATATCACCTATTACAACAGTCACTCCAGAGAAAATCAATCAAATATGTTTGACATCACTATCTAATAGAAAACACAGCTTATGACATTCTTTTCACTTCGACCTTTCGAAATGTTTCTCCAAAACAAAATTTGGGTCATTTTGTCTGCAGCTGGTATTGGTTTTTAGCCAGTTATCTCGAATCAAGTTTTGACATCTAAATTAAACAAACACACCGCAGTTGCCATAACTCATACAGGAAATGGTATTTTTCCTCATTCTTCTATTTTTCACGTTAGTCAGCAAAAGAAAGGCTAGAAATTTCAGAAAATAGAGGATACCTCCCGTGGTATGCAGCCCAGTGTAAAGCTGTCCAACCAGAAGAATCACGGAAATCCAAGGAGAATCCTGACAAAGCAAATAAGCGAATAGCCCAGGTATAGCCTAGACAAGAACACAGATGGATAGATCCTTGTCCTAGGTCATCACGGCCAATTGCCTTATGGCCTTCAACTACTTTTTCAAGAAGCCATTCTTGCAATCTATTTCGCAACATTAGTTCAAGCAAGCCCTCAGTAACAGGAACATACATGCCTTCAGAATTGCTAGCAGTTTTCCAAAGATCCATCCATTCCTTCTCTGGCGATGCTGAGATGAGATTGGAAACTTTGCTGCCTTCTGCAAGCAACTTTGGTGAAACCTTTTTCTTGTTTGTAGCAAACAGCAAACGGGCTAGTCTCATCTGCAGCTGAAGCTTGGACTTTTTGTACTCATCCTCCAATGGCATCAAGTCACTCATCAATGAACTGCCAGGGATAGTACGATACTCAAAACTCAAAACCTCACTGATTGGTGTTTTCCCATCCAAAGTCAAATAAAAATTAACTAGTCCAGGTGTATGTGGTCCAGCCATGAAACGGTAAACACCAGCTTGAACAATATCTGCGGCAACACATTTTTCACCAAAGACACCATACATATTAGATTCAGTCAGATGCTTGCATTGCTCATAGAAGTACCCAACCACCAGGACCTACAATTCAGCAGCTGTCAATAATTGTGCAACTTAATAGAATATAAATATATAAACCTATAAGCACATGTGGACTGTGCATGTAAATTGTTCTATAATACATCCATTCAGTACATTGCAGTTATGATTTATGAAAGGGATCACCCTACCAGGAGGTACCTGGTAGGTAGTAAAAAGAATGATTTGGGTAACTGGTACAGATGAAGATGAAGCAGAACTTTTCCATGAAAAGTGAACAGTTGAAGAATGAAAACACAATAAAAGGCATGGAAGTTCAGTAGAATATGAAAGGGAGAAACCTTGGTATTCTCTGTAGAATAAGCCCATTGTGGGGAGATATCAGTGATGTTGAAGAGCCTTTCGTTGGTCACTGGATGGAAGCTCTGTATAGTTGAGGTTAGATTATCCACTAAACAAGGACTGTCATCATCCAAGTACTTCCACAGTCCAAGAATGTCAGGCACATCATTAGGAATGTTACCATCAGCTGAAGTTTGCACCAAAGAACTTACAAATTGCTCTGATTGAGAATCTAGATCTGATATTAAAAGAGATTGAGACTGGTCTCCTTGATGCTTCAGAGCTCCGGAGTAACTCGCAGGTACTTGATTGAGGCCAGGTTTAGTAGCATAAGCTTCTAATGTCACATTAAGTGGTGGAACAAAGATATCCTGCAAAAAAATTAGTGATCCATCTAAGGCTCTAAGCTGCCAACAAAGGTACACAAAGTGATGAGAAGACAAGCAGCATGAATTCACACCCATGTGCATATACACAAATGCACACATGTGCGTGTGCAGAGACATAATCCGAGAATGCAGGAGCTTGCACGCCCACACATACACATGTTATCATTGAGGCACCCCATGGATTAAGCATAAATCATATTTAGGTCAAGAACAGAAAAATAATGGAGACAAAAAAAGGGTGGTTCTTCTGGACTCTTCGCAGCACATAACCAGATTAGCAGAATAACCACTTACGCTTTATGATGGATATATTATGCCTGCATAGAAGACCTAAAGGTTCACACAATCACACATTGTAAACATTGCAGATTCACAAAAATTAACATATATACAAAAGACCCTGAGTATTGACAAAGCATTTCAAGAAGTCAAGTTCTCCTTAAATTCCAAAGTAAGCATCTCCCAGGTATGCTGTTGTAAATTTAAAGTAAATTCCAGAGTAAGCATCCACCAGGTATGCTGTTATGGAATTAAAGTAACGACAAAGAAGAATGAAGCAATTAGGCCAATATAGTGAATTTAGCAATGTAAAGAACCAATAATTTTGTGCACAATTTTAATCATGTAGCATTGCCTCACTAGTCACTTACATTACTTGCAGTGTTGGTATTCAAGATGTTATTTCCAGAATCCCTTGGCCCGTGTTTAATCTGCTGACTGGATGCCAAAGATACACCTGTTTTACATAAAAGATAGGATTACAAGCTCTACAACAGTAATATCAAATATTGCATCTTTGTCAAAAATCTCACCGCAAACAGAAGTATCAGTTTTCATAGATGACTCCAATAAATTTGCCCAAAATGAGTTGATCTCCTCCAGGCTAGAACCATGATCGTCAGTTTCTGCATAATGACCAATCCAAGATACAGTAGTTGAATTTGTAAGACATATACAGCAGAACAACCTAGAAAGATTTTGATGTCATGCTATGGAAAAGGATAAAAGACTAAAAACTATAAATCTAAACTTTTAGGTCACCAGAGAATAGCATTTTCCGAACAAAAAGCTGGCAAAGAAGTACATATACATCCAACACATATTTGGGATTCAAACATGTTTTACCACTAGAAATTGCTCTGCCACCATGTGAGTTAATTTCTTCCGGTGATAGCTCAGTATGAGCAGAAACTGAATCAGCTGAAGTCAAAGGAGAGGTATACTGAATCATATTCATTGTAGGCACTTCTGGAACTTCGGTTTCTGCGTTCGGAGGTGCTGTGGCATTTTCCTGATCAAGAGGATTCAGATTAAGAGACTGAGAATAACAGAACTTATAGCATCTTGGTCTACTATGCTTAAACAATAGAACATGTATTGCTACTTTGTGAAAGAAATATACATATTTTTTGTCAAGTTTCCTGGTATGCAGTTTCAGCTATGCTGACGATTCTGCATGCCGATACAAGACATTTGCTAGTAAACAGCCTTAGAAACCACATGGTCAGGATTCTTTTACAGTTTTGACTCCCATGACAACTTGAAAAGTGTTAGAGATATGTTAGAGATAGAATAGGGACTCTTGTGTATTGTCTTATCTGTATATGGCATATACCTCTTGTACTTCTATATATATTGCTCATTGGGCCTCTTCAATATACACACAATATTCATAACATGGTATCAGAGCAAAGCTTAGGATTAGGGCTTACCGTGGCCGCCACCTCCTAGCCTCCGGCCGCCGCCGTCGCCGCTGCCCCCGGGAGGAGCAATTTTCGCTCCCGGGGGCGGCCTCTCGTTGCTCGGCTACACATCCTCTGCCTCGGATCCGGCTTTGGGGGCGTCGTCTCTGCTCGACCTCCGCGCCACCTCTACTCCGTGGAATCGTCCCCGTCGCCGGTTCTTCGTCCGGCTCTGCTTCGTTGCTTGCGCATCGCCTGCTCGTCCGGATCCGTGCCGCCGCTCTGGATCGGGTCGCCTCTGAGCCTTCTCCCATGGCATCGGCTGCTCGGCGCACCCCCAGATCGAGAGCTCTTCCTTGCCGGTCTTCGACCCGTCGCCGTGCTTGATGAGAAGGAAGCTCGAGTCCGTGCGGTGCCTTCACCCGAGCGACGCACTTGTATCTCCTTCGGTCTGCACCGCCCGGCTGCTCCGCTCGTGGGTTCGTCTCCCACTTTGGGCTTGCCTTTGCCTCGAACTCCTGCCACCGGTTGCCCGTCTTCGCTCGGGAGTCATTTATCCTTTGTGGGCTGCGGATTTGGTGAGGGGAAGCCAACTTTTGTTGATGCGGAAAGCTTCTTCGTAAGGGTCGTGACCTTTAGCTTTCAGGAGTTGGTCTTCTGCTGCTGCTGTGGGTGTGTGGGTGCTGCTGCTGTTTCTTCCACGACAGCTTTTATGGCATCTTCTATTTGTCACTACATACAGAAGAGGTGATCTGGCCATGACTTTGTTTCGGCTGAAGGGTGTGCAAGCAATTTCTACACCAATGTAGGGAACCGAGGTTGCACTGATGCTTGCTACTACTAGCTATTCTTGCTGGTTGGATGAGATACGGCCCGACTGCATGCTTGCTGCTACTGCTAGTTTTTTTTTCTTCTTCTCTTCCGCTGCGTCCATCCAAGTCCGTAACTCTTTATCTGTGAGTTCGTCTTAGCCATACGAGTCCACAAATTTATTGTCAGTCTTAGAAGCATAGGAATTGTCTTTTGCATGGCATCAGCTGTTGTTCTTTTCTTCGAACCGCTGCAGATCCGTCGCCCTGCTTTTAAGGCCGCTGCGCTTCTTCCGCACTGCGTCTTCGGTGTACTTCTTGTGCATTGCGCCGCGCTTCTTCTGCACTGCGTCTCTATTGCGCTTCTTGTGTATTGTGCCACGCTTCTTTTGCACTGTGCATCCGTTGCGCTTCTTGTGCTCTCTGCGTCTTTATAGCGCTTCTTGTGTACTGCATCTTTATTGCGCTTCTTGTGCACTACGCCGCCGTCGTCTTGGGCTTCGATCTGCGTCGTCATGCTTCTATCTATTCCTATTCGACTTGACAATTTTATCTTTTTGTTGGTTTCATCATCTTCTTCGTCATGTTGCCGCGGTCGACTTTGCTCCTACACATTGTGTTTTATGGGCTGTCGCGGGACCTTGGATGGGAGGAGATCTTTTATCGACATATTTTTCAAGAGCTGCATGCTACGACGACATTATCAAGACTCGGACTTTGGATTTTCCATATTTTAGTGTCAACCTTTTCCAAATGCAATGCTGTTGCATATGTCTTGCATTTGCGCGGGGGGGGGGTGTTAGAGATATGTTAGAGATAGAATAGGGACTCTTGTGTATTGCCTTATCTGTATATGGCATATACCTCTTGTACTTCTATATATATTGCCCATTGGGCATCTTCAATATACACACAATATTCATAACAAAAAGCAGATAAGTTTAGGACACTACATTATTAATGTTAGAGATATGTTAGAGATAGAATAGGGAGTCTTTTATATTTCCTTATCTGTACCCTTGTACACCCTATATATATTGCCCATTAGGCCTCTTCAATATACATACAATATTCATAACATGGTATCAGAGCCCAGATTAGGGTTTAAGATTATCAGAGCGCCGCCGCCGCGCTCTAGCCTCGCCCGATCCTCCATTGCGCTGCCCGGGAGGACCGATCTTCGCTCGGGCGGCCTCGTCGGCGCTCGCCGGATCGCGCCACCTCTGCTGGTGGGGCCGTCTCGGATCCGCTCGCCGGAGCCAATTGCCGCCGAGCTCGCCCGGTCCGAATTCCTGCGTTGTCGCAGCGCGAGAGAGAAGGAACCCGGCGAGAGAAGCGGCGTTGCTCTCGGATCGGCGCTTGTCATCTCGCCGTCGGCGAAGACAAGCTCGTGCGGCCTCGGCCCTCGCCCGCTCTCTGGTCGGATTCGGCCGCGATCCGCGCGCTGCGCTAGATCTCGCGCGCCGGGCCTCGAGGATCTCGCCGCCGCCCCCGAGCCGCCTCCGGATCCGCGCTGCCGTCCCGGCGCTTGCCTCCCATTGCCCGCTCGATCCTCTGCGCGCCGGCGATCTGCGTATCTCGTGATCGCTTCTCTCCCTGGATGCGAGCTTCAAATCCCTCTCTTGCTCTCTCCCATTTCAGTGGAGAGTTTCTTCGTGTGGAGAATGCGCCGCTCGTCCTCTTAATTGGAGCCTACGGTGGGCAGGAGGTAGATCTGCAGTGCTTATGTTGATGGGAATGACTACCTTATCAACCTTATTGATTCACACGGCACGTTGATTTTTCTTCTAAGTCACGCCGCTCTTCGTATCATCGATGGTGCTTTGGTGGTGGTTGGTCAGTATTGATGGGATGGCTATTGTGATGTCCGGTGCGCTTGCCATATTGATCGTATCTACGTCTCGAGGAAGATTGAGCGTCATCTTATTGGGATGGCTCGGTGGTGCTTGCTACGGTGATGGGAGAGAGATGCGATTGCTTTTCTGCGCGCCGAGATTTCTTGCTAGTATCTACTTCTAGTATGTACATTGGTGCTTGGCTATGTGCGTGAGACTATTGCTACTGCTGCTAGCTTTTCTTGCTGCTACTGTTAGCTATCCTTTTTATTTGTGTCGTTTCTTCCGCTGCGTCCATCCAAATCCGTCAAACTTTATCTTTGAGTTCGTTTATGCCATGCGAGTCCACAAATTTATTGTCTGTCGTAAAAGCATAGGAATTTCTTTTGCATGGCAGTGGTTGTTGTTCTTTTCTTCGAATCGCTGCAGATCTGTCGCCCCGCTTTTAAGGCCGCTGCGCTTCTTCCGCACTGCGTCTCCGGTGTATTTTTTGTGCATTGCGCCGCGCTTCTTCGGCACTGCGTCTCTGTTGCGCTTCTTGTGCATTGCGTCGCGCTTCTTTTGCACTGTGCATCCATTGCGCTTCTTGTGCTCTTTGTGTCTCTATTGCGCTTCCTGTGCACTGTATCTTTGTTGCACTTCCTATGTATTGCGTCGCCGCCGTCTTGGGCTTCGATCTGCGCTGCCATACTTCTATCTATTCCTATTCGACTTGATTTGGCAGTTATATCTTTTTGTCGGTTTCATCATCTTCTTCGTTATATTGCCGCGGTCAACTTTGCTCCTGCACATTGTGCTTTATGAGCTGTCGCGGGACCTTGGATGGGAGGAGATATTTTATCGACATATTTTCCAAGAGCTGCATGCTACGACGACATTATCAAGACTCTGACTTTGGATTTTTCATATTTTAGTGTCACCATTTCCAAATGCAATGCTATTGCATACGCCTTGCATTTGCGGGGGGTGTTAGAGATATGTTAGAGATAGAATAGGAGTCTTTTATATTTCCTTATCTATACCCTTGTACACCCTATATATATTGCCCATTAAGCCTCTTCAATATACATACAATATTCATAACAATTAACACATAATGTTTTGTTCAGCCATAGAGCTAACAACTCTTTAAATAAAAGTTAAGAGAGCTGAGGGTTCCATTGGGTCATATTAGAAGTTAATCCTTGTGCACACTGCACAGAAAAGAAACACTAGCAATAATGAATATAGAATGTGGTCCTTGAGTTTTCAAGAGTTAGTGGTCAAACGAATTTCAGAGGTTATTTCAAGTTTGCAGGCACCTCTTGGCATCCAACCACTCAGACCATAGAATAAATTGCACATCCAAATCCAACAATGCGGCATAAGAGAATACCAAAAAGGGCACTGTACAATATCATGAACAACAGAAAGAACATGATTAACCCAATGCAAGCATTTTATTTGTCCTTAACAGACAATGTCTTTTTTCTCATGATATCCACATGAAGTTCAAAATGAATCTTGTAATACACTTCATGAATACAACTAATTTAGGAAACAAAATTTCAGCTTTCCTCGCCCCAGCATCCAGAAAGAATACCAAAGGAATACTTACTGCAAAACACAAAACAGGGGATGGAGAAAGAAAGAACCTCAGATGTTTGACGATAATGCACTAGAACTATGCGCTCCAACTCTCTGAATAAGAAACAACCAAGAACCATGTCAGCAAAGAATATTCGCACGATATTTCATTATTTCTATCCAAGTTTGCATCTGTTACATACAGTGAAAAATATAAATTTTATGCCATCATCTCCGCATTTTGTAAGCCTTTAACAGAGCTTTTCATTATCCATTCCAAATTTCCAATGTAACCAAACTCAGTTTGATAACACTTCCATTATTAGAAATTCTTTAATCAATCATCATAGATCGCTGTGAATACCTCAATTAACTCCTTTTAGTGGGAAAAAACATGGAGGCACCTAAACAAAATATCAAATCTATTGTATAAATGTCATGATGCCACTATCCTACCTCTAGTATAAAGTTGTTTCTCAGCCTAGAGAATAGAAAGTTGAATAAAATTTCAGACATATCGCAGACAACAAATAACATGATTGGTTTAGCTATTTTTTTAAAAAAAACATAATGGGTTTAGTGGTGCAACATGATCAAAGTATTTGATTTTCTAAATTTTAGCTGTGACAAATTTAGCCATATTGACAACAAATGTTTCAAGAAGCTCGTATTAGCCTCAAAAAGGTAAATTATTCTGACAATCTGCTAAAAAGAGCACGGCCTACGTGTATATAATATAATAATATAAGACCATAGGTTATGATAAATGATGTAAATGAATCTTAAGAAAAGGAAATGCTGGGGTTGGACTATTACTTGTCAAGCAGCCAGTAGCATCTTCGGAAGAAATTTGGATCATCCTCACCTCGAGCATAATAGACATGAACCCTTTCTTCATTACCAATCTACAAAATGACACAAATCAACAATAATGGTGGGGATACTAACACCAGCCAGGGATTTTTTTTTCTTTTTTGCATAGCTTCACCTTTAATTTTTCATGAGCTTCTTGGACAGTCTTGCCATCCTTCTTTTTCTTCCAATTATGGCCATCCTTACGGAAGTTCCTGACAACTTTACGATCATATAGAACAACAGTACCACCTGATTTAAAAGAAAGTTAAAACTGATGGTTGGTTGGAATGCACAAACCATTTTCTGATAGTAACAGGATGGAATTAGAACACAGAAGACTAATATCCAACAAAGTCGCAAAATAATGCAACGTTCTCAACAGAATTTCAAGTTGTAGATATCCTCACAAGGTAATGTAATTAGAACCACACACCTGTATAAATAGATGAATGCAAGAACAATAACAAGCTAACAACCTAAAAGTTATACAAGTGGCATAAAAGTTCCCTTGTGTAACTAATATTCTTATAACAAGATCATATATGATACAGTGATATCTTAGTGGAGAAGAAGGATATAGTGACAAGTAGCTACTAAACACATAGACAGGTGAGCGAATGAAAGATCAGTGTTAATGTGAATACACAGAAGTTTGTCTGGATGAGGTACGCCAAAAAGGAAAGAAAAACGAATTCACAACATGCAAAAATTAAGATCAAATTTACATTTCAAGACACAAAACATGTTCATTTTACTCATGGATTCATATTCTGTTATGATCCTAGAGATGGTATTCTGAAGGGTAGTAACTAAAAGTTTAAAATACAAAAACAGGAGAAAGAATAAGAACAGGGTTCCTGTGCACAGGGGGGAATCCCATATGCACACACCTCCATTTCAGCAATATTAACTTGCTGGGGGCATATCATGTTTATTATGTCAATAAATTGTGTATTCTCTTATGAATTATGACCCTAAAGATGATTCTCCGATGAGAATAATAACAACACGGCTCCTGTGCACAAACATTTCGGAAAAGCGCAATTTAAGTCAATCACACTCATTTTACTTGTACTCCGATACTCAATTCTGAAGACCTAAGACCCGGGATGGGAGATTCAACACCCCAAGTACCAGACTAAATTGATCACCACCTTATCTTCTCCGAACAATGAACCAAGAGGTCTTGAGCTCAGGGCTACTTGCTATTTGTTTCACACACAACGCAGTTGGACCAGAAGCTCAAAGAACAACAGCCGTCTTATACTCAATATACTTCCACACGCACCTCTGACCTTCCCTTTTGTTCACATCATATCGTGCAGTCAATTACGGCAACTAAATAATCGCAAAGTATCGATATGAAGATCAGGGTAGGGTTCATGCAAAACACATACTCGAGGGCTTGTTGATGGGCTGTGCCTGGACCTTGAACCTTGCGTGGTTCGCCAACACCGCGTAGATCTCATTCGGCCGGAACCAGCGCGACGCCGCCTCCGCCTTCAGCTTCTCAAAGTTCAAGTCTGTCCAACAACCACCACAACAGCACACATAAGCAAGAACTTTTTTTTTTTGGGAAAGGGGGGTAAACCCGGTTTTTATAGAAAGCATATAAGAGTTCATACAAAAGGATGAAACTGAACTACTGGGAATACCAGTTTACAAATCAAGCAAAGAAAGAAAAAGATACACCCACACTAAGAGGTTACAGGACGATAATCATGATTAACCAAGTTACAAAATCATTTAAACCAGTCTTCAGTAACCTTCAAGAACTCATTCAGGTTACTACGCTCAGCCCCGCTGATGAGAGCTCGCCAACACATAAGCAAGAATTCAGCCCAAGAAACAACGCAACGCTTCTTTCTTTCAACAGAAAAAAAAAACTGAAAGGGAGACAGCATAAATTGTATAGTTCTTTCTTGTTCTAGAGCATCGAAACAACACGAACTACAAAGCCACTAAAATTTAAGCTATTCGAACGCCCTAAAACTTTACAGCTCAAAATTTGAAGGGAAAAGATAGAAAGAACAGGATTAACAAAGAAATTGAGCAGGCAAACCCCCACAAAGCATTCGATCAGTTTCCACGAACAAAAACACTAGTAATATGAAAAGGAAACCCAAAAGGCCATATTTCAATCAAGCGTGAAAACTAACAAACAGCACGAATTAGCTCGGAAAAAAAAACACATATACTGCAACCCGACATGGGGAAACGCCTATGCATAACACTTGAAGAACCTTGGAAACTACAAGAGCGATAGACATCAAACGATAGCAACTCAAAAGTTCAAGCGAACCACATCAAACAAAAAAGTACGGACGGCGAGAACCCACGAAAACTACAGAATCGCGGCACCCAAAAAGGAGACAAGAAAAGGAGGGGGGAATAGAAAAGCTGCGCTCGTAAGGGACGGGACGGGACGGGACGGGACGACCTGCGCAGGTGATGAAGCCGTGGATCTCGGAGCAGGCGAGCGGCTCCCACCCGCCAGCGCTCGCCATGGCCACCGCCGGCGCCGCTGCTTCCACTCTCCCCGTGCGCGTGCGCGTTCGTGTATTGCTCAAGCAGAGGGAGAGAAGACGACGAGGAGAGGGAGCTTCAGGGAAATTGTGAGAGCAATTAGTGAAGTTAACAGAAGGGATGAGAAATAGGAGGAAATCGATAAAAATAAGGACAAGAAATTACTAATACTCAAACTATGCTGCTCTGGAGGGGGCCCATACACAATGCCAGAATGGGCAGGGCCCCACCTGTCAGCATCAGACTAGGGTGCACAGTGTTATCTGCACTGACTTTCCTAAGCCATTAGATGGAACTATCACGGATAAGATTGATCATTAATGTTCCTCAGCCGTTAGTTGGAACGAGGGCGGATAAGATTGATCGAAATAATACAAACAGTGTTTCACCACAACTTTTATCTGTATTTTTGCACAGCGATTGCTACAGTAATCTGCATGGAATGGTACGGCCCTTGGTTCTTGCATAGATCCGGATCCGTGGCTGGCTGCGTATTTGGCATCAATGGTACCTTTTCTGGGTACTGCAAGATTTGAGAGCGGCAAAACAGATCCAGAGTTCCCACGTGACACAGATGGGCCCACTTGTCAGATTTGAAGCAACACGACGTTAAAAGTACAGTTTGCACGAATGGGTCTCGGTTGATTTTGACATGGCAAGTGTGCTTAAAGAATGACTGACCGAAGGGAACGAAGTATATTATGGGATTGTCTATTCATAAATTGTCTGAAGTTTTTAAGTTTAAGTCACTTGTTGTAATTATTGGATCAATATCCAATCATATGATATCTATTGGATCAATATCCAATCATATGACATACCAATCTCTACAAATCCAATGATCACAACAAGTGACTTAAATTTAAGAAAATTTCAGACAATTTAAAACTAGCAAAACCGTATTATTATTTTTGATCTGATTTTGTTTGGGATTGTTACGACTGGCTACAGTGTTGTAACATAATATATTTATTGTATCGGATGAGGATTTTGTTACAGTCTTACTAAATAACTGTTGTATCTCACTGATTTTTGTTGCGTCAGATCGGATAGTTGAGATCGACCATTTTAAATCAGATACAATGAAAAGCTTGTCATCGTACGTCTGGGCGTAGTCACCTCCATATAACAAATACTCATAGAAACCGTCGACCAATGTTTAGCGAATTTGTTTTTTTTATAAAAAAAAAAAAAAAAGGATTATTCGGGTTCTTTTTTATCCAGAGAATTTGGGGATTCCTATATATCAACCAAATGATAAAAATCGGCTGAACTACTCACTGTCCAATTCTGCACGGCTGTCAAAGCACGAGTTGGATTGGATATGAGATGTGCATTGGTGGTTTCATTTTACGAATCGTGACGTTCTCTTCGGTTATAGCCACAAATCTTTGACTGACAGTGGCCATGGCAAAAATGGCGTGCATACAGTCGTTGCTCTAAAAAGCTCTGAAATTGCAATTTATGAGTTGTGCAAGTGTTGATGTCAAAATTTACTGCACATTGGAAACGGCTGATTGGACGAAAATTAATATTAATATTAGGTTGATATAAATGACAAGACCAGACACGTGCCATGACTACACCCACGCACATCAGTCTAAAACGATGGGCAAGTCCATCAAATTAACCAACATATATAACCACCCAACCTTGATACTTTGTGAAAGGGTCAGGTCATCTTCGTTGGCATATTTCTCATATTTGTCCGAGAGGTCCGAGGCCCAGCTCCGCCTTTGGCTACAGTGCTAATAAAATCGCGTTTGAAACGCAGGAATTTCTCCTTGTACCTCATGCTGTAGGGGAGGGCAGCACCTTGGTCTTCTGTGGTGGGTGAAAAGCACCTCGATCTTTGCGGTGGGGATGGCAAGATCTTTCTTCCGCTGCATCCGACGGCAACAAGTGACCAGAGGGGGCTAAATCGGGAATTTCGTGGGTGAGAGGGCAAGTTTAGGAATTTGGGTGGCGTAAGGGGGCCAAAAGTGTCTAGAATTTTGATGCTTATATAGTCTCCATCAGCGAACTTTCGTGTTGCGTGAGCTGCAGTCTGCCTGTAGATATCTTGCCTATCTTGGAAATTTTGGCATTTCTGGCCCCGATGTTCTTTATTTTCAAAACTAACCCCCTTTCGCTATAATTAGCATATTTGGTCTCCGTACAGTACACGTACCCCTATTTCCGAGCGCGGCAGGGACCTGCCCCGACCCCGGGCGCAGCAGGGACCTACCCCCGGCGGTGGCCACGGCAGGCCACCTGCCCCATAGGACGAAGCTAACGATGAGGGTGGGATCGTCGGTGGTATTGTTTCCACCGCACGGACTATGTTCCAAGTTGGTTGGATTGGCAAGCGGCCTCTTCTCTTGTTCTGTCATAGGACCACGAGTCTTTGTGGGCCTTCGATGCAGACACCCTTCTTGTGGGGCAACATTTCCCACACAAGACTGCCGCAAAGCAAGCTATCGCTAGTTTTGCGATGAAGACCAGTCGGACTTACCGATTTTACAAGTGAGTTTCGACGTTGTTTGCTGTATATTCAACTATCTACAGTAAGTCATACTAACCAATATATGTCGTCTATTATTTGTAGGTCTAACCCTGACATGTACATAGTTAAGTGTGTGGTTAGCTCTTGCCCTGGCAAAGTCTGTGCGCGGAGATTCCCTAGGGCGGGAACGCACTTCCGCATCACAGTCGTAATGGATCACACATGTGAGCTTGAGGAGCCGTTGCAAATGCATAGGAATGTGACCTCGGGCTACATCGCGACCATCATAAGCCATTTAGTTGTCACCGATGTGACCATTTCGCTGAAGGTCCTGATGATTTTTGTAGCGCATACAGTAGGGTATGCCATTAGCTATTAGTAAGGTCTGGCGAGCGAAGTGGAAGGTGCTTGAAGGGTTGTACGGTACCTACAAGGAGGTGTATGACCTAGTCCCCAGAATGCTGAAGCAAATTGCGGATGCTAATCCGGGGACGTGCGTCAATAGGGTGGAGAGGCCGCACCCGTCGAACATCCCACATTCTATAATCCTTGATCGAGTCTTCTAGTCATTTGGCCCAGTAGTCCAGGCCTTCTCGCACTGCCGTCCCTTCCTGACTATGGACGGTGCATTCCTCGTGGAAAGTACAAGGGCACCATTCTCACCGTTGTTGCTGCTGATGGCAATTACTAGTTGCTCCTAGTTGCCTTCGTAATTGTGGAGAATGAGAACACTGAAAGTTGGCTGTGGTTCCTAGTCAATATAAAGCAACATGTTGTAAGGGACCGGCCAAATGTGTGCGTCATCACCGACCGTCATGCCGGGTTACTGTCCGTGCTGTAGACCATGCAGCACGGTATGAGCCCGTCGTTCCAATGGAACAACATGCGCACACGTTGGTGCATGTGGCATCTAGCCTACAGAACTAGAAGTTCAACAAACTCTGCCTACGGAACTAGAAGTGCAAATTCGATGCCGTGTGGCAGGAGCTTGAGGTCGAAATCGAGCGTGCAAGTGGAGGTTCTGGGCCAGGCGCACCGCAAAGCGAGTTCGCTGAGTGGATGAGCGTGCATGCCCCCGACTATGAGAAATGGGCCCTTCTTCATGACACCTATGGTGCTCACTACGACATCATGAGAACCAACATGTCCGAGGTCTACAACGATGTATTGAAAGGGGTCCGTGCCCTGCCCATCATCGCCGTTGTCGACGAGACATGGAACCGCATGGTCGGTTACTTCGTCAATCGGGCAATGATGGCCAAGAAGCATTTGGACGAAGAGAAGTAGTACTCGGAGGTTGCCCTTGCCTACATGGAGAAGAAGATTACCAAGGCCCGATCCCATGTAGCTCACACAATGGATGGTGTGAGGAGGAAGTTCGAGATCCGCCTGCGAGACAAGTACGTTCGCGGCCACATGAGAGGTGACCGGAAGCATGTTTGCACCATAGGCGATGTGACAGTTTGCACCTGTAACAAGCCTCAACTCCTGCACAAGCCTTGCTACTACGTATATGATGCATGTGCTATATTTCACCAATCTTGTAGCATGTACATATCGGAGTACTACAACATACGTCACATATATGATACTTGGAACGAAGAGTTCAACTCCTATGGCATGGAAGGCCACTATAGGGACCTATGGTCGGGAGCAGTGAAGTGGTCACCGAATGAAGCACAACAGCATCCAGGCTATGGGAGATGTCAGTAAAGGCGCATCCGCAATGACATGGATGCGAGCCAACGTGGAGATCGCCCAAGACCAACGAGGTGTAGGCTATGCAAGACTCGTGGGCACTCGTTCAGTAACTGCCCCACGAATTAAGCCTTCCTCCGAGGTATCAACACCTCGCTCCACTAGGGTTGCTCTTACTCCACTCTGGAGATGGCGAGCACCAAGCCACTCACAAACACCGGGCCTTCTCACAAGCTTCACTTGAGAAGATCACTGGACCACAACGCCTCTATACCGTCTAGGTGTCGGCAAACACCAAGAGTAGCAAGTCTTCAACTTTCACTTGAACCAATCAAGTGTCAAATCTCTCGTGGATACTAAATCCACCACCTAATGCAACACATGCAATAGGATTTGCCTCTCAAGCCTCACTAAGTGCAACACATGCACAAATGGGAGTAGAGGGCTCACTCTTAGCTCAATGGAATGGGAAATGGCGGCAACAACCTGCCCTCACACGGCCAAGGTGTGTATTTCTAGCCCATACACAAAAACTAGCCGTTGGGAGCAAGTTTGCTGAAAAATCAGCAGGGCCGGTCAGACCGCAGGCACTCGCCCGGTCAGACCGCACCCCCTCCAACGGTCAGAAAACTAGCCGTTGGAGGGCCTCCGGTCTGACCGCCAACCAATGTCCGGTCAGACCGCACCGGCCGGTCTGACCGCCCTACACACGCCGGTCAGACCGCACCTCCGAAAACCAGAAAAACCACCTTCTGGAAAAAGCTGACCGGGCCACTTGACCCGTAGGTCCGGTCAGTCCGGGCTTACACCGTCGGTCAGTCCGGCCAACCAAAATCCAGAAAACATACCTCTCTGGAAAAAGCTGACCGCGCCTTTGGTCCGGGAGGCCGGTCAGTCCGATCATACAACGTCGGTCAGTCCGGTCCAGAAACAAAAACAGATTTTTGCATTTCTTTTTCAATTCAAACTTGCAAAACACATTTGCAAAAGATATGAAATGCAAACAAGGCATGTAGGTGAGATTCTCAACAAGTTGCAAAACACATTTGCCAACCTTTAGAATCAAACCACAAAAATCACTTTGCTTTAGCTCAATTTGCAAAACACATTTGCCAAATTGACGCGCTATGCAAACAACGATAAAAGCGAGATTCTCAACAAGTTGCAAGACACATTTGCCAATTTTTAGAATCAACGCCACAAGAAATAAGGTACATGGACTTAAACCATTTGCAAAACACATTTGCAAACTCAAGTCACATGTTACAAGGATTTTCCATGAGTCACAACTATTTGCGAAATACATTCGCAAATATTGGCAACATGTTAAGTTGAGCTAGAGCAAACATAACGAGCTATCAACACATGACTAACTCAAGTTACTAGTCAAGACCCCTCTTAATAGTACGACAACCTATACTAGCAATCCGGTCTCCCAACCAAACACCGAGACCGGTAAAAGACTAGGAACACATCCTTAGCTCTAGCTAGCCATACCTTTGCCTTGCGCAACCACTTGAAGCTTGATGACGCACATCCTCGCTTCAAGTCCGGGTTCTTGACTTGAATATGCATCAACACATGATGCACTCTTCACTTGACCTTCATTTACACATGATGGGTCTTCCTTTGACTTGATGATAAACTCATGATCATCTCCTCTTCGAGATCTTGATACGCATCAACACATGATGCATCCTTTACTTCAAGCTCTTCATCTTCAATATCATCAACACATGATGATCTTCTTCACTTCGGGATCTTAACTCGATGCCCATCAACACATGATGATATCCTTCATCCCAAGTCTTGACTTGATGACCATCAACTCATGATGTCATCCAAAATCTTCATCCTTATGGAATCTAACCTATTCATCCAACTTATGAAAAATGTTAGTTCCACAATATGATTATTATTAATTACCACGACATACCATTAACTCATAATGGTTGGGGCAAGATACCACAATCTTTTCCTCTTTGGTAATTGATGATAATCACTTCAATTTCAAGTAATTGAATAGAGATAAACATAAGTATATATTAACTACACAAGTTATATATATACTCACGTATAAGTATATATGAACTATACAAGTTATATATACCAAATATGAGTGTATACAACTACACAAGTTGTATATACTCATATGAATATATTAACTACACAAGTTAGATATATTCAAGGATATATGAGCTACACAAGTCTCATATACTCTCATATACTCATATGAATATATTAACTACACAAGTTAAATATATTCAAGAATATGTTTCAAAGTAAGGATCCCAAATATATGTGGAAAGGGAATATGAATCAATACTAATGAAATCACAAAATATAGAGTGAACTCCCCTAAATGTGTGCATACACAAATGTGTAATGGAAACATATACACATATTCAAGTTAACCTTTTTGGTGGAGTTTAACCTATATTTTGGATCCGAGGATAGCAACAATATAAGAATATGAAGTTGAATGCATACCTCTTTGATCTTTAAATCCAATTGAGACTAATCATGAGATATAGCAATATAGAAGAGTTAGTCTCATAAATAGATTTATCAATATGAACATACTGTTTGGATTTTTTTTTCATTTTGTATGCAAGATGAGACTAATACAATTTGTATAACAATAGAAGTGTTAGTCTCATATGATGATTTGTCATTAAGAATGCATACCTCATTAATTTTCATCTTTATATCCAAATGAGACTAAGCAATAGATAATCAATAGAATTGTTAGTCTCACAAATATATTTGTCATTAATGAATACATACCTGTTTTGATTTTTGCTTTTATATTCAAGATGAGACTCAACAAGGTATATCAATAAGAGTGTTAGTCTCATACGTAGGTTTGTTATTAATCACCAAAATACTCCATTAACATATAATGGCGGTCTAGATTCTTCAGGGGTGCCACGTCCACTGCTAGCGCTGCCGCGAGCTTGCCATACTCGCCGGCCTCCGGTTCGTTGCCGTCTCGCCAGCGGCGAGCTCCACTTCTAGCGTTGGCGTGGGCTTGCCATACTCGCCGGCCTCCGGTTCGTCGCCGTCGCCATGGGGGATGGGTTCGTGTGCGCCATCATCGAGGGGCCGCCGACGCCTATCTGGTGCTTTGATAACGACACGGTGACGTAGGTCGTCACCAACGCGCCGCTGGGCAGGAGCTACAACATGGTCACGCTGCGTTCGACGCGCGTGCGCGCTTATTGACGGGCAGGGCCCTCGTCTTTGGGGCGCGCGCGCGCGCCACACAACAAAATGAAGACGACCACTTGGTACGCAGCTACCGGCATTGGCGCAGGCGGCGTCGGGCTGTGCACCAACAAAGCACCATCCGCTATTCGACAACGCGTGGCCACGCCTCCGAGCAACCTCGCCGACCTGCAGTACATCGACGTCCAGGCGCAAGGCAGGGCATTCTATGGCGTCCTCATGGCGACCTACTCCCTGGTGTGCTGGGGTAGCCGCGAGTTCACCGCCACCAACCGCCTTGTCTTCGACCGCGTCCTATTGGGCACATGCGTGCTCATGTCCTCCTGTCGGCCAACCTCTGCGCCGGTGGTCACTACATCTGCGTGGACTGCGTGCTCGAGCTCGTGCAACGTAGCAGCCGACACCTGCGTCGGGCCCTCAGGAGGCGCAGGTCCAGGTGGTTCTCGAGGCCAATGAAACTCCGACGCATGCCCTGGAAGCCGGTTGCAAGGAACGGGAACGGGTTGGGCATTTGGTCGAACAGGAGGAAGGCGTCAAACATTGGTTGGAAAGCGCCAGCGTGGATGCCACATCGGACCAAACCGCTTTGAAATGCATGAAAAGACTTCTTTTGTCTGGTATTGATACTTGGAGAGCAGTGACGGACCTAGGATTTTACCACAGGGTATGCCGTAAAAAAAATTCTTACGCAATTCGGTAAAATCATATTCTAATTCGATAAAACCAAATACATTAAATAATATGATAAGCCTTAAATTCAAAGATTAAGCTAGAAATGACGACAAATCTCGATATAAATAGTTCAAAATATAGCCATAGAAGAGACTTACAATGTTACTTGTCTAACTTTATCCGTCGCTTTCTGAATGACATGAATGTCTCGATTATATCATCTTCATTCACTTGGAAGAAAATATCCCGCTCAATGAATGTGACTAGACAATCGTCCAAAACACTATCACCTAGCTTATTCCTTGACTTTGTTTTCACTATAACCAATGCAGAAAATACCCTTTCAACACTCGCAGTTGCCACCGGTAAAAGCAATATCAATTTGAGAAGCAAGTAAACCATATCATACACTTTGTGCCTCTGTGTTTCAACAAGCTTAACTGAGAGATCAACAATGTTGTCTAGACCTTTGAAGCTATCATCTCGTTGCATGTCATCAATATAATTATCAAGTTGCAATTCAAGTTTTAGCAAATCATTGTTGGAGAACTCCTTAGGATAAAATTCAGCCAATCTACGTACCTTCTGTGCATCAAAAGAAACAAATGAGTGGGAAGGACTGAAGGTTGACATACAAGAGAGTAGCTCCATATTGATCTCATCAAACCGATTATCAAGCTCTTGACTAATTTGATCAATGACACCAATGTATACTTCTCTTCTGAAATGGTCATCATTTGTTTGGTTTTGGGCACGGGCATACCTTGCTGATTTTCCATAAGACACATAAGCACCATCCATAGCAGGAACTTCAACATCATGTTTAATGCAAAAGAAGTGACTCTCTCAAGAAAATGATCCCAACCATCGACCTCAAGCTCACGCATTCTGTTTCTTTGCCACATTAACAAGTGAGATTGCATTAAGAATATCTTGATCCCTTCTCTGCAAGCACTCAGATAACTCATTTGTGTATCCAAGAATAACATACATTAAGTGCACAAAGAAAATGAACTCAAAGGTTTCAAATGCTCCAAGCACAAAATGTATCTTTGTCCAATCATCCTTATGTGAAATATCATCACCGAGATCAATGAGCACATCATGGATTGAGGAATACATAGTGATGATGCTCGCATATAGTTTTGTAATGAGAGCCCCACCGAGTGTCACTGTGCCTAGGCAAACCCATCTCTTGATTTAATCCACTCCCGATTCAAGCTCACCACACTCTAGTGATGTCTTGATATTCTCAAGCCTAGCATTTGAAGCATACCATGACGCTTGCAAGAAACCCCAACAATGTTCAACAAGATAGATACTTGATCAAAAAAGTCTTACAATCAAGATTTCCCTGGCAACAACAACAAGAACTAGTTGGAGTTGATGTGCAAAGCAATGAATATAATACGTGAAGGTGATTCTTGCATGATTAATGTTTTCACCCTTTAATATCTCCTTTCATATTGCTAGCCCCATCATAACCTTGACTCTAATATGAGTCATACTCAATCCATGACTAACAAGTAAACCTTCGATAGCTTCCTTAAGTGGCAAAGAGGTAGTATCATCTACATGAACAACTCCAATGAAGTGCTCACAAGGCCTTCCAAGTTTATCAACATAACGCAAGCAAAGAGCTAGTTGTTCTTTATGTGATATATCACTAGACTCATCGCTAAAATTGCATAGGGCTCATCACCAAGTTCTTCAATTATTTTCTTTCTAGTTTCTATGGCACAACAATGAATAATTTGCTTTTGTATCTTTGGACTAGTTAGGTGCAATTACGGAGCAATGTTCAAGAAATGCTTGTTCACTTCATCACTATTTCTGCAAGAAACTTCAAAAGTTCAATGAAGTTTCCTCTATTGCTAGACTCTTCGCTTTCATCATTGTCGGGACCCAAAATACACTCTGGACCTCTGTATATCTTGCACTAGTCCAGATCACGCTAGTGCACACACAGGGCAACATCGATGAAATATCGCTTCCATATACAAAGATGACTAATAAATAGGCAAATAACAATAAATATCGAGTAAAGACCTTAAGGTCGGTTACAATTAATGCCTCGTAAGGCGAATAGCTCAATGAAGTCGCAATGAACGAAACGGAATAACTGTGAAGCCCATCCATATGCCCACAGCAATCGGGTGGGAGTGCGCGACCTAGTTCTTCTCGATCCTTGAAGTAGACCATGTTGACCGACGATTCCTTCACTCTGTAGGTTTGGGCGCAAGTTTTACAACAAGCGTGAGTACACAACCGTACTTGCAAGTCATACCACAGAATGCAATGTATAGATGCAGGCTTATTCCAAAGGAAATGGTTTCTGTAGTTATTTTGCAGAAATGCAACATTTGCAATTGAATACAAATAATAGATTGAAAGCATAATTCAAAACAAATAGACAATATTAATTTAACAGTTGTTTTCACAAAGACACATAGCCCAATCAAATTCTTTCACACAGCCATATGACTTAAATCACACAGCTGTCCCTTCCCAATTGTTTTATGAAAACTACCCCTCGTGTGAAATCCCCGAGCATGTCCATGACCGCGGACGCGACTATTCGAATAGATTGTTTAACACTCTGCAGAGGTTGTACACTTTACCCACAAGATGCAATCAACTGGATCAGAGCTGATCACAACAAAACCTTTCAGAAACTTCATCTCAAACATTGACATTCCCAAGCAGTGCTTACAAACCGCTATACCACCACATAGAATTGGTATAACACACACCGCCGACAGGGAAGCGACGAATCGCCCCGCGATGTGCACCCAAACACAAGTGGTACACACCTCCACCCTATCACACACCCTAACCTATCCACCGAACATCAATGCCGAGAATCCATAACTTACTAAGTTAGGCCCGTCCCATACTGCATGTGGTCGCACAAGAAGGCTCGATTCAATGGCGCACAAAGTTAAGTCCTTAATTGACCAAGGCAAGACTTCCATTTTCTAACTAGATCACAAAGATTATCATTCCCATCACAAAGTCCACCATATCACACACTTCCACCACTTGCCCTACCCAAATCCTTTACCACCTGATTCTGCTTTAGTGCAACACATGCCATCACGAAGTAATAACACATAGCACACAGTTTTACACAAAGTTCCATAGTCACTTAGTCACATTTAATAATTGCAACTTTCATGAGATGTGAGACTCGTAGCATGGCTAAGCAATCTACTCGTACTAACCAACCCACGTTGGTAATACCATAGCACCAACTAAATATGAACCAATCTAGGGTGACAAAAGATTATGACATACAATAGACAAAGTGGATATAACAAATTGGATTAATATCTAAACCCAAAAGCATTTAAATAATTACTTAAAGTAAATGCAATAATTTAAATCAAAGTAATTTTGAAAACTGGGTTCAATATGATCAAAGGTATAACTTGCCTTGCTATAACAATGATGATCTTATTTTATCTTCAATCTTCTACTTGCTTGATCTTCAGCTCCTTCGGACGATTCCGGACTTCTGCCTAACGAAAGAAAGCGCAAAACAAACTAAATTCAAAAGACAAATCAAATAAACTCCAAATTGAAATTGAATGGTACTGGAAGGTAGATATTGAATTTAGATGAATTTAGAAACTTGAATGAGTTCAATCGAATTCGGATGAAGAAGATATGGCTCTCTAAGATTGGAATTCACATGAAATGATGAAAAGTTTCGATGGAATATTCTCAGAATATTCTATTCCGAAAATATTAGAAAAAGAAAGAGTGTATGATAGGTGGGACCGATGGTATTTATGAATTTCTAGAATTAAAATAATTCCGAAATAAGGTAGAGAGGGTGACAAGCGGGACCAATAAGATAAAAGGATTTTCAAGAATTAAATTAATTCCGAAAATAGAATTAGGGGTTGACATGTGGGCCATCGGTCTATGGACCAGGGTCCACGGAGATATGCTAGTCCACGGTGGACCAAGCTCATGAACTAGGGTTGACCAATGGTTGACTGACATACGGGACCCGCATGTAAGAGAGAGAAAATAAATATGGTGTTTAATTGGGTGGATGACATGGGACCACATGTAAGATATATACATATATATATATACATATATATATATATATATATATATATATATATATATATATATATATATATATATATATGGATGGCAAAGGGTCCGCATGAAAGTGAGAGAGATATAGGTAGTATGGCTTGAATTGTTTGGATGACAAGTGGGACCGAATAGGAGAAAGAAAAGGTGTTGACCACGTTGACCAAGTCAATAGAATAGAAGAAAGAGCATACGTTCTGTTGTTGAAGAAAGAACAGGGAAGCTGCTACATGCTGATTTCGTAAACAAGGTGGTGATGGTGAACGGAGGCGAACCAACTTCGGCGAAGGGGCAAAACGGAAAGGAAACGACGAGCCGGAGATGATGACGCGGTCCGGACATCGAGATTTTGCTCCATGCGACGACAGCGACGCGAAGAAAGCCGACGACGGCGGCCTCACGGGCGCGTAACACTTCCGGCGACAATCTGCGAAAAGGAAGGTGAGCACCGCGTAGAACGCGGCGACGCGAACTCAACGGTGGTGGAGTTGAAGGCAGGGGATCAACGGTTGCGGAGTAATTGACCGGAGAAGGACGACGAACAAGAGGCGAGAGAACGTCAAATTCTCGGCGCACGGTGGATGAAACTTGAAGCTACAAGAGGGGAAAGATAGGTATTGACGAGGGGCACAAGATGACGCGATCGGATTTTGGAAAAACTCACTGAGGAAGCGAGGAACGCGATGAACACGTTTCGGCTTTAGGGCTTGACATGGCCGACGGTGCTCCGGTGATCTTCGGGCGAAGAGGAAGGAACCATGACGTAGAACGCGACGACGCGAAGCCAATGCCGCAGACGGTTCGACCGGGGGACGTCGGATGAAGCCGTAGTTCGCCGGAGAAGAACCTCGGTTGGAGCTCGGTTTTCTGGAGATTGCGGCGAAAATAGATTGGTTTGGAGGAAACCAATTCAGGGGATTGGAAGAGGGGATCAACACGGACGCGTGAGCGCAAACGGCTCGCATTTATATGCACCGTGGAGGAAGATATGGAAGTTTGAATTTTTCAGTTGGAGACGTGCACGAAACGAACGCGTTCTGGTCTCGTTCTGGAAGATGAACAGTACTCGCGATTTACTGTAGCATCGGCAGGAGAGAGAAAATCTGGATTTTCGGAATTAAAAGAAATCCCAAAAATCAAGGAGGTCAAATAAAATAGCAAACAAATCTGGAAAAATCTCAGAAAATACCCAAAAATTCCTTGAAACACAAGGAAGCCAAATAACACAGGTTTTTATTTAATTAACGTTTATATTAGTCAAATTAAATATTTTTAATTTAGGAAAATTCCAATTAAGCTTTATTAATTCAAATAAAATTGGTGAAATTTTCCAGGGACCTAAACTACTCAAAAGATTTTTGAAAAGCCAAATTTTGGGACGTTACGCACTTCCCCTTAAAGGAATCTCGCCCCGAGATTCAAAGCAATATAGAATAGGATAAGGAACTCACCTTGGGTTCACTTCTTGCTTTCAAATTGCTTTGACTTTGTGAATCGCTCTTCGACCACTTACGTAACAACGCCTTGCTTCTTGCTAAACTTCGCTTCATCAAAACTTGACGAATCGCTTTTGGCCGAAGGCATCTTGAAACTTGATTGCTTCTACCGGGTCGCCGATCGGGCTTGAAGACACTTCAAGTGGAGGAAATCTTGTCGATCGACAACTCAGTTGGCAAACTTTCTTCTTCGCGCTCGAATCTGAACCAACTAACACATTTTGTCAACTTTGTCATACAATTCTTAGCACGTAACTTCAACAGTATTCTAAAGATAGACATGGCTTCAAGGTGATAATCAGTATAACTGTGTAGCTTTCCTTCTGAACACCGCTACTTAAATTCCATTTAAGATTAAGGACCCTTGGTCTTCGCTTCATGATTAATGCAACATCCACATACTTTGTAATTTGATCCGCTCCTACCGAGCGATGACTTACACGATCAACCACTCAACTTCGAGGGTGACAACTACGATCGGTCGACATCCGGTTGTAGAGAAACTCTACACATAACACTTACTTGCTCGACTTGGTACTGAAAGTTAAGGCACAACTCATTAATCTTTTCAACTGCCTCATTGATTCGAGGCGATTCACACATCGAATCGAAATGATCACCCAAGCATCATGCGCACTCGCCGCTAACACAAGATAAGCCGATCCTTGGTCCGACACTAACTTCTCCGATACGTCAGGCAATTTGACCATCTCTCAGAGATCCGACATCGCACTCCATGCCGACGAATGTCATATCGTCGATACAACCTCTATCGATACCACTCGCTGGCGCTCTCCAAACTAGGTGATATTGACAGAATGAAGCGATAAATTTCGTCAAATGATCAACAATCACCCTTCAAGAAATTATATCCCGATTGGGTCCGGGAGATCCCATATCCGAATTCTCGTGGATAGAAGTACTGACTAGCCCCCAACATTTTGGCTGATTTTCGACATGCCAAACACATGGTAACCCATTCTCGCGATATTTCACTTTATTTTGGATCATCACAATGCCACTTTGAGATCTTTGTACACCTTGGTACTTTCGAAGAAAAGTAGAATGCTTACACTCAAATGTTGGTTTGAGCATCAACTACTGGAGTTTCTTCTCATTAGATATGCAGATATGCTCATTGATTTGTGCATCATTTCTGTTCGTGTTCAGAGGGTTCTCACGCTTTCCTTTGCTTCACGTGAGGACGGATTTCTTTGACAAAACTGTCATTCCACTGTCTGGTCAACACTGATTTCTAGCATCGGTTCGAACCCTAGGGTTCAACAAATATCCTCTTGAAACTGACTTAAGACTCAACTTCTGACTTTCACAAGTAACTTTAGCCGATCGATCAATGCATTCTACAAGAGCTCTTCTCGCTTCCAAGTATCTGCCGTTGTACTAGTCTCGCCTGAGGAACGGATTTCAACTTCATTGTTCTCAATCCAATAACGTTCTTTGTTTCTTCATGACATCAAACTTTGAATTGCGACTAGGATAATTCACTGCTTGAAACTTTAGTTATTAAGAAGTGCGGGCGAAACTTCTTAACACACTGATTCTTGGATGTTTCATGATAAAAGCTATCAAGGTTCTTTCGTATCCGCAATACGAACACCGGAGTTGTGATTAATCTCTTCCAAATTCTTACGCACTTGGTTCACTTCTAGCGGTCAGGTGAACTTTCTTCTTACAACGGTGAGGGTCTTGGCTAACTTGAAACGATTGTCTCACCGATCTTCAATCGACATCGTCTCAAAACGCATCGTTTCACCGTATTCAATCGACATCGCTAAGTCGATGGGTTTGATTTGACATCGCTTATCTCGAGAAAATCACCGATCCGCTCTATCATTTTTGCAAACTCGCTTAACAACTTTTATTATAATTCATCTCGATGTAATTCTTCCGAATTGGTCGATCTCGGTACCAAGTCAAGGACAAACTTGACTTCTAATACAGCTTGCATGTCAGATAGATCATTTGCAATGGCAATTGCATACTCTCATGGATATGGACATTATCCAATGATTAGATTCTTCAATCATTTACCATTGTCTCATCGCTATGCAAAATGATGAGTTGGAATTCAACATCACATTCCATAGTTACGCTTTACTACTTTCAATCATCATGACTTAACGCTTGATTACTCAACTTGCAAAGGCGCACTCTTGGAAAGGTATCCAATGATTTAATATCCAACAATTTCTTTTTCTCCGTAACTTGCATATAAAGATGTCCACATTTTTATCTTTCCAACAAAGAAAAAGTTACATTGATTCTCTGACTTTCTTGGTAACATCATTGTTCAAATGTCTCTTCTTTGATCGCCACCGACACACGGATCCTCATCGTTACCACCGCTCGGGAGTTAAAATCTTGACCGAGTGACTTCCGTATTCTTGCATCCGGAGTTAGTGACTGGTTCTTCTGAGGACACTCGCTAACGTAGTGACCTTCCTTGCGACAACTGTAACATACACGTAGCGGACATTGTGGCTTGCCTGGTGATATTGCACCGGAACGACTAACCTTCTTGAAGGTTGAAGTTAGACGCTTTGCAGGAACCTTGGCATAGTGACCTTGCTCACCACATTGAAAACACACTCTTGATGATATCGCTCGCTTCTTTTTGCGGTGGGTTGCCAAGGTCAACACCCTACCTTTGTGATTCTTTAGCCGACATATCTTGTACCGATAATGGTTTGCCTTCTTTGCTAATGTTCGATAGTAGCTCAAACTTTTCACGACGTTGCATTGCGTAAGTCAACACGTAATACATAGGCATCGCTCGACAATGATCATAGCTTTCACACAAGAAACATGTGATCTTACTCATAGGACATTTTCCAACGGAATGGTTTCTTCAAGAATCGAACAATTGATATTGTGCTCATCAAGACTATGGCCTATTTCTCCACAAAGGTACATGCACAATCTTCCGACTTATCCGTTAGCAAGATTTCAACCGACAACGGTTAGATTTTGCGAGGATATCGAAATAGCGAGTTTCTCTTGATCACTTATGCTTGATATCGCATGTCGTTGGCACAAAGTGGTGGTGAACTCGCCCAAGTGATGGTGTGCTCGTCCCGATGAGCGCACGAAATTTTTCCCACCAATCTAATGCAACTCCTCCTAATTGATGAGCAAGATAGAAAACTTTCTCATTATAGTTGCACCGCACAATAGTTAGCTTTTCTTCTATTGTGCGAATCCAAGATTCGCTTCATTGAGTGTGGTTGAACCTTCAAAGATAGGCGGCTTGGTCCTTAAGAACTTTGCAAACTTGAACCGAGGGCACGCCGTTGGGATTGTAACGAGTTGCGCATCAATGCAAACATTACTATTGTCCGATGGTTGCATCGCCACTTGCATGATCCGATTTTGGGTGGTAGGAAATCGACTTGGGTTCTGGCGTGTCACCATCGCACCGAGATAGTAGCCGGTTATCATCCGCTGGTACTAACGCCGCGACAGACGATGACTTGCTTGATTATTTTGATTCATCAAATTGACTAAGGTAGTGGTGGTCCGATTCACTGGTCATCCGTTGTTCATGTTCGCATCATCGCATTCATAGATTGAGTCCGAGCCGCCAAGAATTGTTCCATGACCGGATCTGCTACTCCTGCATCGACAATCGCCCATCGGGATTGACAACATCCGAGTGATACTGCATCTCGAGATTATCGACAAGGTCGCTTCACAGGGTTCTCCATCCGCGGCCGACGTGGCTAATAGATGCGAGGAAAAGCACAAGGTAAGGGAAGAGAATCTACTAAGGAGCGGGTTTAACCTAAAGAACACCAAGGAACACACAAATAGCCGGAAAGCTATTAAGAAGCATAAAACTCACACCAAACTACACCAAGAAGGAAACAAAGATCTAATCGTCTAGTCGATTAAACTCTAACTTAACAGGCGACTTGGCTCAACACACGGGAGGAACCTACACTAATTTATCCTATATGGTCTGGTCCGAAAAACTCAATCGATCACGATCTTCGTTAAACATTGACCGCTTATGATCCTTGGAGGCTAAGCTTGAAGAAAGATGGAGGCGACGCACAACTTCTTCTTAGTCTTGAATTTTGCGACGCACTTGTCTTGAACACTTGGGAGATGTTGACACGTTGTTGTTTGTTGCGTGGTCTTCAAACAGCTTGCTCAAAACCGCTCTTGGGCCTCCACCAAGACATTTAGCACTAATAACGATGACTATAGAAGTTATGAGGAGAGAGTCCAATTTAATACTCAAAATGGTGAGGACGAATATAGATGAGAAAGGAATAGAATGGAAGAGTATAGAAGCTAGACAAGATGAGAATAGCACATCATTAAGATTTTCCATTTGTAAAATAAGTTTTGAACTTTTCCTTACAACGGCGATTCTAACTAAGGTCACGACTACAATCGATATGGCTCGATACCACCTCGTCGGGACCCAAAAATACACTCGACCTCGTGTATACCGCACTAGTCCAGATCACGCTAGTGCACACAAAGGGCAACATCGATGAAATATCGCTTCCATATACAAAGATGACTAATAAATAGGCAAATAACAATAAATATCGAGTAAAGACCTTAAGGTCGAAGTTACAATTAATGCCTCGGAAGGCTTAATAGCTCAATGAAGTCGCAATGAACGAAACGGAATAATCTCGTGAAGCCCATCCATATGCCCACAGCAACCAATCGGGTGGGGTGCGCGACCTAGTTCTTCTCGATCCTTGAAGTAGACCATGTTGACCGACGATTCCTTCACTCAGAGGTTTGGGCGCAAGTTTTACAACAAGCGTGAGTACACAACCGCATTTGCAAGTCATACCACGTAATGCAATGTATAGATGCAGCTTATTCCAAAGGAAATGGTTTCAGAGTTATTTTGCGTAAATGCAACATTTGCAATTGAATACAAATAATAGATTGAAAGCATAATTCAAAACAAATAGACAATATTAATTTAACAGCTTGTTTTCACAAAGACACATAGCCCAATCAAATTCTTTCACACGACCATATGACTTAAATCACACAAATTGTCCCTTCCCAATTGTTTTATGAAAACTACCCTCGTGTGAAATCCCGAGCATGTCCATGACCATGACGCGACTATTCGAATAGATTGTTTAACACTCTACAGAGGTTGTACACTTTACCCACAAGATGCAATCAATCGGATCGAGCCGATCACAACAAAACCTTTCGTAAACTTCATCTCAAACATTGACATTCCAAGGTGCTTACAAACCGCTATACCACCACATAGAATTGGTATAACACACACACACGACAGGAAGCGACGACCGTCCCGCGATGTGCACCCAAACACAAGTGGTACACACCTCCACCCTATCACACACCCTAACCTATCCACCGAACATCAATGCCGAGAATCCATAACTTACTAAGTTAGGCCCGCCCCATACTGCATGTGGTCGCACAAGAAGGCTCGCCTCAATGGCGCACAAAGTTAAGTCCTTAATTGACCAAGGTAAGACTTCTATTTTCTAACTAGATCACAAAGATTATCATTCCCATCACAAAGTCCACCATATCACACGCCTTCCACCACTTGCCCCACCCAAATCCTTTACCACCTGGGCTGCTTTAGTGCAACACATGCCATCACGAAGTAATAACACATAGCACACAGCTTTACACAAAGTTCCATAGTCACTTAGTCACATTTAATAATTGCAACTTTCATGAGATGTGAGACTCGTAGCATGGCTAAGCAATCTACTCAGACTAACCAACCCACGTTGGTAATACCATAGCACCAACTAAATATGAACCAATCTAGGTGACAAAAGATTATGACATACAATAGACAAAGTGGATATAACAAATTGGATTAATAGCTAAACCCAAAAGCATTTAAATAATTACTTAAAGTAAATGCAATAATTTGAATCAAAGTAATTTTGAAAACTGGGATTCAATATGATCAAAGGTATAACTTGCCTTGCTATAACAATGATGATCTTATTTTATCTTCAATCTTCTACTTGCTTGATCTTCAGCTCCTTCGGACGATTCCGGGACTTCGTGTCTAACGAGAAAGAAAGCACAAAACAAACTAAATTCAAAAAGACAAATCAAATAAACTCCAAACTGAAATTGAATGGTACTGGAAGGTAGATATTGAATTTAGATGAATTTAGAAACTTGAATGAGTTCAATCGAATTCTGATGAAGAAGATATGGCTCTCTAAGATTGGAATTCACATGAAATGATGAAAAGTTTATGGAATATTCTCAGAATATTCTATTCCGAAAATATTAGAAAAGAAAGAGTGTATGATAGGTAGGACCGATCAGATTTATGAATTTCTAGAATTAAAATAATTCCGTAAATAAGGTAGAGGGTGACAAGCGGGACCAATAAGATAAAAGGATTTTCAAGAATTAAATTAATTCCCAAAATAGAATTGGGGTTGACATGTGGCCATCGGTCTATGGACCGGTCCACTGAGATATGCTAGTCCACGGTGGACCAAGCTCATGAACTAGGGTTGACTAAGGGTTGACCGACATACGGACCCGCATGTAAGAGAGAGAAAATAAATATGTTGTTTAATTGGGTGGATGACATGGGACCACATGTAAGATATATATATATATATATATATATATACATATATATATATATACATATATATATATATATATATATATATATGGATGGCAAAGGGTCCACATGAAAGTGAGAGAGATATAGGTAGTATGGCTTGAATTGTTTGGATGACAAGTGGGACCGAATAGGAGAAAGAAAAGGTGTTGACCACGTTGACCAAGTCAATAGAATAGAAGAAAGAGCATACGTTCTGTTGTTGAAGAAAGAACAGGAAGCTGCTACATGTCGATTTCAGTAAACAAGGTGGTGATGGTGAACTGAGGCGAACCAACTTCGGCGAAGGGCAAACGGAAGGAAACGACGAGCCGGAGATGATGACGCGGTCCGACATCGAGATTTTGCTCCATGCGACGACAGCGACGCGAAGAAAGCCGACGACGGCGCCTCACTGACGCGCAGTAACACTCCGGCGACAATCATGCGAAAAGGAAGGTGAGCACCGCAGAGAACGCGCGACGCGAACTCAACGGTGGTGGAGTTGAAGGCAGGGATCAACGGTTGCGAGTAATTGACCGGAGAAGGACGACGAACAAGAGGCGAGAACGCCAAATTCTCGCGCACGGTGGATGAAACTTGAAGCTACAAGAGGGAAAGATTGGTATTGACGAGGGGCACAAGATGACGCGATCGGATTTTGGAAAACTCATCGAGGAAGCGAGGAACGCGATGAACACGTTTGGCTTTAGGGCTTGACATGGCCGACGGTGCTCGTGATCTTCGCGAAGAGGAAGGAACCATGACGAGAACGCGACGACGCCGAAGCCAATGCCGCAGACGGTTCGACCGGGACGCTCGGATGAAGCCGAGTTCGCCGAGAAGAACCTCGGTTGGAGCTCGGTTTTCGGAGATTGCGCGAAAATAGATTGGTTTGGAGGAAACCAATTCAGGGATTGGAAGAGGATCAACACGACGCTGAGCGCAAACGGCCGCATTTATATGCACCGTGGAGGAAGATATGGAAGTTTGAATTTTTCGGTTGAGACGTGCACGAAACGAACGCGTTCTGGTCTCGTTCCGAAGATGAACAGTACTCGCGATTTACTGTAGCATCGGCAGGAGAGAGAAATCTGGATTTTCGGAATTAAAAGAAATCCCAAAAATCAAGGAGGTCAAATAAAATAGCAAACAAATCTGGAAAAATCTCAGAAAATACCCAAAAATTCCTTGAAACACAAGGAAGCCAAATAACACAGGTTTTTATTTAATTAACGTTTATATTAGTCAAATTAAATATTTTTAATTTAGGAAAATTCCAATTAAGCTTTATTAATTCAAATAAAATTGGTGAAATTTTCCAGGGACCTAAACTACTCAAAAGATTTTTGAAAAGCCAAATTTTGGGACGTTACAATTATGTCCACGGAATGCCAATCCTTGATGCAAAAGAAACTTGATACATCTAAGTGAATATGTCAACCTTTTCTTGTAAAGACGAAGATCCTCATCAGTCCACTTCTCAATGTGATAATCAATTGCTACCTTGGGATTCATAAAACCAATGTATCTCTCCGAGCTGCACAGGTGCCATAGAACCACTATGTTTGAGAAGTGCTTTGTTTCCTATATTCCAATTATTCCATCCATCAACAATAAATGTATTTGACCCTGCATTCTTCTTGAACAAGTAGCATATAAAGCAAAACGCAGTAATCCTTCTTGATACTATATTCAAGCCACTCATGATTATACAACCATGTCAAATTGAATTGACGATCTCTGTCTCCAATCTTTCTTGATGGAAAATCATGTATATAAGGTTTGCATGGACCTTTAGTAATATATGCTCTACGGATTGCATCTTGATCATTAACATGATAATCTTTAATGGGCAGCCTTTCACTTGGATCATGTGGAAGACGATTGATGTCATAAACCGGCCGCTTTGATGCGGGCGGTGGCGATGACGGGCGGGGCGAGGCACAGATCCGCAATTTCTTCAACTACTACTCTATCTTCCTCTTGATTATGCTCTTCCACAATAGTTTCAACCGAGGCGGGCAGGTTCAAAGCAACAAAGAACCGCCTTTCTTTGTGCGTGTTTCCAAAAGAGATACAATGTCTCCGCTTCTCTTCATAATTCAACGCTCAAAAACACTTTAGCAATTAGCAAAACTCACATGCGATGATAGAATGCATAAATTGCATGCACTATAAGACGATTCTTTCTAGTTTCTATGACACGCTTGATTAGGCATAGAGCACCTACCTTGTTCTTGGTTGTTCCTGATGGCGAGCTCTTCTTGGGCCCAAGGTCCTCTCGTTTCGCACAATCAAATGCAATCGATCACCACACGCTAAAAGAATTAGAAGCTAGCTAGCTAGCTAATACCAGCCAAGAACACCAAGCAACCCAAAAAGATAAATTCAAACCAAAAACAAAGCGAGAGAGAGAGAGAGAGACCAGGAATCCCATCTCTCACCGCCGCCGAAGAAGCTCATCTTCTTACTTGTACGCCGCCAAGAATCAAGATCATCCCGGCTTGCCGAAGCTAAGTCAACTCGCAGCCGCAGAGGTCGCTTCAGATCTAGGACGGCGACGCCGCGAGCACGACGGACCGAATGGGCTGATCGAACTACGTGGTTGCCGCACTCTTGCGCGCGCGCACGTAACTCACGTGCCGAACGCCGCCTTGCGCGTGCTCGCGTGCCCAGGGTATGCCGTGGCCCACCCGGCATACCCTGTGGGTCCGCCCCTGTTGAAGAGTCGTTATATCCGGTATTTAAATTGAGAGACGAAAATTAATCATCGTGTAGTTGAGGGACGGAACATGTACTTAATCCTTCTCATAATCTGTATGACCCTATCCAAGATGAGAAGATGAGTTGGTTCGATTCACTCAATCAAATACAGGAAAAAGACATACTCAGACCATCCCATACATGTATGGCTTGATTCACCAAAACCAAACATACCCTAGGACTCGTGGCTAACTCGCCATGAGCTTCGATGATTTTGGACGCTGGGCTTCAGGTCCGATTTGAGACTTGTGAGCATTGTCGCTGACAGCGAGCCCTCAGGCACGCTGCTTGGCTTCGTTGCAGCATCCATTGTGTCTGCGGTGCCGTCGATTCTTAGGTGTCGTCAAGGTCACTGTCGTGCAGACTCGCAGCAGCCCGCCATCGCGCCGACTAGCCGCCGGCGCAACCCTATGGCATCGAGAAACACCACCACGGCCGTGATCGCTCGACACGGCGTTGTAGACGCCTCTATCGCGAGGGACCGCGGCCTACGCGGCGTGGTCCGCCGGCTCCAGAAACCCATCGCGGTTGGCCACAATGCCACATCACCGTTATTTAATGGAAAATATTGGCTATAAAAGCACTAGCCCGTTATTTTTGGATGGGTGGCCCAGATTTGGACTAATGCCACCTCTGCATTAGCTACTAATGCAATGGCTCCTCGATATACAAACCCTAGTACAGATGTAGACAGTACATTTGTACGGATACCTTTTCTATCCCATCCAAGTCCAAATCAGCCATGAAAAAGGAAAAGATTACAAGCATTCAGCCAGGAAAAAAAAATGTTTCCATTCCGTGCTCCCGTTCTAAGAGGACAGCAAAATCAATGGATTACTTGCATAGGATAAACAAAAAGAAATTCCTAGCTAGAACGAGGTATACCCATCAAAAAGGCGCAAAACGTAAGGATTCCAGGATAAACAAGTACCAGAAAATTCCTGTTATTTATAATGCTGATAGGTCTTTCTTGTCCATGTTGTTTACCAAGCTTCATATGGAATACCGATCTACCATGACGTGGCTCATCGCGCAGGCTTCACTGGGCTGGGCGTGTTTGGCAACAGGGTCGTAAATTTGAAGTTGCCAGAGAACATAGCTTCTTTACCTGGCGTTCAAAAATTCAGGAAGAGAAGAATTTAATGAGTTCGAATATTCAAGATGAAAATGAAATTAATTTGTGTGTTAAGAGAGAGAGAGAGAGAGAGAGAGTTGTTTAAGACCAACCTGTCAGTGATAGACAAGTTGCCTCCCTTCGAGTATATCTTGCCAATGCCTGAGATTTAATAGAACAAGTAGTCTTAGGTTTGTGAAATAGGATAGGCCATAAGTTCCTTTCTCAAAGTTGTCTCCATCAGAAAAGGAACTTGCCTGGACAGCAGGGGTAGCAGCCGCGTCCATAGCCTCTGAGCCTTCCTCAGCATACACATTCCTAACATTCAATGGACGTAACTGTCATACATAATGCGGAGAGTTCTATTGTCAAAGAAAGACAGCAACACAACAACAACATGATTACCGAGACAGTTCTAAGTTCTAACCACAAAAAGTTACAGTTCTGATTTTAAAAAGTTGCAGTATTAAATTATTAATACATGTTGTATATCGATCAATCAACTTCTGTAAGAACGCGGAATGCGAAAAGTAACATTTGTCAAAACATCTCATTGTGCAAGTTCCTTAGAGTATAATCTACAATACCGGTGAAATAATCAAAGTGCTAAGGAAGCATTAGAATTGTTTGTGGTTTGGCTCACAGTAGGAACATATGGAACAACTACTACATGCCCAGGCTAGGTTGGAAGTATTGCTCCTCACAGTGAATGACACAACATGGTAGTTATGACCAGAGTCGATTGATATATGCTATGTGTGGACCAAAAATAAAGGCATTCATGCTCATCTTCCTGTTGATTCTATCAAAGGACAACACGGGGATTCTGTATCACTCAACAGATTATTGATAAGAGAGTAAGGTTCATGAATTCTCAATTCTGCATGGATAACAACTGCTAATAGGTAAGGTTTGTCTATGTGGCATGGTGACAGGGCCCATCAGGCATAAGCTTGAATCAAGAAAACTAGCAGATCTGTACCAATCGGCTATATTCGCCATTGTAAGTACATCTAATAACTAATATTCGGTAGAACCTTGGTTCACCATGCCACTTTGTCAATTCCATCTCTAATCAAATGGCCATTGAAATGACATTTCATGTTGTATTGGTCAGTATCAGAAATAAGGCCACTTTGAACATTTGCTACTTTTGTTGTTTCAATTCAACAATTCATCGTTATTAACTTAAATAAGCCACTCCAAACAATTGGTTAGTTTAATTCAGCACCTCAGGAGTTGATTCAGGTGCTACCGTGCTAGTGCTTGACATAGTTAAAAGGGCTATGACAAAAAATTTCCTACTCACTTCCATTTAGGGCTGGAAAAATAGCGTGAGGCTCGCGAGCCAGCTCGGCTCGACTCAGTTCGGGCTCGCAATTGTTCAAGACAAGCCAAGCCTTGCTTCTGGCTCGCAATTGTTCAAGCCAAGCCAAACCTTGCTTCTGTGCTCGCGAGCGGCTCGCTTGGCTCATTTGGCTCATTGCCTCCCTCTATTATTTCTCCCGAGTCCTTGACTTCTAGTTATTCCCCATTCCATTTCGTTGCTTCCCTCTATTAGTTCTTTCCCATTTCATTTCTTCTTCCATCCTCCTCCACTTCCAATCTCTTTCCTTGCCTTATCCACAGACCACCGGCCGAACATGCTTTAAAAGTCCACTCCACCTCCTCCCGCCTTCCCAACTCCACCGCCTCCCCCTCCCCATCTCCACCCGCGCCGCAGCCATCCGCCTCCTCCCCATCTCTACCGCCGCTCCGCCTCCTCCCCATCTCCGCCGCCCTCCTCGCCACTCCACCCCGCCGCCATGTCATACTCATACTGCCTCAGCTTTAATTGGTGTGATGAGTGTATATTCGAAGGCTTTTTCAGAAACCAGATGAGTATTATTGCTTGTAAAGGAAACAGTGGCAAGGAACTTGACATGGAGAATTGACTGGCAATAGCCTGTTAATGAACAACCAAAACTTGACCACTTAAATGGATTCTTTGCTGGTGTTAAGCTCACTTTAGGCAACTGACAATGAACCCCTATTGACTTTGTTTCTGACTTTGTTTTATTGTTTATGATGATTGGATTATAAATTTAAGATGAATGGTTCACATAATCATATTCTGTCTCTGTTTCTGAGGGGTCACTAGTTTGAACGAGCTTTCGAGCCAGCTCGAGCTTTTTTTCGAGCCGAGCCGAGCCTGCTTTGGAAACGAGCCTGAACGAGCCGAGCCGAGCTCGGCTCGTTTCCAGCCCTACTTCCATTGACCCACTCCAGCACAGGAGTTATATTCAACCATTCCATCATCATTGTTTGAGCAGATCAGTTCGATGCCCATACCCCTACTTAACTGGTCAACCCACAGCATCCTAACTCCACATAACGATTGCTCAACAGGCGCCAGGCGTTATAAAGCTGGTGTTCGTCAAGCTAATTCATGAGATCGCTCAGCAAAGTTATTTAGAAACAGAAAATCATAAAAGAACATGACACACCATCAATATCTAGACTGAAACACATCAAACCTAAAGCTGATAAGATCTAACCTAAACCAATGTTTATTCCAATACAAACCAATTGTTTATGCAGAACTTTGCAAACAAATGATCAAATTTTACGATTTTTTCATTGGCAAGTAAAAAAGCTCTCTTCTTCATGTTGAAAATACCCAGTTGATATGACAAAGAAAACTGAAGTAGGTACTAAACTTCTAGTAAACTACTGCTTTCCTTGATAATGCTTTTTTTCCAGGGAAGCCATTTGTTTCCTTGACAATAGTGGGCTGGCCTAATAAGAACAACAAGCAGGTGAGCTAAAAGCTAACGCATGTTTTATCTTCAGGTAGATAAGTGCCATTAAGCGATTTAACAAACATCAGCCTAGATAATTAAATCTCCTGTTTTAACTGATTAACTTCTATTATGAAATTATTTTTATTCATATTCTATTGGAACATACCATGTTCACCTGTTTCTAGTATGTATCAGTTATTAAGTCAAAAGGACATTTCCATTAAGGTGAAGCCACACAGATATTTTATTAAAAAATAGAACAGGTTGAATCTTGAAATTAATTGAGAGCTTGGGATCACTGATCACCCGATAGCATCAATATGGAATAATCAGCTAGAGACTTGGGAAGAAGATAACTAAGGAATTACCTCCAGATGACATTTACAAGATCATCCTGACATGCTTCTGAGCTTATCGCAGCATCATATTTCACAATGTTCCCATAGAATATTTTCTCCAGCTCTTTCATCCATTTTGTCAAGAGCAAGTTAACCTGTAAAGGCCACAAGCATGCTAAACACTTAAACTTTCACAAGAGATAGCATGAACAAAGAGCAGTAAATCTTCAGATCACGCAAGAGGAACTGAAAAGATGACCAAACACTATGGATTCCATGCTTTTAGAGATTATTTTCTTTTTTTCGTTTCTCCTTTTAAACAATACTGTGATGCGTTTTCAGCATTGTACACATAAAACCAGGTTTCGTTAGTGGGCAATACTCCCTAACAAGCAAGAGAAAGTTCTACTTTTGGCTCCACACTTGTAAGTCATGATAAGGGGTTAACAAGCTGCTACTAGTTCGATGTTTCAATCCAGTATGTAATCTATGGCGATTCCATCTTCTGATGCCCCATCTTCCGATGCCATCAACAGTCCAACAGAAAAACGAGAGCAGTGCAAATAGAAACTGGAAATAAAAACAGCATCAGTTACACCACTTCCACCATACTGTTAAGGGTAGTAGTATAATAGTCATGTAAGTGTTAGGGATAGTTATGTAATTGTAGTCTAGTCTAGGGTTTCTTTTGTACACTATATATTACCTCTTGGACATTTGCAATAGAACCAACTATTCAGCCCCTATTCCTCTCTTATGTCCCAAAATCTAGTGTACAAGAGCATTGAGTTTGAAGAAGACAACACTACAATCAAGGTTATTAAGTCGGTAAGTCGACACTACCCTCCCAGTAACCGACTAGTCGACTAGTCGGCTAGTCGGCCGACTAGTCGCTGACTAGTCGAATGGTACCGTTTACACACACAGCAAGCACAGCACACACCACACAGCCACACAAAGAAGACACACGCTCACAAAGACACACACATTCACACGCTCACACCACACCACACATTCACAAAGCACACCACAGCCACACACTCACACCACACACCCCACCACAGCCACACATTCACACCACACCCTCACAGCCATCTGAGGAGATGCGAGAGGGAGAGGGAGCAGAGGAGCGATAGAGCCGCGCGTGGCGCGGCGGAGGAGGAGGAGGAAGGCCGGCGGCGACGCCGGGAGCCGGGCCCGGGGCAAGGACGGCGGCGGCAGCTGGCGGGAGCTAGCTCCGAGGGCGCGAGACCGGATCTGAGCTCGCGGCGTCGCGCTTCTCCGAGCTCACACGTGAGGCGAAGACCGCGCGCGGAGGAGGAAGGAGGACGATGGTCGGCGACGCGCGGAGCCGGGCCGGCGCGCGCGCGAGACCAGATCTAGGAGCCGCCGCGCCGTCGCACTGTCCGAGCTCACGCGCGAGGCGAGCCCGACCGCCTCACTCCTCCCTTCCTCCTCCCCTCTGCCTCTTTGCCATCGCTCGACAATAGGGCCCATGCCCTCACTCCCTCCCTCACTCCCCCAAGCCGGCGCAAGTCGAGTCGACGCTCCAGTCGATCGTTCTCCAGCGACTTGTCGACTTGTCGATTAGTCGACGACTTGATAACCATGACTACAATAAAAGATAAATCCGAAGTCCGGGCTTGAAGATGTCGTCGAAGCATGCAACTCTTGAACAAAAATTGTCCTTCGGCTTTTCACACACGAATGTCTTGATTTGGAGATGTTAAAACCGACAGGAATAGAGAGAGATGTCAAATCAAACCGATGAAGAGAGAGATTGAGACGAAGACACGAAACAGATCCGCCCACCCAAGAAGTGCGGTGACAGTGTCGAATCTGGCGCTCGACGAAGGCAAAGACGACGGACTAGATCCACGCACCTAAGATGTGAGGTGATGGTGTCGAATCTGGCGCCCGACGAAAACAAAGACAAAGAGACAGTTGACGATAACAACAAAGAAGACCATTGGTCAAGAGTCGCAATGATGCGAATATGTGTAGCAAGATGGCTACAAAAGAGGGCCAAGAGGGCAAAGTCGTATCAACAACGATGATGGGGGTGACCGCACTCGATCCAATGGACGGACCACAACAACCCGAAAAGGAAGAAGCAATCGGCTGATCGACAAAGGATATGATGAACAACGATCGGCTGATCGACAAAGGATATGATGAACTGGCACGACTTCGACGAACTCAAAGTGAGATGCAGCAGACTTGGATGGACTCGATGGAAATCAAAGGAAAATAGACTTAGGATACTAGTAGCAGCAACGATCATACAAGCACCAACAGCAGTAGCTCACAGCACAAGCGGAGGAGCTGAGATCCAGGCAACGCAAAAGCAGAGGCATAGAGGAAGCAACTACACATGACCAATCAGCAGCAGCAGCAACTCAGCCAGGACAAGATGGAAGATGAATAAACGAGGCCGAAGATGACAGGTCCGATGGGAGCTGGTGATGGAGATGGCCGGTGACGACAAAGAGCCAACGAGAGCCAAAGGAGCTCAAAAACAAGGAAGACGATTGCCGGCTATTGTTTCTACCATGCCGCTGCCTACTCCCTTCTCTGCTCCCTGCCGCCGCCAAGATGAATAGAGGTCGACGATGGCCAGCAACAATGATGGAGCACGAAGATGACGAAGAGGCCCGGATCCGGCTCTGATGGTGACGAAGACGAAGAGGCCCGAATCCGGCTCTGATGGTGACGAACCGCCTAATCTCGTCGCCCACCGCCACCCCAGTGGACGGATCGAGTCGGGTGACGTCAAAGTAGAGATCCAAGAGGGAGCAGAGGGGCAAAAACCGAGGCGACGCTAGGCTGGACCAAAGCAGAGTAGGAGCGACCTGGCCGGTAGCAGGGGAGGCGAAGCGCCAGTAGAGGAGGCCCGCCAAGCGACGGCAGCGCGGATCCGGAGGAGGTGAGCGTGGACGATCGATCTCCCGCCAGATCCAGAGGAGGTGAGGATCGAGCTCCTGACACCGGATCCGGAGGAGGAGGCGGGCATGGATGAGCTCCCGCACAGAGGAGAGCTCCCAATGCTGGATCCAGAGGAGGCGTGCGTGGACGAGCTCCCGTCGGATCCAGAGGAGGCAAGCCGCATCGAGCGAGGACGTTGGCGATGGATCCAGGCTCGATCCGCCGGATCCTGTCGCCTGCCGTCGCGCCGGCGGAGGCGGAGAATTTCTTGGCGTTCTTGGAGGCGGCGGTGTTCTAGCAGAGCGCCTGGAGCTTGGCGTCGACGGAGGCGTGGAGCGGACCGCGGAAGGTAGTGTTGTCGGGGAAGTTGAACCACGTCGTGTCGCCGCGGAGGCGGTACACGGCCTGGTCATAGGCGAGCGCCGCCTCCTCGGCGGTGTCGAAGGTGCCGAGAGGCGCAGGCGGTGAGAGCAGCACTTCTCGGCGTGGGAGGCAGAGTTGGTGGCGATCTGGTAATGGCATGCGCGAGGCAAGGTAGACGCTCAAGGGAGAGGTTATGAGCGGATCAGCAAAACCCTAGTAGCCGCTGGTGCGCGAGTCTGTGGGGATGAAGAGGCCACCTTGTCCGGGAGGCTTGCTGTTGCTGCTACGCGCTGCTGAGGACGACGATGCTGCTGCTAGACACTAAACTAAACTACTGATATGCTAAAGATAAAAACAGGGTTGGGTGCTGCCCCGGGAGTGGAGATTGCTCCTCCCAGAGGCGACAGCGGTGGAAGAAGATGAAGGCTAGAGTTTGGATCTAGGCTCTGATACCATGTTAGATTTTGGGAGAGGAGAGGAATAGGGGCTGAAAAGTTAGTTCTATTGCAAGAGCCTAATGGGCAATATATAGTGTACAAGAGAAACCCTAGATTAGACTACAATTACATAACTACTCCTAACACTTACATGACTATTACACTGATACCCTTAACACATACAATATCCAAACTTTTGCTAATCTGTTCTAATGTAACTACAAATGCTAAAATGCCACCACTAGGTAAATGTGTACATTGAGGTATTGAAATTTCTTGCAAAAGTGCCAAACACAGACAGGAAGTCTTTTACGATTAACTAAGTGTGTATGACATAGCCAAATGAAGACATATCAGTTAGATAGGTCGAGCATTGTTCCAGTTCTTTTTATGACACTGATGAACAATTGACAAAGAAAACACAATTTACTCTCTAGTTTCTTGCAGTTGAACCAACAAATTTGATATTCACAGAAGTACCACATTTCTTGCAGTTGCAGAGAACTTATAACTTATAAGATGACCGACCTGAGATGTGTATGATGGTAATGCATATTTTACTACTCAACTGATGAACTGATAGTTCTTTACAGAAATTAATAAGGAGTATTGACACCATCATATTGAAGAATGAACATTACAGGAAATGGATTATATAATTTAATCTCAGACATCTTCCTATTTTAGAATAGCAGAACAGTTTACCCCAGCTTTAGAAACTCTGAGCTCTACATCATGATTGTAAATTTCATAGATGTACTGTCCAAATTTAACACCATCCTTCCCTTCTTCCTTCAAGCGACGTAGAATGAGCCACATATGGAGAACAAGCAATGAAAATGTTGTTTTAAATGTTTTCTCCAACTGAAACACTGCAAAAGAGATGTCAGAAATTGCTGTCTTAAATATAGAAGCGAAACAAAGCAGTTAACATAATGGGTATCAGCTGTTAATGTTTATCAGTGGCGAATGTTTATTTCTTCAGATATAATTACATAAAGCCTTACCATATAACATGACATATGACATGAATTGTGTGCTCACAATCCAATACTAGACCTCCTTGATGAATAAGTCTCTGTACTGTGGTCTTTGTGGGATGGGCACATGGTTCTTGTACAGCATCTTGGACTAGCTTTAGGAGTGGTTGTACAGCATCTTGGACTAGCTTTAGGACAGCATCTAGGACTAGCTTTAGGACAGCATCTAGAACAGCATCTTAGCATCTTAGAGGACAACATCTTAGCATCTTAGAGGCATCTAGAAGCATCTTAGCATCTTAGAGGACAGCATCTAGGACAACATCTTAGCATCTTAGACTAGCATCTTGGCATATGCTTGGCTGTTTAGCCAGCCTATAAATATGTATCCCCAACCCCTCAGGTGGGTATGGCATTGTGTGAGAAATAAACCAAGAAAAATTTGCCCCATCTCCAAGTGTCATCCTCTCCATGAGAGTAAGGATCTTGCTATCACCAAGAGCAAGAGTCCAGCGACTAACAAGTGGTATCAGAGCCAAGAGGTCTTGAGTTCAAGACCCGGTTGATGCAATTAAAAATAATAATTGCAGCCTATTTCTATTCCATGTCTTAGGCCTGAGGGAGCCTACACGTGAGGGGGAGTGTTGAAGTATAAGTGAATTGTCCACCTTTCCTCATAAGCTTAAGCTTTTGGGTGAACTGGTTGGTGCATGCAACTCAATATGGTATCAGAGCTATACTATCCTGTAGCATGAGCATCTCCTGCTTATCTCCTTTTTTCGGCCTCGCAGCAAATTTCCCATGCCAGAGCAAAGCAGCAGCCCCGGCCAGCACTCGCCACTCCTCTCCGAGAGGCAGCGGCACTCGCCGGCGACCCTCTCTCCACGCAATGCCCAAGAGCGCACCATGTCCGCAGGCGATCTCGCCGCTTCGGCCGCTCGAGCACGCAAGGCTATCAGACGGCCGAAGCCGCCGCGCAGAGCAAAGACGAGCGAAGCGGCAGAGACACGCGCGCGGAAAGGGTGTCGAGGCCGGCGGCGGCGAGCCGGCAGCAGCAGCATGCGCGGAAGCAATGGCGGCGCAGATGCGCAGCGTCGCGGCAACAATGAGGTCGAGGCTCGCATGCGGCGGCCACAGAGCTCCATTTCACGACAATAGCGCCGATGGCACCTTGACCGGGCGAGGAGTCACAGCGAGCGGGCGCGCGATGGCGGCAAGCACGCCCACGCAGCGCGGCGGCGAGCCGAGACAGCGCGGTCGCACGACGGCGCTCGAGGAGGCGCTACGGCGGTGGCGCCTCGAAGAGCGCGCGACGACAACGGCGCAGACGGTCGATAGAGAGCGCGCCTTCACAGAGCGCGGTTTTCTCCCGACCGGCACGTGGTTACCATGGGTTCCGTGTCGTTGTCGGGACGCCGCCCGCGGCGGTGGCCTACTCACCAAGACCAACTACGCCGAGCGGGCGCGTGATGAAGGCGAGGCTCCAGCGCGGCACATGCGGGAGGCACCCGTGCGGTGGACGCCGACCACACGATCAGATCGACGGCGCTGGATGCCTCATCGCCGCAGCCCCGCCCGAGATGCGCTTCGCCTCCAACAAGCGATCGCCAGGAGGCTTGGGACGCCATCATCGCAAGACGCACGGCAGCCGATCGCGCGCCCGCAAGTCCACACCGCAGCACTTCGCACGGAGGGAGAACCCGCCTTCGCCAGCGAGGACGTTGATGATTTTGCTCCGCCTCAACACCTGCTGCGTAAGATGGTGCGATTCGCGACGACACCTACAATGAGAGAGAGTCGCCGAGAAGCTCTTTCGCCGCGCCCCGAGAAGTACAAGCGATGGCTCGCCGATCCGCTGCTGGACCTTCCACGATGACGATCGAGGAGGCGCGGTCGCCTCAAGGTCGCTGATGGCGATGAGCCACGGCGTCTCTCGACCGCCACCATTGGCGGAAGCTCCTCCTCACTCGGGAGCGCTGGTCGCCGGCCAAGGTGACAGGAAGAAGGGAGCCTTCTTCCACGACAGCGCGCGATGCGTGGTAAGCGCGCAAGCGCGCAAAGACGCCAGCATGGGCACGAGGACGCGCCGAGGGTCATGACCGCGAGGTGCCAGCATGCGCCGCCGGCAAGCCAAAGCCAAGACGAGACGACTCTTGCCACAATCGCGCAAGCTTGGTCATTGGGCCAAGGATTGTCGATACCACGACGCGGCCAGCCCACGCGCGCGCAGCGAGGAGGAGCAACGGCTCTGTTCATTGCTTATGCGAGCATCGACCACTACCTCACGCGTGCCGCCGCAACGGCTCTCTCCACCTTGACGAGCCAAAAGCACACGCTCTCCTGGCGAAAGTTCCGGCAATAAAGAAGACCGACGGGCGGTGCTCGACACCGCGCCATCCACCACATGACCGGGCGGCGGGAGTTCTTCTCCGAGCTTGACTCAGAGTTCGAGGCCCGCTGTTTGGGGACGCCCGGCGTGGAGATCAAGGGCGCGGCCCGCCATCTTCTCCACGTGTCCGCGAGCACAGATGCTCACCGGCGCCTACTACATCCTGCATTCGCGAACTCCATCATCGCCTTGGGACGGTGGACGAACGGCCACGTGTCGAGATCTAGCACGAGTGTCGCGGATTTGGGATCTTCGCCACCGCTTCTTGCCAAGGTAACCAGAGGCGCAAATCGACTCTACATCCTTCACGCAAGCAGTGGCACAACCCCTCTGTTCGCCGCTCGTCGGACGACGAGGCGTGGCGATGGCACGAGCGCTTTGGGCACCTTCACTTCGAGGCCCCGGCCGCTGGGTGCCACGAGATGGTGCGAGGCTCGCCGTGCCTTGACCATGTAGAGCGATTCTGCGACGTCGCGTGTTGACGGGCAGGCGACTTCTTTCCTCCCGTGGCGAAGTTTCCGAGCCAAGGAGAGGCTCGAGCTCATGCACGGACTTGTGTGGCCGGCGACACCGCCACACCGAGGACGACGCCACTTCCGCCGCTCGTCGACGAGCTCTCCCGCTACATACGGGTGATGGTCCTCGCATCAAGGAGAGGTCGCGGACGCCATCAGCGCGACGGAGGTCGCCATGCGAGGCGAGCGCGCCGCAGTCGCGCAGGCCGCGGTGCATAATAACGCGCGATTCACGGCGGCCGATTCGCGCATCGCACCGATGAGGGCATCACGCCACTACTCCGCGCCGCATGCACCGCAGCAGAACGGCGCTGCCGAGCAGCGCAACCGTGATGGTTGCGGGATGGCTCGAGCCCTCCTCGCAGCAGGGATGCTACCGCCTTCGGGGAGAGGCGGTGACGGCCGTCTACATCCTCAACCGCCGCTTACCAAGCGCCGACGGCAGGACGCCGCACGAGGCTTGGCACGGGCGCAAGCCGGCGGTCTCCCACTTGCGGTTTTCGGCTCGCGCGTTCGCCAAGGAGCTTGGCCACATCGGCAAGCTCGACGGCGGAGCACCGAGTGTTCATCGGCCACGCGGAGGCTCAAGGCCTACCGCATCCTCGACCGCCACACAACGCGCCCACATCTCGCGTGACGCTGTGTTCGACGGCGGCGAGGTCGACGCGGACAAGGCGGTGGACGACGGTTCGACCGACTCGTGGACTTCGTTGTCGACCACGCCCTTCGAGAGTCGTGAGCTAGCGGCTGCCTTCACCGAGCTCGCCCACTCGACACCTTGCTCGCCACCGCCCGGCGAGTGCTCCACCACCTTCCGCACGCCACGCCCACTCTTCACCACCGCCACTCCACGCTTCCGCACCGGCCACCACTCTCCGCACGGGCGCCACACCACCGGATCGGCCCAGCGCCGGTCCACGACGCAGCGGCGCGACGCTGGAGTTCGCACTCGCCGCCCCACGACGAGGATCGTCGACGCTACCACGACGGCGAGCCTCTTCGCTACTGCATTATGGACAACATCTCGCGAATCGCCTGCCCTCGAATCGGCGCAACACGACTTCGAGGCGAGCCGCGATTTGGCGGCGACGACGGGCGAGCCCCGCCTTCGGCCGAGGCGGAGGAGACGCGGCGTGGCGGTCGCGATGAAGCGAGAGATGGACGCCGCCGAGCGAACCGGGCGGAGCCGGGCGATCTTCCGCCGGCCACCGCGCGATCACCCTTAAGTGGGTGTTCGCCGGCGCGGCGGGATGGCCGCACCATCGCAAGCACAAGGCTCGCTTGGTGGCACGAGGCTTCATGCGGCGGGAGGGGTCGACTTCGACGACGCCTTCGCACTGCCGCGCGCATGGAGTCCGCTCGCCTTCTCCTCGCACTTGCGCCAGGAAGGTTGGCGCGCCCATCACATGGACGCCAAGTCCGCTTCTCAACGGCGACTTGAAGCGAGGAGGTCTACGCTCACACCACGGATTCGCCATCCCCGGCAAGGAGGCAGGTTCTCCGCCGCGCAAGGCCCTCACGGCTTGCGGCAGCACCACGAGCCCGAACGCTAAGCCGACTCCACTCACGCAAACGGGGTTCCAGCAGAGCGCACACGCAGGTCGCAGATCACCGGCGGGCAAGGCGGCAACGCCTGGCGGGCGCCACGCCGACGACTTGTGATCACCGCCCAAGGAGGCCGAGGTCGAGGCGCTCAAAGAGAGATGAAGACCGCCTTCCGGATGAGCGACTTGGGCTTTCCTTCTACCGGGATCGAGGTCCACCAGACGCCCAGATCTCCTTCGCTGCATCGCCATGCCAAGCGCATCGCCGAGCCGGCGGGCTCACCGATCGCAACCCACCACACTCCTATGGAGGAAAGGTCGGGTTAAGCCGCGACAAAGACGGCGGAGAGGCGGACGCGACGCAAAGACGCGCATCGACGGCGCGCCGCTACCTCGCCCACACGCGTCCGGATTTGGCGTTCGCCGTCGGCCACGCCACGGTTCATGCAATGATCGACGACGAGCATCAAGAAAGCCGCGAAGAGGATTCTCCGCTACGTTGCGGCACCTCCGACCACGGCTTGCACTACCCGAGGTGTCCGCACGGCGCAGCACTTCATCGCATGCAACGACAGCGACCACGCAGCGACATCGACACCAACAAGAGCACAAGCGGATTCTCTTCTTCCTGCAAGCGCCTCGTTAGCCGGCAATACCAAGCAAGAGCGGTGACCCCGCCCACCGTGAGGCCGAGTACATAGCGGCTTCCACCGCTTCAACTCAGCGCCTCGGCTCGCTCGATCGCTGGTGATCTCTCAGCAGAGACACACAAGCGGTGGCGCTCGGGGTGGACAAAGAAGTCCGCTCGCTTTGGCAAAGAACCCGTTTTCCATGAACGAGCAAGCACATCCGGCGAAGTACCACTTCATCCGAGGTCATTTGGATGAAGGCGCATCAAGGCGAGCTACATCAACACCACGGATCGCCTTGCGGACTCGCCACCAAGCCTCTTGGGAGGTCAAGTTCCTCGAGCTCGCTCCAGATCGGGATGGTTCAACTCACCCACAAGACGACGCACAAGACTTAGGGGAGAATGATGAATAAGTCTCTCAGATGTGGTCTTTGTGGGGTGGGCACATGGTTCTTGTACAAAGATCTTGGACTAGCTTTAGGAGTGGTTGTACAAAGATCTTGGACTAGCTTTAGGACAACATCTAGGACAACATCTTAGCATCTTAGAGGACAAAGATCTAGGACAAAGATCTTAGCATCTTAGAGGACAACATCTTAGCATCTTAGAGGACAAAGATCTAGACAACATCTTAGCATCTTAGCATCTTAGACTAGCATCTTGGCATATGCTTGGTGCTTAGCCACTTATAAATATGTATCCCCAACCCTCAAAGTGGGTATGGCATTGTGTGAGAAATAAACCAAGAAAAATTTGCCTCATCTCCAAGTGTCATCCTCTCCATGAGAGTAAGGATCTTGCTATCACCAAGAGCAAGAGTCCAGCGACTAACACTCCTTACATTAACACACAAAAATTGCTAAAGATAATGTACTTCTAGTTCAGTGATGCAATTCTCGAAACATGCTGCATCCGTGGTTGAGACTAATGCTCTAATAATCAGCGATTGAGAACTTGTACAATCAGAACATGATTATGTTTTATGGCCTAAATAAATACCATTCATTCTCTAATTTGCAAAACAAGCTGGGAATTCACTGTTCTGCTGTGTCAAGGAACTAAAGATGTAGAATCCTAGCAGTGTATCTTATTCAACTTCACGACAACTCACAGGTAACACATCTATCTACCAGAGCAGGAAAAACAAATTCCTCACAGGCAAAACAAAACTGTACACCAGTGGCAACTGTATCTTTGGCTGGTGCTCTCCATTAAAGCCATGGTTATCAAGTCGACGACTAGTCGACGACTAGTCGACAAGTCGCCGGAGCACGATCGACTGGAGCCACCGACTCGACTTGCGCCGGCTGGGACGTGGGGCCCACTGCCGAGGCGATGGCAAAGAGGCAAGAGGAATGAGGCGCACGGCTCACCTCGCGTGTGATCGCGATCGCCGCGCCTTCTCTCGCCGCCGGCTTTATCCGACCGCGGCCGAGCTCCTCCGCTCGCCCATCGCCGCGCCTCCGGACGGCGCTACCGAGCACCTCTCGCATCGCCGTTGCGCTCCTCCAGATTCGCGTTGAGTGCTCGCCGCCGCGCCTCTCGGGATCTCGCGCCGAGCGACCTCGTCTTCATCTCGGTCCAAGAACGCCGACCGCCCTCCTGACGGCTTGAAGCCGGGTGGGACGGCCGTCGGAGGCTCACAAAGAAGAGCTTATCAAGGCATCTCTCCTCCTTCGCTGAGCCACCGCCTTGCCGCCTCCTACCGCGGTTCCTCGTCGCGTGGCTCCTCCCGGCCTCGTCGCCATCGCGAGCTCCTCCGCGCCTCCGCCACTGGCGAGGAGGCGCGCGAGCGAGGAGAGGAGAGCCGAGAGAGAGAGGTGAGGAGAGGCGACGCGACGCGGCTGCCGCATCGAGGACAACCAAGGAGGCGGCGGGCGTGGAGGGACGCGGGCGAAGAAGCCGAAAGTGAATGAATGCGGCGCGCGTGGGGGGAAAAGAGGAGGGAGCGGCAAGGCGTGGGCGGGATCTTCGCGCCAGGAATGTCGGCGTCGGATCTTCTGCGGCAGAGGAGTTTGCTAGCTGCTACATGTGTACATACTACATATCATATGAACAGTACCTGTCGACTAGTCAGCGATTAGTCAGCCGACTAGTCGACTAGTCGGCAAGTCGGTCACTAGAGAGTAGTGTCGACTTGCCGACTTAATAACCTTGATTAAAGCTAATAGTTTGTTCAGAGGAACCGCAAGTTAACTTCTCCCACACAGCTCAAACTGCACAATTATGCATCTCTATAAATCCCAACAAGGTTTTTAAGTCGTATGTTATGGAGAAAGGCACGAGGCAGCGTAGCGCGACTGTGAACATACTGTAGCATGCGCAAACAGTACCTGGTGGTACTGCAGCACAGTTATTTCCATATATGCCGCTTGGTTTCCTAACCGCCCTCATCTAACCGCCGGCAGAGCTTTCTCTGTCGAGGTAGCGAGGCTCTGAAGCTTAGTTCAAATTTTGATTTCTCATTGCTTGATTAATAATGGATACATGCTATCCTTTTTATAGGAACAGTCCGACTTGACGTCTAAGAAATAATCTATAAGGAAACCTATCAATACAATCTAATCTTTCCAACTATTAAAAATAACTTTCCTAATAATTAAGATCATATCCCTAATAATAACTTGATATATAAGGAATCCTAAAATAACCTGCCTAACCAACTATTCTTTATTCTAGGAAATCAAGCGGCATATATGGAAATAACTGTGCTGCAGTACCACCAGGTACTGTTTGCGCATGCTACAGTACCCGTGTTACTGTTCACAGTCGCACTACACCGCCTCGTGCCTTTCTCCATAACACATAACGTAGAGTCGAGTCGCAAGAGGGACGACTAGTCACGACTAGCCACTACTAGTCGACCTACTGCTGCTGCTGCTACTACTACTAGCAGAGCACAGAGAAAAAACAAAGCACCTAAGCTTAGAGCAGAGCAATGGAGAAACAGGGCACCTAGTTGTAGAGCACAGAGCAAAACAGAGCAAGAGAGGAAGGGTAGGAGAGCAGAGTAGAGTAGCAGAGAAAGGAGATGAGAGGAGTGAACTGGATTCACTCACTATCGATGCACGGTCGATGGCTGAGGCTGGAGGCGACGATGGAGATGGGCTGGCAATGAGCAGTGTAGAGCAGCAGCAGAGAAAGAAGAGGATGGAGATGGGCCCAACAGGGATTTACGTAGTGGCCACTAGCGGCAATGGGGTGCTAGGGCTCCACTTGCCCTCGCAGGACTGGCGGCGGCGGCGGCGTGGACGGGGGAGACTGCGACAGGGGAGGACCGAGGAGGAGGGCGGAGATGGGCTCGACGGTGACTAGCGGTGGCCGGGGGCTAGGGCTCTGCTCACCCTCGCAACACTGGCGGCAGCGGCGTGGGGGGGGGGGATTGCGACAGGGGAGGGCCGGGGAAGTCGAGCGGCTAGCCATGCTCAACTAGTCGCGACTAGCCGCCGATTAGTCGGCAAGTCAGGCGACTAGCCCTCCTAATCGAGTCGATGGCTCTAGTCGGGGGCTATGTACCAACTTGTCGACTAATCGTTGATTAGTCGCGACTAGTCGCGCGACTTAATAACAATAGTCCCAAGAACTTCAGCATATCATGATTTAAGTTCTCATTGCTAAACTAATATCAATCAGCCATGCAATTCATGGACAAATGAGAAGTATCTTCTTCTTAATAAAAATACCAGAGTATGCAGATTTTAGTCTTAGTACAGAGCAGAAACAAACACCAAATACAAAATTATCAATGAAATGCTGAACATAAGTGAAAAAGAAACAAGTTTATTGACAAGCAGGAAGGCGTACCATCATAGATATCAGGCTTGTCAACTTGAGAAGTGATGCGGTGATAAACAACATTTGCTCCTCTAATGGACTTGCTTTGCTTACTGTAGAACAACAGCAGCGTGAGCATCAAGCGCTTAATACCCTCATAGTGTGGTTCTTCCACTCTAAGAGGGGAGTCAGGATGCAATGCCAGTGAACAGGGCTTGGACAGGAACATAGAAGTCAGTCTGACCTGCAAAATAGAAAAATTATCCCTAACAACGGAAGTACAGAAGTCACACATGTATCGGTACTAATCAAACCTTTATATCTTTGCAGTATGTAAGATTCACAGCTATGGGGAGCAGTATGTAGCGATGGATATCACGAAAGCTATGATGCACCGATACGCGATACCGGTACGGCGGTACGGATACGGCGATACGACGATACACCATTTCTTCAAAAAACCCGATATGGCGATACGGATGTATATATGTATTAAAAATAGTAAAAATATAAAATGCGATACTTGACAAGTTTCAGTCAAGGGTTTACCTTTACTTCAACTGTCCAGCAATGTATAGAAATATCCTAGGGTGCATATACAAATGGAAATTATAGACTTTTACTCCATTTGTCCAGCATATATGTAAATTTATGCTGTCACTTTCATTATATTAGTGCTTAATTGAAGGTGCCAAGTAGCTATTTTCAATCAACTACACCTAGACAAAAAAGGTTCATTTCGACCAGATTATTTCTGCCTTATTTCTTCTTTATCTGCTAACCTTCCTTAATTCCTTTCTTAACCTTTTTACCAGAAATACTTGTGATGCATGGACTACTACCGTAGGCATGCGCAAGTCTGTTGCTCTTTCACTGCTTTCAGTTACAGCCTTACAGGCTACATACATTAGTCAAAGAAAGATGAAATGGTGATAAGATAACTGATACATCCCCAAAGCAATCTCTATCTCTCGATCTCTCTCCCGAACACCCCTAACGGAGCTCTAGCACGGAGAAGCGAGGAACCAAAAAAGATATGAGAGATCTGAGAGAGGGAACCAGAAAATGCACCCAATCGCTTGGGGTATTGGTGAAGATGGAGGCGCCGCCACTGGAGAGTGGAGAGGACGGAGCATCGCCACCTGGTCGCCGGAGGCGACGAGGAGCGGTAGTTGCAGCTCGAGGATCGGAGGCGCAGAGATTGACGCCACCGCCGCCGGAGGAGTGGAGGTGCACGAGGGCGCAAAGGAGGAGTGCCGCCGCCGACGGCCGCTGCTCGCCGGGCGGCGCACGGAGCGCTGGAGGTGCAGTGAGGAGGATGAGGCGCAGTGAGGAGGATGGAGGCGACGCGCACGGGGCAACGATTTAGGGTGGGGTGACGCTGGTTCGGCTTGGGCCGCACGTGTTGGGCTGTGAACAGTAGGATTTCATTTTTCAGTGGGTCAGACGTGTATCGTGGCGATCGGGTCAGACGTATTTATTTTTATTTTTTAAATGTAAACATTTCGATACTTCCCGACACGATCGTCAGATCGAGCCGCACTGCATTCGACACGTATCGATACGGTACTCCGCCGAGGCGATCGTGTATCAGAGCACGAAAGAGTAAATTTCGCAAAACTACATGTTTGTTGTCAAAACTATCACAAAAATACACATTTAATCAACAATTTCGCAGACCTACGGATTTAGGGGGCAAACGTCTCACAGAACTACAAGTTTTGAAATTTCAGTCAGATACTAAGGTTACATAACGGTAGGGCCCACTTTGCAGTGAAAATGCAAGCTACCGTCTAGCGTTGCGGCTGATCTGGCAACAAAACAGGTGTGCAAGGCTTCTTTGTGATGTTGCCGTGTGGGTCCAAGTGTCCATAGCTGTTAGCATTTCACAACTCTTAAACCTGTAGTTTTGCGATACACTTTCGCCCAAAATTTGTAGTATTGCGAAATTGTTGCTTAAATCTGTAGTTTTATGATAGATTTGATAATAAACCTGTAGTTTTATGAAATTTACTCTATCACGAAATGATTAAATATGAGGCTGTACAAGTAGGCAGTAACTTATTCTTATTGGACATCGCCTCAATACCCTCCCATTGCCACCTCACCAAATGCAGATCCTTACAGATCATAAACCTCAAAAAACACGTCACTTGCCTATGCCTTTTTTTTTTGCAATCATTCAACTATCTAGTGCGACCAGGTAGAGTACAGTCATCCATGAACCAAAAAAGGGAATAAACAACATAAAAGCAACCTGAGAAATTTAAAATTTATAATGCAGAAATGCATATAAAACCACGTGAATATTTCCCATGTTGCACATTTTATCTTGGAAAAGAGAGTGCAAACTCCATTGGAGAGCTCTGAAGGATGAAACTTTGCACGCAACACATCCCTCTGATTTTCTTTTTTTATACAGAACATTATGGAATATGGAATCAGAATAGCTCCATACAAGCTTGATCTATGTTATGAAATAGCCCCCAAGTTCCAGAACAGCAATCACAATTCACTAATCACCTCGGGAGAAATGACGTGAACAAACCAAAATTACGCCAAGTTCCAGAACAGCTAACTCTTTCCACATGAACACCACGACACAAATAGCTGATCCAGCTGCAACCCACGTGGAGATGCAGCAACCGAGACGTAGAATGCCCGCACCCAATCATTTCCATCTCCAAATCCCAAATATCTACTTACAACAGCTATTCACTCTGGAGCCTGGACACAAGCGAGCTCCTAAGCCCCGTCCTAATCGGTCAGATCACACCATAAGCCCAGCATGCTCAACTAAGCGCAACAATTAGTAGTAAAAACGGCGTCTAAGAGATGGGAGAGTGGTCGTAGGTACCTCGGGCCTCGGCCCCGCGGCAACGGCGGTGGCGGTGGCGCTAGGTCTGGGCGATGTGGCGGCGGCGACCTTGGAGAAGGTTCTGGAGAGGGTCTGGGGAGGAGGCGAGGGACCCTTCGAGAAGGCCCTGGAGAGGAGGCGGGAGTCGGATGCGGCGGTGGCGGCGGCGGAGAGACGGGAGGCGGCGGCGCGCCACCGCGACATGGCTTCGTTCTCCTTCCGCTTCTACTCGCGCTCCGATTCCGAAGCCGACGAGGAGAAGTGCGGTGCGGGGGCAGAGCCGCGGAGATGGCTATGGCAATGGACACGCAGCGGCGCTGCGCTGGGTCCAGCCGCAGACCACACTGACAAGTAGGCCCCACTCTTTCGCGACCCTAGCTGCTGTGGCCGCGCGCGGTCCACCACCTCAGCTCGTGCACCGAGAGGAACCTCCTAAACGGCTAATCCCCCCATCGTCGAGCGGCTTGCTTATCCCCTTCTCCTCGGTGAGCAGGAGCAGGAGAAGACGAGGAGAAGCCGTCGCGGCGCAGCGCAGCGCGGCGCCACCGCTTCCCAGTGGGAGGAGATGGAGCTGGTGTCCCCCTCCCGCTCCGTCCTATCCTCTTGCAGTCGTGAGGCCTCACTCCCCCCCCACAGATTTGCTCTTTTTTTCTTCTATCCTCTTGTTCATTTGTTCCCCAAGTCTAGTCCATCCATTTCTGTCTCGCGATTCTTGCAGGACTGATTGCTCCGTCCAGGGCGGCATCCGCAAGCGCCAAGCACAAGGAAAAGAGTGGATTAGTATGGTAACTCTCGTTTAACTATTGGAATTGCTTGCCCGTGTGTGTCTTGCGTAGTTCTTTGATATTTATTGACCTCGCAAGAACTGTAACACTCTCTCTGATTCGGTTGCTAACTTGCTTGTTTGACAAACGGCTTGGTAGAGTTGAGTATCGTTCTACTGCAAAATTGCGTCTTCCGGTTCTGTTGTTTTTGGCACATCAAGAAACGCGCCTCTCCGCATTGCATTCCGCTATTTGTTTCAAGAATTATGGTGTGTGTTGCTGTGCGAAACGGTTTTGTAAGTGGAGACTATTGTTGTGCAAATGATCCAGTGTCTTGGGTGTCGAGCGAGGGGTTTGCAGTGGTGAAGGGAAGGACGTGGTGGAGGGGAGGATCGGGAGGAGGGCAGCTATTGCTTTGCTGCTGACTTCACCGGCACTGTCGGTTGCATTCTCGGCTCATGGGAAGACCAAAACCAGGAACCCGTACGACGAAAGGCGGCTTCTTGAGCAGAATAAGAAGATTCAGGGAGCCAACCGTGCCCCTGACGATTTTCCAAACTTCATAAGAGAAGGTGATGTATCTCATTTCTAATTCAGGCCTTGCAGCTGTTTTGTTCTCTTGTATATAACATAACTGGTCACAAAGCAATTCCTTTTGGATATTGTTTACAACTGAATTTACTTGATTCTATATAATTCAAAGGGAAGTTTAGGGCGTCCAAACTACACAAGCAAATGACTAGCAGATTTTTCACTTACCCAAATATCCATGGATGTAGAAGTGTAGAACTCTTTTTGTACCTATCGTCTATTGCTAGTTGATTTGTAAGTCGATGCAGATAACAAAATACTTTTGATATTGTTTAATTTGTATCTTTCGGCCATTCCACAAATAACCTGAAAGGGTACCTTAAAAGCAAAACTACTCTTACTTTGAATTGAGAAAAGCATCACAACTTACTTGCAACATAACTTTATGTTAGCAAGTACAGCATTCTTTAAGTAAAAATAAATAAAGAATATGCAAGAACAGATCAACTGTTCTTCACTTCTTCTGAGGGATACGAGAGACATTTGATTCTGGAAACTGAAATACTGAATTATAAACTTAACCTCTTTGAAAATAAGCTTTGTTTGTTCTCGTAATTATTACCCGATAAATTTACATGGAGTGGTAATTTAATGTACGTACATCGATATGTTTGTGGTTATATACCATTGATGAATTCTGCATTATGCAGAACGACTGATCATATTTGTCAAGCATTAACTTGAGGTTGTTACATGAATATGTAATAGAAGTAAACATGGCACAGTTAAATGCATTTCAGGTTTTGATGTCAAAGTAGTGACATCTGACAACTACATAACACGGGACTCTGGACTAATATATGAGGACATCAAAGTTGGTACAGGCGACTGTCCAAAGGATGGTCAGCAGGTTCTTCCTTCCCAGTTACATCTTTGTTTTTTCTTTTTCTAATTATAAAATATTTATGTGTGCCCGATCAATACAATTCAGATTTTTCTGGGATAAGAATCAATTGTTTTCTTGTTACATATTTCCTATGATATGTTTGAGCATGTCTGTCACAGAATTCTCATTCTGGTCCTCTCAAACTGTGTTACTTCCTTGTTAAGCATAGGGTAGTTGGTTCTTCCACTGTTGTACTACTAAAGGACGATTAGGGATTTTTTTTAAGAGTGCAAGGCGGATGCACACCCCAAGCACACCACGCTCACACCAAAGGCACACACATACGTGTGCATCCAGTACACAAGCTAGGATTTTTGCGAAAAGGTTCTAAGTCCTTACGGAGCGCGGACACGCGCTTTTCCACTTAACGCACGCGTGTGTGCTGTAGTTAAATGAGGCAAATCGGCGTCGATCCCCATGTGGGAGGGGATTATTCTGCTGCAGTTATATTTTTCACTACTGAAACCAAGAAAGAGATTTTTACATTGTCACGAAATACTTTACTAAGCGGACTTCTTTTAGTTTATATTCGCAGTATATGTTTCTATTTGCATGATACTGACTTTCATCCACTGAATTACAGATTGTATTTCACTATGTGGGCTACAATGAATCAGGACGCAGGATAGATAGCACCTATATTCAGGGTTCGCCTGCCAAAATTCGGCTGGGCAACAAAACATTAGTTCCAGGAAAGTATTCACTAGTTATATAGTCTGTCCTTGTGCTTTGGTCTTCTGGAGTCCTAAACTTTTGATGCAACAATGCCTAGCTATTCCTCAATCTTCACTATCACTATTCCAAGTTGTGGCTGGGCTTGCAAAACCATCTTGGATCTGATTACTCCGATGAACTTCTAGGGACAGTGCTGTAACATCACAACTCATTTCGTCATTGATAATGCAGGTTTTGAAGAGGGAATACGGGACATGAAACCAGGTGGCAAGAGAAGAATTATTATACCTCCAGAGCTTGGTCCTCCTGTAAGTTATTATATTTTTTGCTTGGCAGGATTTTTTTTGGCAGGATTTCACTTGTTGACTTCAACACTTTGTGTGTATTTACCTTGTACTTTTCTTTATGTACTTAGTATTGTACCAATCATCACAGCCCTTTTCCTGTAATGTGTACTTGGAATATTCGTTATGTAACATTACTGATAAAAAGTTATTGTGTGGATAATACCTCATGCCTATAGCTTCTTGAGTGGAGGTCGAAAATAAGAAGAGGAAATTTAATGGTGTGAATAAAATGTTCTAACCTAGATTGCGAATTATGTTCTTTCTTTTGTGGAAACAGTAAGGGGACCTACCCTAATAAAAAGATTAAAAACACTACTGCACGGAGATATTTACAACAGAAGAAAAGCACAAGGGGGAAAAGACAAAAGAATGGAAAAAGGTAGCCCAACCAATGGACCGTATCAGCCTCGACAAGAGGAGATATCATATAATTAGTAACTATACACCCTAAAGAATTATTTTCCATCTAACCTGTTTGGAGGCATGTTATTGACGATACATCCCTTCCCTTTGCAACCTGTGTGCTAACATCCAAAAATTTGAGACATTTTACTTTACAGTACTTGAGAGGTACTGGGGTACCTATACTAAAAATGTTCCCTAAAGGGCTTAGTTGAAGAAGCTCTCTTCTGAACCTGATTTAGAACTTCAAATTGATGAGTGTGGTTCCTATGTGAGTATGCAACCAGCCAAATAGTAGATGGAAAGAAGACAAATGACAAGAAAAAAAAGCAAGGGATTAATATGTAAGAATTTTTCATAGAAATGCCGCATCAGCCTGCTGTGGCTGCAACATGAGCCCCTCTGAAGTTGCATTGTCTAAAGCGCTGCCTGATGATAAATATCTTTGGCAGAAGAATAGTGTGCCAAACTGCCAATCATTGTGACCAGACAACATGATACACTGTTTCTGACATCTGCATTTCGTCTGTTGAAGGTTGGGCCATCGACGTTCTTCAGCGCGAAGCAGTTCGAAGTATTCGACGTCGAACTCCTCGCGGTGCAGGACTGCCAGCGGAGGACGGTAGCCTTCTATTCCGATGTTGTCTGCAATTGAGCACCATATCATCAAATCCAAACCTGTAGCGAATTGCAGCATGCTCCTGTAACTCTGTAGGGAAACATTGCAAGTGACAAAAATCTTGTACATGTATAGACAACTGTTGCTACCGCCTCGCTGCCACTGTAGGGACAACACCAATGTATGCATTACCGGCATCTGGTGATTGGTGGGAGTATATTTGATTATGGCAATGGTGGTGCGTCGTAGCATCGTTTGTCATGGATCTAATGATGTTGGGTTATGTACCTTTGTTTGTTTAGAGCTAAATCTTGATGTTTAAGTTAATCCTACCTTTGTCGACATCATTTCAGCTCTCCAAGTCTAGCGATCATTTGCAACGCTTTAAAAAGTTAATGTTTGAAGTTCATATGAGTTAAATTATTCGCATTTTTTTATAAACGCGCATTTAAAGTTCACGTGAGTTTACGCTGAATCGGGGCTTTGTACCAGATAATTGCCCGTTTATGAATCCGTGGACGTGTAAAGAATCGTGGTACATTTGGTCGGTGACGATAGCTCCCACTCAGCTGTATTAATCAGTAAATCTACCCATTATCTATTCGGGCATCAGATCCAGCGCAGCTCTTTGGAAAAGCAGCTAGCAAGTCAACATTTGCCGGAGCTTTGCAAGAATTTTCCTACTCCTGGGTGTAGTTACTCTCTATTTCGTATCTCACAACGTAGGGAGTATCTTGTGCAACCGAGAGTATGTATGTGTAGTATACGAGTATATAAGACCACCTAGGTGGTATTCACACCTTTTTAAGAGGTGGTATGTATAATTTTTTAGATATACTCCTTTTTATGTAACATACTCCTTTTTATGTACAAATATAAAGATATTTACAAAATATGCTATTGGATTATTGGGTCGGATTTTACTCCATAACATTTGGTAGCAACCCGCAATACATGGCAAATAATACCCGCAGTAAACATCAGTCGGTAGAAAAACAAATCGTAATCAATATCCAACCACCGGATAACAAGTTAATGAGTTTCCTGGTTGGCGTCGACGTCACGACATTATCCTGAGAATCGTTTCTTTCCAGTTATGTGCCAATCATCTTCCAATTTCGTGTGTGTATGCTAACCGAAATCTGGTCTACCAATTTGCTGTTAATTTCAGAGTTGGTTAGTGTTTGCTTTTTTCTCCATCAAAAAGTTCTTGATGCTGCTCCGCTCGTCATCATCCACCGAGAAGAAAGACTGAGATATCCTGGTTGTGGAGCATGTAGTATGTAGTATGTAGTCCAGACGAGTATGTAGTATGTTGTGAGGACAAGTATGATTGGCATGTAGTATGTAGTGAGGACGAGTATGTAGTATGTGGTGAGGACAAGTATGTAGTACATGCAGACTAGTATGTAGTGCGTAGTGAAGATACTAGCTATTCATGGACATATAATCCTTTTTAAAAAAATGGATATTACTCCATTGCACTCATTGAACAAGATCGGAAGAGGTGGTATGTAGTATGTAGTCCAGACGAGTATGTAGTATGTTGTGAGGACAAGTATGATTGGCATGTAGTATGTAGTGAGGACGAGTATGTAGTATGTGGTGAGGACAAGTATGTAGTACGTGCAGACTAGTATGTAGTGCGTAGTGAAGATACTAGCTATTCATTGAACAACGAGAATTAAAGGGTGGATGAAGAGGGAGTAACTACACCTGGGAGTAGATAGTATTTTTCCTTTAATTCTCGTTGAGATCCGTACTTCTTTCTAAGTCTAATGGGCCTAAAATTCATGGATGGCAGATAGACCCGATCCAATAACTGCGTTCATTCCTGGGAGATATATCCGGGATTTTGGTTATTGTTTCTTTCCTGTTCGGCTCCTCCATCTAGGCGTTGGTTGCTCCATACCACCTCTTCCGATCTTGTTCAATGAGTGCAATGGAGTAATATCCATTTTTTTTTAAAAAAAAGGATTATATGTCCATGAATAGCTAGTATCTTCACTACGCACTACATACTAGTCTGCACGTACTACATACTTGTCCTCACCACATACTACATACCTACATACTCGTCCTCACTACATACTACATACCTACATACTCGTCTATACATATATATATATAGGAAAAATACTATCTACTCCCAGGTGTAGTTACTCCCTCTTCATCCACCCTTTAATTCTCGTTGAGATCCGTACTTCTTTCTAAGTCTAATGGGCCTGAAATTCATGGATGGAAGATAGACCCGATCCAATAACTGCGTTCATTCCTGGGAGATATATCCGGGATTTTGGTTATTGTTTCTTTCCTGTTCGGCTCCTCCATCCAGGCGTTGGTTGCTCCATACCACCTCTTCCGATCTTGTTCAATGAGTGCAATGGAGTAATATCCATTTTTTTAAAAGGATTATATGTCCATGAATAGCTAGTATCTTCACTACGCACTACATACTAGTCTGCACGTACTACATACTTGTCCTCACCACATACTACATACTCGTCCTCACTACATACTACATGCCAATCATACTTGTCCTCACAACATACTACATACTCGTCTGGACTACATACTACATACTACATGCTCCACAACCAGGATATCTCAGTCTTTCTTCTCGGTGGATGATGACGAGCGGAGCAGCATCAAGAACTTTTTGATGGAGAAAAAAGCAAACACTAACCAACTCTGAAATTAACAGCAAATTGGTAGACTATATATATATATATAGGAAAAATACTTTCTACTCCCGGGAGTAGAAAGTATTTTTCCTATATAGGAAGCCTTTTTCCTACTCCCGGGAGTAGTTACTCCCTATTCCGTATCTCACATATCTCACAATGTAGGGAGTATCTTGCGCAACCAAGAGTATGTATGTGTAGTATACGAGTATATAAAACTATATAGGTGGTATTTACACATTTTTAGAGGTGGTATGTACAATTTTTAGACATACTCATTTTTATGTGTAAATATGAAGGTATTTACAAAATATACTAAAAACTATGGGCTCTCTTGCAAATTTTTCGTGTGATTCACATTGGAGTATCTTATAATTAGTATATGTGTATACCCAAAGTGATAATAGAGTATGTCAAGTTCTTTTAGGTGGTATATCAAAGGTTATATATATATATATAATAAAATTACAGAAATAAATATTTATTTAATAAGATTACAAAAATAAACTTCTGCCACCAATTCATTTGGCGACAAAGCCCTTGATAGGAGCCTATCGGCCAAATAAATCGGCGACAAGCCTGTCGGCTAAATAATACTTTGTCACCCATTCATTTGGCGACAGAACTCTGTCATTAAATGACTTGGCGATAGTTTAACGGGAAAACTCATATCGTCAATTCATTTCGCCAAATGAATTGACGATGGGATCTGCCACATCAGTCCGTCGCCAAATCATTTGGCCAAATAAATTGGCGACAAGATCTACCACATCAGTTTGTCGTCAAATCATTTGGCTAAATAAATTTGTGAGCTCATTTTTATAATTTTATTAAATGAATATTTATTTCTGTAATTCTATTTAAAATATATTATTTAAAAAAATCAGCTTTCCAAACGATACGTTGCATCAGCTTGCTTTGTGTGCGCCTTGCGAGGAACAGTAGCTAGAGCAGTGTGCATGTGCTCCGGGTAAACAAGAGAGAATGATATTATTGGCATATTCACTTAGGTTCTTTCGTCATTAAATTAGAAATGTTAACATTAGTCTCTTCCTTTTATATCGGGACATATTTGGAGCCTAGGAATTCCACCCGAAACATATGTCGTTAACTTGACCGCCTAATTTCTGATCATATGGATATGACGCCTTCGAAGGTGAATAAAGAGAGTAACAAAATACTTCCTCCATTCAAAAATATATGACGTTTTAAGAAATGTGCAGTCAAACTTTCTTAACTTTGATCACTAATATATAATAATACTATTTGTATTGGTCATGTGAAAATGATATCATTAAATTAGTCATGAAAAACATTTCCAAATTATTTTATGGATATGTTCAAATAAAAAGCCATGATTAAAGTTGTATGTTGGAGATTGTATCGATGTCCAAAACGTCGAATATTCTTGAACGGATGGAGTAATAGATATGCATGCATGGGGAACTTGCCTCAAGCACTAAGTCGGATAGATGCCAATGTTCCATAGGCTGCTTTATGTTGAGGAACCGGCTGGTGAGTCTAGTTCGAGCGATCACCTTGTAGACAAGTGTAGAATCGCACACAAGAACAGAATAATAGATTGAACACAGAGGTATAGGGGGACTTTTTTCTTCTCTTTATTTCTCTTCTCCAAAGCACGTACAATGGTTTGGGGGGTTCCCCTTTATATAATCTACAGAGTGGATGAGGAGCTCACCATGGGTCAGGCCTGCAAGGCGTAGGCCTGGTTTCTTAACACTCCCCGTTGGCACCCATCTGTTATGTTCATGTTTTATCAAAACTCCATAAAAATCCAGTGGCAAAAATTTAGAGAAAGAGTACATAAAACACGTTCTGCTGTACTGTACGAATTGCTTCATTAAAAATTTTAGCCGAGAAACTTTAAGAAAACTCGTCAAAAGAAAAAGAGTACAATCCACCCTATTTCATTTAATCTCTAGGATTTCTTCTTTGGGTACTCAATCTTCGTGATCAAGTTTCAATAATGAGTCATGTAGATTCTCCCCCTAAATTCTACACTTCTCTAAGTCTCATCATTCCAATTCCACGTATGCACCTTTCAAACCTAGATGCCGGAAGTGACTTAGTGAATAAATTTGTAAGATTTTCACATGATTTAATATGCAGTACTTTAATTTCGTCCATCTTTTGCAATTCATGAGTATAGAAGAACCTGGGGTTGATATGTTTTGTGAGTTAACTCTTCACATAACCCATCTGCACTTGTGCAACACAAACTGCATTATCTTCATAGATAATAGTGGGAGTTTGTGTGGTGTTCAATCTACACGATTACTGGATATGGTGAATCATCCGCCGAAGCCAAATACATTCTTGTGAGGCCTCGTACAGTGCTATGATTTTCGAGTAGTTCGTCGAAATTGATACAAGACTTTGCTTAGACGATTTCTATGAAATTACAGTTCCACCACACAGGAATACGTAGTCTGACAGATACCCGGTATCTGCATAGCTAGTCATGGTTAAGTCTTGGTTCTTTCTGTAGAACAGATCAAGGTCTTTGCTTCCTTGGAGGTATCGGAAGATGTCTTTTATTTCCTATCAATGTCTTTTGGTAGGCTCTGCACTATACCTTGCTAGTAGGTTCACGATGTTGGTGATATGCCCTAGAGGCAATCATAGAGATGATTGTATCACGTCTATGTTTATGAGTTCTTGAATAAATGTTATTATGTTCCTTGAATGAATCGTTAGTTCTGAAGATCAACGAGTATGTGACATGTTGGTGAAACTCTTCGACTTGTATGATGTCGTTCTAAAAGTATCCCTGGTCGAATGTCACTGATCGGAACACCAGTGACTCTACGACCAGCGCATATATTGATTGATGACCATGTTTCACCGATCATGGATATAGGGATATCGAATCAATAATGTGAACACATGTTAGAGAACATGGGGTTGGATTGACCCACCTTGAGACACTATAGAGATTGTTATGATTCTATGTGTCATTAGTTGGTCTCAAGCAATGATGATGTATAATCCTTAGACCTGAGATCAGCATGGTTCGCTACATGTGTAATAGCACTCTTAGGGGTTGCCAAACGCTGCTCATAACTGGGTAGTTATAAAGGTAGCTTTTGGGTATGCTATGAAACATGCGGAGGGATGTGACTGGTCGGATATGGGATTTGCCCCTCCTAACATAACGGGAGAGATGTCTCTGGGCCCCTCGAAGTGATCGGATAAAGAAAGTGCATGGTCATGCCACTAGTAGTCGAAGTGTTCGACCACGTAAGGTTATCCGACAACTCGATCGAGAAAGTATTGAATAGTCCATGGATGACACATTATCTCACCTGGAGTTCAAACCAGATATCGTGAGGCAAAGGGAGAATACTAGAGTAAGTCGCTTAGTTCGATCAGATCCAGACAAGTCGTATGGTGACATGAGCAAGTCGTAGACAGATCGAACGAAACCACAGAGTGGTCGAAACCTGGTCGTAAGGAGTTACGAACTGGTCGTGACCGAAGTCGCGAATCGTCGTATAAAGATAGGACACGGTCGTAAGTGATGAGGACCTAGTCGTAGATCATATTGCATTAAGGTTCGTCCGATATAATTTGTGTGTATTCGGGAATCGTTGTGTCCTGCTAGGGACCGCTACGACTCGTGGTCGGAAAGGGTTTCTGAGTCACAACCGATTACACATAAACCTAACGGGTCACACACTTAATGGGATGGAATAAACCAGTACGAATACGATTCGTAAAACGTGTTCGGATAGAATCCGACACGGGACACTATATAAGGAGATGCTTGAGGCTAGTATGGGGGACGCGAGAGAGACACGTGAGTTGTTTCCACTGAAACCCTAGCCGCCATCTTCTTGAGAGAGCCTTCCCGTGCGACTTGGTGCTAGCACACCGACGTACGATTGTTCTTTCTCAGGACGTGTGGATACCGTAGAGACACTACTGCGGTCGCTGTTGCGCTGAGGACGATCCGCGATCTTCACAAGGAACTGTGGAGGCTGCTGGAGGAGACGATCAACTACGAGGACGTTGGACGATCATCTACGACCACTACATCGGCGCTTTCATCGTCGGACTAGGTCGCTCGACTCTACTTCATTTGCGCACCGCGCGTCGGTGGTAATGATCTGTGATCATCTATCTTGCTTGGCATCCTGGTTTACGTGGTAGAAATTTTGAATTGTTGCTAGCGTAGCCTACCCGTATCCCCACACACGACAAATTCAATGTCCGGTCTAGTAAGTTTGCTAAATACATAAGTGCTCCTACGGTACTCAAGTATGAGAATTCTGGTCCAAGAACTTCCTCCCCCTCTTCTCTAGATCTGTACAGATCCTTGTCATGCTGTAAGGATCTTTCGTCCATTGGTACTTTCGAAGGGTATGCCTTTTCTAACACCTTCTGGGTGTATGTTGACTGATGCACTAATATCCCTTCAAGGGTATGCTCGAGCTGCAAGCCTAGGCAAAATTTGGTTTTACCCAAATCTTTTATTTCGAACTCCGACTTTAGGTAAGAGTTTGCTTTCTTAATATCTTCTAGAGTCCAGATGATATTCAAATCATCTACACATACTGAGATTATACAAAATCCAACATGGGATCGTCGTATAAATACACAGGGACAATCCTCATTGTTCGTGTAACCTTTCTTGCATAGAAAGTCGCTTAAGCGATTATACCACATCCTGCCTAATTGCTTAAGTCCATACAGTGACTTTCTGAGTTGCACATTGTACAGATTTCTATTTGTTCTATCTTGGATCGAGACAGAGATACCTTTAGGTACCTTCATGTAAATGTCCAAATCCAAATTCCCACAGAGGTATGTAGTTTACCACATCCATCAATTTTATTTCTAAATTCAAGTTTACTACCATTGAGATTAAATATCTAAAGGTAGTTCTGCCCATGACCGGGGAATAGGTTTCTTCATAATCAACTCTTGGCCATTGAGTGAAACCTTGTGCAACAAGTCTTGCTTTATATGTTACAACTTTATTATTTTCATTTCTCTTTCAAACAAATACCCACTTGTTCTCTACGGGTGCACATGGGGAGGCGTGTGGCTTACATGCCCAAACACCTCTCTTTTTTTCAGAGATAATAATTCTGCTTCTATTGTCTTCTTTCAATCTTTCCAATCTGATCTTCTTACATTCAGCGAGCAATGTAGGTTCTGGATCAATGATTGTGGTAATTTTTTTGTAAAATAAATGTCGACATTGGTTGTTGTCCTATTCATAGATTCTCTCGTGGTCACATAATTTATAACTATTTCTTCATGGGGCGATTCATTTAATGCTTCTACTTGCTCACTACTGCTTCTAATTACGGGGGCAAGTCTCTTTAGTTTTTCAGCTTCGATGTGCACACACATCTATGCTGATGTCTCCCTCTGTGGGAATGTTCAAATCTGGTATGCCTTTTATTGAAGGTTCCATACTGGTGTCAGGCCTCAACTGGCTCCCCTTCTAGTTCTGGAGAACTTCAATGACCGACTGCGTCAAGTTCTTCTTATCCTTTTTTGCTAGACATCCCAGGTTACTTAGGATTCGGTGGGCCGGAATTCTTGTCCTTTTATTCTGAAGCCTCTAGATGGGATTAGAGATACCTTCAATTTTCTTTGGTATTTCAATCCTCTCTAATGCATTGCGTGCAGACACATGCGACTTGGTCACGCTCTTCAAATCACTAAAGTGATTAGGCAATTGATTCGCTAAAGCTTGCAAATCAATTATCTTCTAGATTTCTCTATTTGCTTCACTAGTGCGCGGATCATGTGCATGAATTCCTGTGGCTTGCCACGTTATTTTCTTATATTTTCATCAAAGGGTTGATTTCCTCCTCCTAATGACGGGAAACTATCCTCATCAAATATGCTATCATTGAATCGGGCCGTATGCAAATTCCAGTCATGGGTCCAAATACCTAATTATGGATGCTATCTCATAACCAACATATATCCTAGACTTTTGAAGAGAGCCCATTGCAGTTCGCTGCGGTGGTGGTATAGGTACATAAACCTTGCAACCAAACCTGCGAAGATGAGAGATTTTCGGTGCTGACCCTTGCGCTAGTTGCATAGGTGAATGGATGTTATATACCGACGGTCTAAAATTGATGAGACTTGCTGCGTGTAAGACCGCATGTCCCCAACATGTAGTTGTTAAATTACAATTATGCAAAAGCGGGAGGGCAATAAATTTATTTCTTTTAATTAATACCTCTGCTAGTCCATTCTGGGTGTGGACATGCGGTACAGAATACTCAACGGTAATTTCCATTGCCATGCAATAATCATCAAATGTCTTCGAAGTAAATTCTTCGGTGTTGTCTATTCTGATGGACTTCACATGATGATCAAGGAAATTATTCTTAATTTTAATTATCTACGAGATCAGCTTTGCGAAAACATGGTTTCTTGTAGACAATAAACACACGTGCGACCATTTTGAGAAAGCATCAATGAGCACCATAAAGTACCTAAATGGCCCTAACAGGGGCTATATCGGATCACAAATGTCTCCCTAGATACGGTCTAGGAATGCAGGGATTTTATCCTTCACTTTCAGAGTAGAAGGTCTAGTAATTAAGTTCCCGATGGCACATACGGGGCACAAAAAAAAGTTCAGAGCTTCTAAAAGTGGTTTTCAGGACAGTATAGGCTGCAGGTGCCTTAATATTAGTGTGTATAGCTCGAATTCATATGAAGGAACTCGTTCTAATACCCTTTTTTCCATTTTATTCACGCTTTGTAATGAGCAGGTATTCCTTACCATACTCTTCTTCAGTCTCTGCGTAGAAACCGTTAGCGCGAATATCCTTAAAACTTAGGAGGGTTCTAGTCGATTCCGGGTACAACAAGGCTTATTCAATAACCAAAGTTCTGCCCATCGGGAGTATAATTGTTGCTCTTCCTATGCCTATTATACAAGTATTGTTGCCTATCATAAGACTACCAGCATTCTTGCTGATCGACTGGAAAAACTTCGTCTCTCTCAAGATGGTATTCGTTGTGCCGCTATCTGCTAAGCACACTTCCTCTATAGGGCGCTACACGCGTTCTGATATAAAGTATTTATTAATATGAGGTAGAAAACAATCCACACATAAAATGAAATACACCAAAACAGAACATAACTTGCTATTATTAATACAAAAAAAGTCTTGCAGGACTCATCATAAGAATTTAGTTCTTTGCTCTCCTAGAGCTTACAACCATTATTTAATAATTCAATGTTCTAACACAACCATAAACTACAAATGACTATAAAAATCTAAGTGCAATGCGTGCACTAGATCAAATCAGCGAAATACGAAGAAACTTCTGCCTGAATCTGTTCCATGTCCATCTTCTCCTCTTTGGCAACTACAGTTGCAGCCGCTGCGATGTCCAAAGAAGGGGTGATGGGGGCTGCTGTTAGGCTGTCCACATCCATAGGTGCAACCAAAGACTATGGATCCTCCGTGCCTGCAATGGCGAGTTGTGCCTAATGCTGTTCTTTGCCCTTCTTCTTAGGCTGGAATGCATCAATGACATGCTACGGCTCATGGCAAACACGCGACCAATGCCCCCATGTGCCACATTTGTAGTATCCTTGGTCCTGCTGGCCATAGGGCTTGTCATCGCGCTTCTGTTGTTCACCCTTCTTGGTTTGAGTATTTGGCTTGGCCTTGCGACCTATGACCTTACCCCTTCCTGCCTCTTTCCTTTGAGTGAGGCTTTCTCACCTTGTAGCTGCTAGTATTGACTTCATAGCCAACATTGCTAATAGGTGGCTGTGAGATGTAGTTTTTTCTTAGAACATCATCTTGAGCTTCTGCAACTTGCATGATGTCAATCAGTTCGGCATGCTCCTTGTAGCCGTCTTGACGATAGTTGCGTGCGAATTGCACCGTATTTGGGTGAAAGATAGAGAGATTTTTCTCGATCTTTTGCTCATCCGTGGTTACCTTACCACAGAGTTGAAGACTGATACAAATTTTGTGCAATACAGAATTGTACTCCCCATAGTCTTGTAGTCAGCAAAACGTAATCGGTTCATTTCCTGTTTTGCCTGAGGAAGAATGGTGTACTTTAGCTTCTCGAACCTCTTCTTCAGCGTGGTCCATAAAGCTAGTGCGTTCTTCTCCGCCATATACTTATTCTTGGGCGTTAGGCAAAGATGGTGTCTGAGGAAATGAAGTACCTGATCATTTTCCTCAGTGGTTGGAGTGGTATCCTTCGAGGTGCCAAATCCAATAGCAGCACGGAGCTTCTTGGCCCCAAGTACGATCTTGATATCTGATGCACAAGTCAAGTAATTCTGGCCATGCTGGGCCAGCTCTTCGAACTTCCGGTTCGTAATGCCAGTCATCTGCATATTTATGCAAAGAGTTCATAAGACTATTGCTGGTAATTTGCATAAAATGGTTGCAAAAATTCTCATAATGTTCCCGTATTTTTCTATGCATTTCTCATGATTTACTGCTATTTTTAGTGATTAAAAGCAATATAAACAATCACAGATAATCAAAACAGTAAGTAAAACATATAAATTGCATAGAAATAATAATAACAAAGTTAAACTTGCTTCAAAAGTTTAAAATTATTCAAAAATTGAATTCCCAGAGCCCTGTTCTGTTGGAATATGAATTTTCGATGAATTCAGCAATTTCCAGGGGCTAAACCACCAAATTTCAATTATGAGGAATTCTCCGCGCAATTTTCAAAGAGTTCGAGGGCCCTTTTGCAAAATTTCCTTATTCGCATAAGAATCCCCATAATTTTTCGGATCCCGAAGGTCCTTTTTGCCAAAAAAAAATCCCTTTTTTCGGTTTCCCCTTTTTTCTTTTCTCCTGAAAGTCTATGGGTGGGGTCGGCCCATTATGCCACTCGGCCTGCCCCGCCTGCTTCTATATCAGGAGCAAGGGTTTTCCTAGATCCCTTGCGAGGTAGTGGTGGCGCTCAAGAGCATGGGCGGCCAGTGGCTTTGGTGGGAGGCCAGTGCAGGGACGGCGTCGTGCAGTGGGCGAGCGGTCGATGTGGCCATGACCGGCGGCCATGCGGGGCCATCACTAGAGGCGGGCGGGACCGGCTGCCATGCGAGGTAGTTGCCGGAGGTGGGTGGGGCCGACGGCGCCGTGTGTTTCCATGCGTGGAGCTGGTGGCGCTGCGGGTGCGACGACGCAGCGTGCGGGCGGCCGAGAGGTGGTGCGGCCATGTAGCGTGGAGGCGGTGCGGCACCACGGGCATGCATGGGCGGCGCCAGCTTCGGACGACAGCGCGGAGGGGAGCTCATGCGGGGCGGCGCAGCATGCAGGCCCGGCCCGGCTCTAGGCCTGCATGACGTGGCTCCAGTACGACGCACGTGGTGCGGCTTCAGGCCGATTGCCATGCGCGAAGGGAAATAGTTCATGTACCGTTCATCCAATTATTGTTCATGTGACCCAATGTACAATCTACAGCGTAGTCGTCATCTGCTCTTTCATGCAACTCACCGATCAGCTTGGCCGGTGACTTCAAGTTGGCTCGTGGTAGATTAGAGTGGATTTGCAATCCACAATGCAATCATCATATACTCTTTCATGCAATCTACCGATTAGCATTGTGCCACCGACTTCTAGTCGGCTCACGGTAGATTAGAGCGGATTTGTACCCTAGGATAAAATCTAAAAAGCTAAATTTGCATAATTAAAAGCGATCTAGGAAATAAGATTCGATCTACGAGCGTCGTTCTTCGACGATCACCTTTCGAACAGAGTAGAGTAGGCCTAGAGGTAGGCCAAAGTCGATCGTGCTGATAACGTGTTGAGGAACCGTCCTTGGTGAGTCCAGTCCGAACGATCACCTCGTAGGCAAGCGTAGAATCACACACAAGAACATAATAGTAGATTGAACACAGAGATGTAGGGGGACTTTTTTTCTTCTTTTTATTTCTCTTCTCCAAAGCACGTACAATGGTTAGGGGTCCCCCCTTTATATAGTCTACAGGGTGGATGAGAAGCTCACCATGAGCCAGGCCTGCAAGGCCTAGGCCCGGTTTCTTAACACTTTATATTGTCCACCAATTCTTTCTATAAGATTCTACGTTCTTACATATGCTCCATAGCAACGAATCTAAAATATACTTTGTTAGTATTAGCCACCTGACCACCTCTAGTTGTGGAATCGACCTCGCTTATTAGCCTTTGGTTAGGCTAACCTTTCTTATTTATTAGGGACCGCATATGGAGGTCTTCATCTTTTCATTTTTCTCTTGAGACCAGAACACACAGGAGAACAACACATCTTTTTCTCTTTTTCCTTCGAAAAAATGTTTTCTTATCATTTCCAGATTTATTTACACCCCGCGGCAACGGTCAAGATGTTTCCCCATTTGCTTCGTTTGGGGAAGCAAACATAAAAGGGCCCGTCTATACAAGATTTGATTATTTTCTTAGCCCAAAACAGTCAAATTTTAGTTCATTTACAACTTCGTTATACATAAATTACAGTAATTTATTTATGTAATTTGTACTCTTGGTTATTGTAATTATTCTCGAAAGTATTAATAACTCATATTTCCATCACATGATTCAAAATCTAATATATACTTTGAGAGATTGAGCAAAAACAAAGACACCAAATTAAATTCTATACCAACAAAATACGGCAATGTGGTGAACCCGTTATGTTCCAAAGAAGAAATCATAATAAATTTGGATCCAATACATCATATGAGAAGAAGTGCAATCTCAAAGCATATCATACGGATAAAAATTCGACTATTTTGACAAAAGAAAATAGTTGAATGTTATTTAGCAAAACCGAACATAAAACCCACTAAAATTTAATAAAGGAAAAATGTATATATCATTGCAAAGCTCTCAATTCCCTGACTAGCAAGGCAAAACGCTCTCTCCTTTACATGCCACTACAGTTCACCAAAATTGCTCGTTTTTTACACTATTGTCAACTCTATTAGATTTTTCTCGTCGGTTTTTTCTAAAAAGAAGAAGTCTATTCTACCCCCTCAAGTATGGACATGCAGACACCTAACCCCCTGAACTAAAAAACCAGCCTTTTGACACCCCGAACTTGCAAAACCGGACAACCTACCCCCTCCGGCTGTTTCGTGCACGTATTGCGCATGTGGCATCCGGTCAGTCCGGCTTCGCCACGTAGGCTGATGTGTGGGCTAGGTGAGCTAGCATTCTTTTTTATTTGTTCTTTGGTAAATCCTCCTCCCTAGTCCTCCCCCTCCACCTTATCCTCAACTCAACACCAGCTACCAGTTCCCCTTCTCCCTCCCCGACGCCACCTCCCCATCCCGCCCGGGCGCCACCTCCCCATCCCGCCTGATGTTGCCTCCCCATCCCGCCTCTGTCGCCGCACAGCCGACCGCGCACACGATGGAGTCAATGTGCTAGTCGTGTGGCGAGGGTGCGGTGGTGTCAGACCCTGACTCGGGCACGCTCGTCTGCATCTCCCACCCGCGTCAAGGAGGCCCTCCACATGGCCAACTCCACCACCAGCGGAAACCTCGCCACCCCAGGCATCGCCTTCCTCCCTGCCCTCACCACCGCCTACACCTTGCTCGTCGCGCTGGCCCTTAGAACAACATCCAATCAAGCTAGTTTGCCAGTGGTGCCATGGACGACGCCGTGGAGCTAACTGTGGTCATCGAGGAGGCCGACGACGTCGACGGCAGTGACGACAGCAGGTCGAACATCTCCCACCGTGTCTGTGCTGGCTGCTGCTGCTGATACTTATGAAGATGATGGGATTGCTGCTGCTGCTGCCTCAGTGAGGCAGTGGAGAAGGCTATGTTGTGGATGAATGAATTACTGCCCACCTGCATCCGCCTCTGGTCAACTCCTCTGCTCCCTCGGCCTTTATGGATGGCACAACAATGTACTACGTGTGTGTACCTTGGGGGTGAGCTTGTCACCCTCAGCGGTGATGGCGGCGACGGCCTTGGTGGCCTTCTCAAGGTGGCCAGTGCGGTGCTCCTCAATGAGGCGCTGCGTGCGGGCCTCGGGGTCCTCGACGATGAGGAGCTTGGACTGGTCCTTGACGCCGGCCATGTCCAAGAACGCCTTGGAGTCCCTCTCCTTGTACTTGTACATCACAAAATTCATCCATCCATCCATCCAAACACAAAATTCAATTCAGATACTAGCTCGCCGACGCATTAGCGAATTGATCGAATTCTCTCACCACGTGTAGCACTGACCGAACGACGCCTATGAGCTGATGTAGATCTCGTTGATGATGTCGGCGTGCTTCACCTTGACGCGGATGGTCGGCACCAGCTTCACATTGATGGGCTCGTCATCCGGCATCGCACCCCTCTTCTACATCAGCATGCCGTCGGGCCGGACCTCCCACACCTTGAAATTTTTGAACCATGCGAGGAGGAGAGGCAGGGGCTGGCGGCTACGGCGGAGAGGAACGCACTGGTGAGCGGCGCAGATGTCGGGTTGGCTATGTCGAGCGCATCGGGAGGAGAGCCAGGTGAGCTTGTCGGCGAGGAGGAGATCCGGGTGCGTGGCCACCAGGTCGCAGAGCTCGTTGAGCGCCTCCATGGGATTCCACGACGTTAATGCGATCAAAGCATGGGTCACACTGGCCTGCTGTGGCAGATCGGGAGGAGGAAGGGCGATGCGAACGGAGCGGAAGTGGAGGCAAGATGCTTTCGTGGAGCCGAGGGGGAAGGGGAGGGGTAATTTGGGTGGCTTTCGTACAAATAGAAAAGAATGCCAGCTCACCTAGCCCACGCATCAGCCTACATGTCAAAAACTGGGCTGACTGGATGCCACATGTGCAATACCACCGCATGAAACAGCCGGAGAGGGTAGGTTGTCTGGTTTTGCAAGTTCGGGGTGTCAAAGGGCCAATTTTTTAGTTCAGGGGGTTAGGTGTCCGTATGTCCATACCTGAGGGGGTAGAATGGACTTCTTCCTTCCTAAAATGGCCAAATTACCCTCATCTTCTTCCTCGTCCATTGAGCTCCCTTCCACTCTGCCAGTTGGGACAATCCAAAATCCTCACTCGTCGCCACACCATGAGTCACCTACTTCTTCACCACCGTCTCCCTCCGTCTCCCCTCCACCTCCACCTCCGTCATAGCCTCCTCTCTACGGAAACCACCTCTCTTCCCCTCTCCTCCACCTCCACCTCACACGCCGGTGGAAATAGAGGCCAAGGAGTCTTGTGCTACTACGGGAGATGGCGACGGGGACAAGGAGGGTGATAGTGTGGGCCCGTCGTGGGCGCATGAGGAGGAGGAGCAATCACCGAGGGCTCCCATGCGGAGCAGGCGATGGCGGTGTAAAGAATCTAGACCCACCATTATGAGTTAATGGAGTATTTTGGTGATTAACGATAAATCTATTTGTGAGACTAACACTTCTATTGTCATACCTATTGTTTAGTCTTAGTTGGATATAAAGGTGAAAATCAAATAGGTATGCATTCGACATCATATTCCTATATCTTGTTGCATTCCTCGGATATAAAATATAAGTTGAACTCCACCAAAAGGTTAACATGGATATGTGCATATGTTTCTTTTACACATTCGTGTATGTATACATTTAGGGGGAGTTCACTCTATGTTTTGATAGCTCGTTGTGCTTGCTCTAGCTCTCGTTAGCATATTGTCAATATTTGCGAATGTGTTTTGCAAATAGTTGAGGCTCATATTTAATCCTTGTAGCATGTGACTTTAGTTTGTGAATATGTTTTGCAAATAGTCTTAGTCCATGTACCCTATTTCTTGTGGTGTGATTCTAAAAGTTGACAAATGTGTTTGCAACTGGTTGAGAATCTCGCCTTTAACCCTTGTTTGCATCGCACATCAATTGGCAAATGTGTTTTGCAAATTCAATTGAAGCAGAATGCAAAATCCTTATTTTCTGTCTCTGGCAGTATGACCATAGGCTGTTGAGCGGTCTGACCAGACCTGGTCAAGATCAGTGGTCGTAGATCTTGTTGAACAGTAGTCGAAGACCTTGTCGTGAACAATGGTCGTAGACCGTGTTGTGAACAGTAGTCAAAGACCGTGTTGTGAACAGTGATCGAAGACAGTGGTCGTAGACCCTGGTCGAAGACAGTGGTCGAAAACACTGGTTGTAGACAATGGTCATAGACACTAATCAAAGACAGTGGTCGAAGACACTGGTCGTAGATTTGTTCGTGAACAGTGGTCGTAGACCCTAGTCGTAAACCTTCGTGGTCGTGGATACTGTGGTGAACAGTGGTCATAGACCTGTGTGATCGTAGACCTGCGCGGTCATGGACACTGTGGTGAACAGTGGTCGTAGACCTGTGTGGTTGTAGACCTGCATGGTTGTGGACACTGTTTGTGAATAGTGGTTGTAAACCCTGGTCTTAGACCAGCGTGGTCATAGACCTGTGTGGTCGTAGATCTGGTCGAAAACCTGGTCGAGAACCTAGTTAAGGACCAATCGGTATGACTGTATTCCTTGAGCGGAACTACTGCGCACCGAAAGTTTCAAACTTTTTTTGGCAGTACGTATTTTCCAGAGAGACACCTTTTGAGCGTGTTTTTGCTCTCCTATTAAGCGGCAGTACCGGGCTCTTTGAGCGGAACTTCCGGAGAGCAGAACTATTGCATGTTCTTTGACGGTAGTACCGCGCCGCTTTTGCAATGGCTTGTTCAGAGTGCTTTTTGCTATTGATTCCGACCGTTGAGCTGGGTACGATAGTACCGATCGGTGAATGGCGGTACTACCGCCCGTGCTATTTTTTCTCAGAACTTTCCCCCAACGGCTAGTTTTTGTGTGGGGGTTATAAATACCCACCTTGGCCGGTTGTGTGAGTTGCTGCTGTTGTAGCGTTTGGTTGCTAGTGCCATTCCTATTCCTTTGAGCAAAGAGCAAGCCCTCTCCTCTGTTTTGTGCATGTGTTACACTTAGTGAGCTTTGAGAGGAAAATCCTAAGTGCATATGTTGCATTAGGTAGTGGATTGTGTATCCATTGAGCTTAGACACTTGATTAGTTCAAGTGAGAGTCTTCGACTTGTTACTCTTGGTGTTTGCCGACACCTAGACGGCGTGGAGACGTCATGGTTCGGTGATCTTCTCAAGAAGCTTGTGGGAAGGTCTGGCAGTTTGTGAGTGGTTTGGTGCTCGCCATCTCCGGAGTGGAGGAAGAGCAACCCCGAGTGGATCGAGGTGTTGGTTCGTTTTGGGACCGGTCCAGGTGGTTGGATTTACCTCGGAGATGTTGGCTTAATTTGTGGAGCCGGTCCAACGTGGTTGGGCTTATCTCACCGTGGATTAGGGGAGACCGACAAGTCTCCGAACACCACGGTAAAACATTCGTGTGTCATTGTGATTTGTTCTCTTGTGCTTTACTTTGTGTAATTTACTTTCGTATAATTAAATTGCTTATTCATCTTTGTATAATTGCTATCATTCAATAGTTTTATATTGTTGGTGCACTTAGTAAAGACTAGTTGATTTAGGTTTTAATTGTGCAAAATCGAATTGATTTAGCTTCCGCATTAAAACTCGGTTTTAGCCAAAGAAGTTTTTAAAACTGCCTATTCACCCCCTCTAGTCGGCCTCCTTGATCTTACAAGTGGTATTAGAGCTCGGTCTCTCATTTTATTAGACTTAACCGTCTAGAGAGTAAAGGATAGCGACTAGTAATTTAGTGCACCTTGGTAGGACACCTTTCTTTGATGATTGAAATTATGCTCATTATAAAATTAGAATGACCATCTATATTAAGGCCATGAGCCCAAACCTATGGAGAATTGTTGATGCAGATTTTGCTACTCCAATTGATCCACAAAACCCTACTCAAAGGGAAGAGCAAAACTTGCAACTCGATGCTCATGCTTTAAATGCTCTCTATAGCGTTTTGAGTGTGGAGGAGTTCAATAGAGTGAGCAATCTTGAGAATACTCATGATATTTGAACAATTCTTATGGAAATTCATGAGAGAACCTCCACAGTCAAAGAAGCTAAATTGCATAGGTTGAAGCTCAAATATGAGTCATTTACCATGTTGCCTCAATAGAGTATCAATGAGATGTATTCTAGAATGATCAACATAGTAAATGAGCTCAAAAGCCTATCTTGTGATTTAACCGATCTTGATATTGTGCGTAAGATGCTTAGGGCTCTACCAGAGAAATATGAGACCTTGGTGACATTATTCCTCACTTCATCCGTATTGCCAAGGATGACTCCTACCGCTCTTTTAGGAAATCTCCTCACCAATGAGATGTACAAGAAGGACAAAGATGGGCTCAAGGAGATTGCCTCAACTTCAAGCAAAGGAATTCATGCTTTTAAAGCTAAATATGATTCAAGTGAAGATGAGGATCAAGATGAGAAACATGATGACACCGTGAAGAATTGGTCACTCTCATGAACAAAATGAAAGATCTCATGAAGAGGCGTGGTTCACATAAGCATTGAAGCACATCTTCAAATACAAAGCACCATAAAATTCTAAGGTGCCACAATTGTAAAAAAATTGGAACACATTGCTTTAAAGTGTCCTTATGATGGAGAAGATGAAGAAGAGCCCAAGTCATCATCAAGAAAGAAGAAGGATGACAAAAGAAGACATTTTGTTGGGCTAGCCATAAAGGATGATCCATCAAATCTCCCAAATACAAATAAGGCTCCTTCATTATTTGACATGTCTACATGCTTCATGGCAAAAGGTAATAATGAGGTAAATAATGATTATGAGCCTTCATATGATGAGTTGATAGATATGCTTGAGGAGATTAATGAGTATTTAAGAAAGGAGAAATCTAAATTCAAAGTTTTGAAGAAAGAGCATGTCTCACTTCAAAATAATTATGATATTCTAAAAGATGAACATGAAACTCTACTCCTAAATGAGCTCAATAAGTCTAAGGTGGATATAGACATAACATGTAATTTAATAGATGATTTGACATGTGTAGCTCCTAGCTCTTGCATTTAATCTAAGACTAGTATATCCACCTCTTGTGATAATTTGTTTGATATGCCTTGTTGCTCAAACATAGACGGTTCTACTTTCTCTATGCTTGTTGATACTAATCTTGTAGAGGAAAATAATGAGCTTGTCGGCGCCCCGGGTAACACCACCCGAGACCCTCTGTGCACTAAGCTAGTCCTAGGATCAACGGCTAGCTCGTACAGTCATAACAGAGAATATAATCACAACCATACAACAAGCTAAAGATGAAGCAGACAAAGTAATATTAACATAATCAAAAGACCTTACGGTCAAGGTTGTTACAGAGGTGCCTCACTAAGCTTACAGCATAAGAGAAAATACATAGTAGCAGAAACACAAAAGCTCGTAGGGTCCATTCAACTAGCCCACAGGCTTAAAGAGTGGAGGACATCCTTTAGATCGCAATGTCTTCATAGAACTCTTCTTCATAGAGCGCTGAGCTCCTTGGATCACCCTCCTCTGCTGATTAAACAGAGGGCGTAAGCCATGAGTACTTTGAATGTACTCAGCAAGTCATAGGGAATAAATGCAAGTAATAATCATGCAAAGCTTGATAAGTAATAGCTGTATGGTTAGTTTGCAGAAAGCAACATTACAGGAGATACATTAAGTAGATTGCAAAGCACAAATTGAAAGTATACACATAAGTAAACAAGCTCTTAGAAAACACATGTGGACACCCTGTCCACTCCCAGACCTCATTGTGATCACCCTAATCATAGCTCGGACCACTCCAAACCACACAAGACTACCACAATTTGAAGAAAAGATCTATCCTTTGCGTGAAATCTCCGGGCATATCCATAACCGAGGACGTGGCTATTCAAATAGATTCACACTCTACAGAGGTTGTACACTTTACCCACAAGAGATAGTTGCTTGATACGACACACGTTTCCTTAGATGTGTGAATCAAGTAGAGACAACCACTAGGCTTTTACAAAGATCCACTTGACTCGGTTTTGCTCGCTGAGGTTTCGCCGTTCTGGCCCCCTCTTGCGCCGTTCCCAACCACAATAAAACCGACTCAAGCTTTGCTAATTATTGCACTCGGTCCACCCCATCCTGGACATGTGGTTGTACGGAGAGACCCAGATCCATGGTTCAAGGTTAAGTCCTGTAACAGCCCTAACTTAGGGTTTGTATTTCAAATGTAAAATTTTGAGGAGAAATAAAAACTTTTGTTGTCTCTTCAAATCATTTGAAAGTTTCTACAATTTTCCCTAGCAATTTCCAATTTGTAGAATTTAATTCTTGTGATTGGAAATTGTTGATTATCAGATTCTAGCCTTCAAACTTGTGATCATCCTCTGAAGCTATTTTTCCTAGCATCTTGATCATCCTATCTACCTCCTGAATTATTTCACAATTTTTAGATTTTGTTTGCTATTTCAAATGGCCAAGTCAACTCTGTTTGAAATCTGGTCAAACTCCTCAGTACAGCAGCTTGTGAATTTTCTAGAATAATGCAGTGCATAAAAGTTCTGGAAAAATTATACAAGGTTGTCCTCTGTCCCTAGTAGCTACCATAAAAATTTGAAATTTTTGTAGCTCTGGTCTACCTCTAAAATTCCCCAAACCTTCTCTCTTTTAAATCAAAATCTAAAAATCGCTCTCGCCCGAACCCAACTCGGGCTCGAGTCCGACCCGCGCCACTTGACTCGGTCGCGTCAACTAGCTGCACGCGCGCGAGTCCAATTGATCGTGGCCGTCCGATGCAAATCGAACGATCCACGCTATGCGGCGCAACCGACCGTCCGAATGCATACATCAATCTCGACCGCCCATTTCGTGATCCAGCGGTGGCATCTTTCCGATAGAGTCGAACCTCGGCTCGCACCGCCACGCTATCGCTGGATCGGTGGTCCCCACTTGTCGCCTTCGCCTCGTCTTCTCCGCACTCACCGAGCTCGCGGCGCGGCGTGCATGCTTGCCACGTACCTCGCGCCGCCACCTATTTGCCCTCGTGTTCGTCGCAGAGCATCGCGAGCTTCATAACCTCACCGCACTCATTGGCCATCGCTTTCTTCGCTCTCACCTTCTCGCCCAAATTTTCCTCTCGGCGAGAAGAACTCGAGCGTAGCGCGCCGTTCTGAGCCGCCTTGAGCCGACCGCACGATCGTGTTCCTCGCCTCGCCGCCCATTTTGCCTATTCCGGTCCTTGGCGCCCAGTGGATCACGGGCGGATCGTCGCCCTCGCCTCGGCGATCTCGGCCCCGCGAGCTTGCTAGCGCTCGTGAGTCTCAAGCCTCGGCGTTTGGTTCCACTTGATCGCAATGCTCCACCGATGCTCACGGGTGGGTTCGCATCTTTGGTGCATCGTGGAAGCCGGCGACCGATTTTTCTCCGAGCTCGAGTTTACGCGCTGTGGTGATTCCGCCGCTCTGACCTCCTTCGCCGCCATCATCTTGTGCTTATTGTTCACGGATCAAGGCGAGTGTGGCGCACCTTCCGAGTCTTCAAGCCCGTAGCGCCTTCTCCGCGAGGCCGCATCTTCTTCTCCGCCTCAGTTCGCCGCCGCCGCGTGGCATTTCCGTGACTCGCGTCACCGTCATCGAAGTTCGCGAGGTCCTGCGAACCCGAAGGTACCACTCACTCGCCTTGAAACTCATCGTTTGCTAGATCACCGCGCGCCGCACCGCCGCCGCGGTGCTCGCCGCAAGGAACCGCCGGTGAAGATTAGTTTAACTCTAATCATGTCTTCTTTGAGTCTCGATTTGTGGGCCCTCTCGTAATCACGTTTAGAAATCGCTTAATCCAATCGTTATTTGTTCTCCGGTCACCGCCATGTGGGCCCATGCTTTGTCGATTGTTAGTTGTGTAGCACCGATAATGCGTTTTCTCTGTTGGGAAACGATTTCTTGTGAGAGTAGGTTAAGTTTGCGGCGTTGATATGTCAAAGACGTATTCTTAGAATACGCCTTCGTCGCTTTCGCGTCGCGGGCTATTCTCGTCAACACTTTGCACGCCCATCTGTCGTTGTCCAAGTTAGTTGGTATCGGTAGGAAAGGGTATAAATGCTTTAGTATTTTCAAATGCTTTTCATTTGTAATCGTTAAATCATTTAAACTTGTAAAATGCATAACTAATTCAATTTTTATCCAAATTGCATGAAACCAGTCTGTTATTTTTCATTTTAAATGTATTACTTACTAAAATTAGTTTCATCCATGTCTCAGAGCAAAAATCTGTTATCTAATAAAATGATGTCTTATGTATCTTCTAAATTAGAAAATGCATATCTTTTCCAATAATTGTCCAAATTCAATGAACCCAGTTTTGTAAAATTTCATTTTCAGTATACTAACTGTTAGGATAGGTTTTATACACTGTTTCTGTTTATGAAAAGTTGTTAAGTAACTAACTAGTGACATGTTGTATTTTTAGCTTAGAAAATTCATAGAAAATTATTAGCATCTTAAAATGATTTGTTCTCTGTTTCTAAATTTTGTTATATCTTGTTTAGGTCTTTGTGTGAATTTTGGCATGAGTTGATGTTGTTGTATGCTTAAGTTTTGTTTGTTATTCGTCCTTATTTCTTTGTTGTGTTCGATCGTTAGGCTTCGATATTTGCGGCAACCCCGAGGACGATCCTCACCTTATTGAGCAACACATCCAGCAAGCAGATTTGATCATGATTAATCCCAGTATTTTAAAGTTTAATATTTTGTTTCAAATTGTATGTATGCATCGCTTAATTTGTGTTAAAATGGTTAGTTAAATCAGTGTCGCATATCCTCGTAGACAAAATATGGATCTCTACTACCGAGCCTAAGTTATTTGTCGTGATTAGAGATCGCCGATGATCTCTTGTCACTTAGTAGATTCGGGTCAACTTGCTTAGACATGCTTAGTATCAGAGAATCAAGTGTTATCGACTTTAGTCAGTAACCTTGATCACACAAAATTTACTATAACTTTATGTTTTAGCATTTATATTTGCTTATCCATAAAACTAAAAATGAAAACAAAAATGGTTTAGACTTGGGCACAATGGTAAGACTGGTGTGATCTGTTGGGTGACTGGAAAGGTGCCCGAGTCAATTAAGGACCGAGTTACTTGCGCCACCGTGATCGAGCATTTTGCGTGCTAACCACACTAGAGTATATGGGACCTCTCTTGACCTAGTACTTTGGCGTGTATTGGCTCCGGTCGCAGGAGGTCGCAGGAGGGATGGAGGTGGGAGCATGGTAGTTGTCCAAAAGCTTTATCCTCGAGTGGGTAGTTGTCTTTTCGGCTTTACCATGTAAGCGTATGGTGTTTCTACCCATACGAGCGGCTCGAGGTTGATACACAATATTGGAAAGCGATCTCGTAGGACTTAGTCAGGTGTGCATACCTTCGAAGTGTGCTTTGGCTTAAAGGCGATCAAGTGTGGGTACATTGGTACACCTGCAGGGTTTAAAACTATTGAATAGCCTCGTCCTAGGTTATGGACACGCTCGGATCGCCCCAAGAACTAGACTACAACATTTAAATTAAAACTTGATGGGTGGTACGAATGGGATTCGTGCTATTGTTGTGGTGACTATTGGGATAGTCACTTCTAGGTTGTTTATCTTTCGCTTTTGTTATTATTATCCTTCACTGTTATTTCAATCTTAAAATGAATTGCAAACTTGCCTTTAAAACTGTATTACCTTATTGCAAATGAAAATTGGCTTTATGCAAATAAAACATATGGCCTCCACTGACAAGCTCGCATGTAGCATATTAAGCAGTGCGCTAGTTCACACGTCAGTCTTGCGGGTACAAAGACAATCTTTGTACTCGGTGCTTTGCTTAATGTTTTTGTTGCGGAGGAAGAAGGTGAGCCTCGTGGTCCTCACTTACGTGGTGTCTTTGTCGCCGTGGTGGCGACTAGGCTTGGCGGTCGGTCGGATGCCTTGTGGGTTGAAGGCACACCGATTGGCTTTGTTTATAGCCATCTTATGGCACTTTGCTTCATTGTCTTTTTGTTGTTATTTATGTATCTTGTGGCGATCGGCCATTGTACATAATATTATTACTATTTGTTTATCTTCCGTTTGGAAGTGTGATGTTTGGACTCTATGTTTTGAATGGAGTTCTTGTCTAATTTTGTAACGAGTGCATTATCTTTGCTTCTGGGAAGTATACATATCTCGAGATCAGTTTATTTGATTTGTGATGCTAGGACCGGTGGTTGGTTAAGCATTACAAGCCAAATAAACTGGAGTCCTCACAAAGTTGGTATCGAGCCATTCGACCGTAACAACCCAAGCATAGTCGTCTTTAGGATATTTTGAAAAAGCTTAATTTCAAAGTATAAAAGGGTTTATGAAAACCTAGGCGATTCTCAGATTTTACTCCTTACCTATCTTAGCCTTCTACTCTCATCTTACTCTAATTTGAGTTTAAAACTTGGCTTCTCTCTTTCCTTTCAAAAGATAGTTACTCTTTGGTAGAATCAGTCTTTGGGAGAACCATAGAGAATTAAGTCTAAGTAAAATTTGTGGGAGCATAAGGGTAAGATATGTATGAGTTGCTATGTGTCCGATTTTTCTTTGAGTCGAACTTTATCACGCCTTGTGTTTGTTTAATTTGTTTTCATGAATTTTGGGCTTTCTTGCTCTTAAATTTGTTGCTAACTTGTCTTAGTAAAACAGGATGGTAGGGAGAGCAGCGTGGCGGTCAGCCAGTTTGGTCATGATGAGGAGCTTCCCCTCCTCAGACCATGGTGAGGTTCGCTCGGTCGAGCGAAACCGCATGGACGAGCAGCGCATCTTGGAGGTTATTGCTAGGAATACCTCCACTCCTGCCGGTGGTGGCGGCCACGGACTCGCGGGGACTTGCGAGTTCCTCCGTACACAACCGCCGACTTTCTCCGCTCGAGGACCCTCTCGATGCGGACGATTGGCTGCGCATGGTTGGCGAAAGCTCAACATAGCTCGATGCGAGCGCAGACAAGGCGCTCTTGGCGTCCCACCCGGCGAGGCGCGGCACTCATGGTGGGAGAACTATCTCGCCATGCGGCCCGCGAGCCATGTGGTCGCGTGGGAGGAGTTCGGTCGGCTTTCGTCGGGCCACATCCCGGCGGCTGATGAAGGCGAAGAAAAAGGAGTTCCTCGCGCTCAAGCAAGGCGCAAATGCAGTGACGGAGTACCTTTACGAGTTCAATCATCGGCTCGTTATGCTCGGGTGAGGTGGCCTCGGATGAGGCTAGCGGGAGAAGTTTATGGATGGCTTGTCAGGAGGCTGCGAGGACAAGCTATCCATTGTGGACTTCTCGAGACTTCGGGCCTTGGTAGATAAGGCCATTGTTCTTTGAGCATAAGCGAAAGCGCTGGGTGAAGTCATAGCGCAAATGGGGCGCATCGATGCTGCTCACACCGGCCTCGTTAGTCCTCGGTGGGCGGCACCGATGGCCCGTTCTTTTGCTCCCGGCGCGAGACCATCTGCACCAGCTCCTCGCCGCAGGCGTGTTTGACCACGTGCGCTGCGATCAAAGAAGAGAGCGGTCTCGCAATCCGCGGCGAGGTGACTTGTTTTATTGCCACAACAAGGGCCATTATGCGAATGCACGCCTCGAGTGTTGCAGCGACCCCTCGTCCTAATGGAGGACGCGGCGAGGAGCGATCACCCGCGACGAGAAGATTATTGAAGACCGAGTGCGGCAATGGTCGAGTGAACCACCTTTGGTGAGGAGGCTCGGGAGGCGCGGATGTCGTGATTGGTACACTTCTTGTTAATTCGTCTGCTGCGGTATTATTTGATTACGGAGCATCGCATTCTTTTATTTCAAGATCATTTGCTGCTGTTAGTGGTCTTATTTGTGTTCCTTTGGGAGTTCCTTTGCTCATCAGCTCTCCGGTCGGAAATGAGTGATTCTGATGTCGGGATGTTTCTATCATAGTTGAAGGAGTGGGATTTTGGCAAATCTCATTTCGCTCGATTCAATGAGTCGGATGTGATTCTTGGCATGGATTGGTTGTCCCGACGCTTGGGGCGATTGATTGTGCGGGAAGGCTGTCTATCTTACCGGCCTTCCAGGCGGCGGTCGGATTTTCGCGCGGCCGGGGCGCATCTATGTGCAATAGAAGCGAAGCCGACCTTGCGCGGTCGGGATGTTCCCATAGTATCGACTTTGGGGATGTCTTTCCGAAGATTTGCAGGATGCCTCGGTTCGAGATCACAGGTTGCCATCGAGTTGCTGCCCGCATGCGCCCGATTTGAAGGCGCCGTGTCGGATGCCTCCCAATGAGCTAGAAGAATTGAAGAAGCGACTTGGCGAGCTCCAAGCAAAGGGTTTCATCCGTCAGTTCATCTCCTTGGGGTTGTCAGGTAATCTTTGTGAAGAAGAAGGACAAGACTTTGCGCATGTGTGTTGACTACCGTCCTCTCAATGAAGTGACGGTGAAGAACAAATATCCTCTCGCCCGTATTGATGATCTTTTGACCGGTTATGCGGAGCTCGGGTGTTCTCAAGATTGATGCGAGGTCGGGCTATCATCAAGTTCGGATCGAGTGAGGATATTCAAGCGGCCTTCACTACTCGTTATAGTGCATGCGAGTACACCGTCATGTCTTTTGGTTTGACCAATGCTCGGCGTTGTTCATGAACCTTATGAATTCGTATTCATGGAGTATTTGGACAAATTTGTGGTGGTTTTATTGATGACATTCTTATCTATTCCAAGGCAAGACGAGCATCTTGAGCATCGAAGATTGTTTTGGGCAAGTTCTTGGAACATCACTATATGCAAAGTTCAACAAATGTGAGTTAGTTGAAGGAAGTGGCATTCTTGGGCCATGTTCTTTCATTTGGAGGCATAGCCATGGATCGACAAAGTCGATGTTCTATCTTGGGCCACCTGTCGATCCAACGATGTGCGGAGTTTTCTTGGTTTAGCGGGCTACTATCGCGCTTTATCGAGAACTTCTCCAAAATCGCAGCCGATGGTGAATTGCTTAAGAAGGACAAGAAGTTTGTATGGTCCTCTGCTTGTGATGAGAGCTTTCGGGAGCTCAAGCGGCGATTGACTTGACTCAGTCCTCACTCTTCCGATATCCGCAAGAGCTTCGATATTTATTGTGATGCCTCTCGTCGGGGACTTGGGTGTGTTCTTATGCAGGAAGGCAAGGCAGTTGCCTATGCATCCAGGCAGTTGAGACCTCACGAGCTCAACTATCCCACCCATGATTTAGAGCTTGCTGCGGTGGTTCATGCACTCAAGATTTGGCGGCATTATTTGATCCAGAAGCATTGTGGTGTATTCCACCACAAGAGTTTGAAATACTTATTCACTCGGCGGATCTGAACCTCGAGCGGAGGAGATGGCTAGAATTGATCAAAGATTATGACATGGGTATTGGTATCATCTCGGCAAGGCCAATGTGGTTCTTTGATGCACTTAGCCGAAAAGTGTATTGCAATACTCTGATGATCCAAGAGCAGCAACCTGCGCTTCTTGCAGAATTCCAGCGTCTCAACTTGGGTTTGGTTGAGCACGGTTCCCTTACTGCCCTGATTGTGCAACCAACCTTGGTGGATCAAATCAAGGCAGCGCAGCAATCAGATGATGGTGTGGGTAAAATCAAGCAGAACATCAGGAATGGATCGACCAAGTGTTTCTGAGAGGATGAGCACGGTGTTGTATGGTTTGGGCAGCGTCTCGTGGTCCCAAAGATCCCCGAGTTGCGGGATTTGATCCTCCAGGAGGCCCATGATTCGCCTTTATCCATCCATCCCGGGGCCACTAAAATGTACCAAGATCTGCGTCAGAGATTCTGGTGGACTCGCATGAAGCGCGAGATTGCCAGGTTCGTGGCCAGATGTGACATATGCTGTCGTGTCAAGGCCGAGCATCAACGTCCAGCAGGTCTTCTCCAGCCCTTGCCTATACGAGTGGAAATGGGATTAGTTGGTATGGACTTCATCAACTGGTCTACCGTACTTCTTGAGGAAGGATGCATTATGGGTTATAATTGATCGATTGGCGAAGGTGGCCCATTTCCTTCGGTCGATCGAAGATTGATGTGAATCGACTAGCGGATCTTTACATATCCGCATTGTGAGTCCGCATGGTGTGCCACGAGCGATAGTGTCGGATCGTGGCTCTCTTTTCACTTCCCGATTTTGGCACGACTGCAGAGGCCATGGGTACCGTCTTTCTTTCATTTCGACCTATCATCCTCAGGTGATGGTCGAGACGGGCGAGTCAACCAAGTTCTAGAAGATATGCTCGTGCTTGTGTTCTTTCCTATGGGAAGAATTGGGAGAAGTGCCTACCACTTGCCGAAGTTCTCCTACAACAACGACTTTGGGCTAGTCTTGGTATGGCACCGTTTGAGGCTTTGTATGGGCGGCGCTGCGAACACCGTTGAAGCTGGTGGCGGTGAAAAGCGGTTCTTTGGCGGATTCGATCAATGAGGCGAGAAAGTCAAGTGCGATTGATTCGTGAGCACTTGCGCGTAGCTCGATCGAGCGAGAGAGCTATGCGGATCGTCGTCGTCGTGAGCTAAGTTTCGGCCCAATGACTTTGTGTATCTCAAAGTCTCACCTCAAGGACACCGCCGTCGTTTGGTGTCAAGGGCAAGCTAGCTCCTCGATATGTCGGGCCATATCGCATCATCAGAAAGTGGAAGCTGTTGCATACAAGTTGGAGTTGCGGCTACACTCGAAGGGGTGCACGATGTTTTCCATGTGTCACAATTGAAGAAGTGCCTCCGTGTTCCAGCTGAGGAAACGCCCTTGGAAAATATTGATGTGCAGGAAGATCTGTCTTATCGTGAGCGCCCCGTTCGTATCCTCGAAGAAGCTGAACGCAGAACAAGGAACCGGGTGATCAAGTTCCTTAAAGTTCAGTGGTCGAACCACTCGAGGATGAAGCCACTTGGGAGCGGGAGGATCGTCTCGGCGATTACCCATCCTTCTTCTCCGGTGATCGAGAATCTCGGTGAGATTCTGTAAGGGGAGATTTGTAATGACCCTAACTTAGGGTTTGTATTTCAAATGTAAAATTTTGAGGAGAAATAAAAACTTTTGTTGTCTCTTCAAATCATTTGAAAGTTTCTACAATTTTCCCTAGCAATTTCCAATTTGTAGAATTTAATTCTTGTGATTGGAAATTGTTGATTATCAATTCTAGCCTTCAAACTTGTGATCATCCTCTGAAGCTATTTTCCTAGCATCTTGATCATCCTATCTACCTCCTGAATTATTTCACAATTTTTAGATTTTGTTTGCTATTTCAAATGGCCAAGTCAACTCTGTTTGAAATCTGGTCAAACTCCTGTACAAACAGCTTGTGAATTTTCTCTAGAATAATGCAGTGCATAAAAAGTTCTGGAAAAATTATACAAGGTTGTCCTCTGTCCCTAGTAGCTACCATAAAAATTTCAGAAATTTTTGTAGCTCTGGGTCTACCTCTAAAAATTCCCCAAACCTTCTCTGTCTTTTAAATCAAAATCTAAAAATCTTGTTCCTCGGGCCCAACCCAACTCGAGGCTCGAGTCCGACCAGCGCCACTTGACTCGGTCGCGTCAACTAGCTGCACCGCGAAGTCCAATTGATCGTGGCCGTCCGATGCCGTCGAGCGATCCACGTTGCGTCGCGCAACCGACTGTCCGAATGCATACATCAATCTCGGCCGCCCATTTGGATCCAACGGTCGGCATCTTTCCGATAGAGTCGAACCTTCGCTCGCACCGCTTACGCTATCGCCGATCGGTGGTCCCCACTTGCCGACCGTCCTCGTCTTCTCCGCGCCTCGCGGGCTCGCGGCGTGCGTGCATGCTTGCCACGTACCTCGCCGCCGCCACCTATTGCCCTCGTGTACGTCCGTAGAGCATCGCGAGCTTCATAACCTCACCGCACTCATTCGGTCATCGTTTCGCTTCGCTCTCACCTTCTCGCCCAAATTTTCCTCTCGGTGGAGAAGAACTTCGGAGTGGCGCGCCGTTCGAGCAGCCCTTGAGAGCGGCGACCGCCGGTCGTGTTCCTCTCGCCTCGCCGCCTCCATTTTGCCTATTCGGGTCCTTGGCGTCGGTGGATCACGGGCGGTATCGTCGTCTCGCCTCGGCGATCTCGGCCCGCGAGCTTGCTAGCGTTACGGTGAGTCTCAAGCCTCGGCGTTTGGTTCCACTTGATCGCAATGCTCCGCGATGCTCACGGTGGGTTCGTTGTCTTTGGTGCATCGTGGAAGCCGTGCGACCGATTTTCTCCGAGCTCGGTGTTTACGCCGTGGTGATTCCGGCCGTCTCGGACCTCCTTCGTCGCCATCATCTTGTGCTTATTGTTCACGGGATCAAAGCGGGCGTGGCGCACCTTCTCGAGTCTTCGAAGCGTAGCGTCTTCTCGCGGAGCGCATCTTCTTCTCGCCTCCGTTCGCCGCCACTCGCCGCGGCATTTCAGTGACTCCGCGTCACCGTATCGAGTTCGCGAGGTCTTGCGAACCGAAGGTACCACTCACTCGTCTTGAAACTCACTGGTTTGCTAGATCACTGCGCGCGCCGCCGTGCGGTCTTTCGCCGGTGAACCGCCGGTGAAGATTAGTTTAACTCTAATCATGTCTTCTTTGAGTCTCGATTTGTGGGCCCTCTCGGTAATCACGTTTAGAAATCGTTTAATCCAATCGTTATTTGTTCTGCGGTCAACGCCATGTGGGCCCATCTTTGTCGATTGTTAGTTGTGTAGCACCGATAACGCGTTTTCTCTGTTGGGAAGCGTATTTCTTTGTGAGTAGGTTAAGTTTGCGGCGTTGATATGTCAAAGCGTATTCTTAGAATACGCCCGTCGCTTTCGGCGTCGCGGGCTATTCAGTCAGCACTTTCGCGCGGCCCGCTTGTCGATGTCTGGGTTAGTTGGTCATCGGTAGGAAAGGGTATAAATGCTTTAGTATTTACGAAATGCTTTTTCTGTTGCCTTTGTTAAATCATTTAAACTTGTAAAATGCATAACTAATTCAATTTTTATCCAAATTGCATGAAACCAGTGCTGTTATTTTCATTTTAAATGTATTACTTACTAAAATTAGTTTCATCCATGTCTCTGTAGCAAAAATCTGTTATCTAATAAAATGATGTCTTATGTATCTTCTAAATTAGAAAATGCATATCTTTTCCAATAATTGTCCAAATTCAATGAACCAGTTTTGTAAAATTTCATTTTCAGTATACTAACTGTTAGGATAGGTTTTATACACTGTTTCTGTTTATGAAAAGTTGTTAAGTAACTAACTAGTGACATGTTGTATTTTTAGCTTAGAAAATTCATAGAAAATTATTAGCATCTTAAAATGATTTGTTCTCTGTTTCTAAATTTTGTTATATCTTGTTTAGGCTCTGTGTGAATTTTGGCATGAGTTGATGTTGTTGTATGCTTAAGTTTTGTCGGTGTTATTAGTCCTTATTTCTTTGTTGTGTTCGATCGTTGAAGGCCGATATTTGCGGCAACCACGAGGACGATCCTCGCCTGTATTGAGCAACGACATCCGGGCAAGCGATTTGATCATGATTAATCCAGTATTTTAAAGTTTAATATTTTGTTTCATTTGTATGTATGCATCGCTTAATTTGTGTTAAAATGGTTAGTTAAATCAGTGTTGCATATCCTGTAGACAAAATATGGATCTCTACTACGAGCCTAAGTTATTTGTTGTGATTAGAGATCATTGGATGATCTCTTGTCACTTAGTAGATTCGGGTCAACTTGCTTAGACATGCTTAGTATCGGTAGAAGCAGGCGGTTATCGACTTTAGTCGGTAACCTTGATCACCTAAAATTTACTATAACTTTATGTTTTAGCATTTCTTTGTTTATCGCAAAACTAAAAATGAAAACAAAAATGGTTTAGACTTGGGCACAATGGTAAGACTGGTGTGATCTGTTGGGTGTGTTGGAAAGGTGCCCGAGTCAATTGGGACCGAGTTACTTGCGCCACCGTCTTGAGCATTTTGCGTGCTAACCACACTAGAGTATATGGGACCTCTCTTGACCTAGTACTTTGGCGTGTATTGGCTCAGGGTCGCGGGAGGTCGCAGGAGGGATGGAGGTGGGAGCATGGTAGTTGTCAGAAAAGCTTTATCTGAGTGGGTAGTTGTCTTTCGGCTTTACCATGTAGCGTATGGTGTTTCTACCCATCTGAGCGGCTCGAGGTTGATACACAATATTGGAAACAGTCTCGTAGGACTTAGTGTGCTTGGCATACCTTCTGGTGTGCTTTGGCTTAAAGCGATGAAGTGTGGGTACATTGGTACACCTGCGGGGTTTAAAACTATTGAATAGCCTCGTCCTAGGTTATGGACACGCTCGGATCGCCCCCAAGAACTAGACTACAACATTTAAATTAAAACTTGATGGGTGGTACGAATGCGGGATTAGTGCTATTGTTAATGGTGACTATTGGGATAGTCACTTCTAGGTTGTTTATCTTTAGCTTTTGTTATTATTATCCTTCTTGTTATTTCAATCTTAAAAATGAATTGCAAACTTGCCTTTAAAGCTGTATTACCTTATTGCAAATGAAAATTGGCTTTATGCAAATAAAACATATGGCCTCCACCAGACAAGCTGCATGTAGCATATTAGCAGTGCGCTGGATTCACACGTCGGTCTTGCGGGTACAAAGACAATCTTTGTACTCGGTGCTTTGCTTAATGTTTTTGTTGCGAGAGGAAGAAGGTGAGCCTCGGGGTCCCTCACTTTGTCTTTGTCGCGCCGTGGGTGGCGACTAGGCTTGGCGGTCGGTCGGATGCCTTGTGGGTTGAAGGCACACCGATTGGCTTTGTTTATAGCCATCTTATGGCACTTTTGCTTCATTGTCTTTTTGTTGTTATTTATGTATCTTGTGGCGATCGGCCATTATACATAATATTATTACTATTTGTTTATCTTCCGTTTGGAAGTGTGATGTTTGGACTCTATGTTTTGAATGGAGTTCTTTGTCTAATTTTGTAACGAGGTGCGTATCTTGCTTCTCAGGAAGTATACATATCTCGAGGATCAGTTTATTTGATTTGTGATGCTAGGACCAGGTGGTTGGTTAAGCATTACAAGCCAAATAAACTGGGGTCCTCACAAGTCCTTAGTTGGATGCTCATGCAAGACTATCCACATCCCAGTGTGCCTCAACACCCACTCTAACCACCTTCCACTCGCCCGAGCAAAAAACATTTTAGGGTTCCTCCCGGCCAAAGGACCACCCTATTCCTAGCACACAAGTTTTAATGAAAGCAACAACAGATGTCGTGGCACACACAGGCCACACTTCGTATTAATCAGCAACACAGGCCGTTATTACACAAGCCACAAACCGTGTGCGCTGGGGTAAAAATAACAGTGTTGATTCAAGAATGAGACCAACGTGAACTAGAGCAGGGCTAAGCAAACACGATACCTAGGTTGATATACAACAAGAAAGACCAACTAAGAGTACCCATCCTAGGGATGTCCCAGGATACATGTCAACATGTCTTTCTCAAATAATCAAGGGGTCTTACTGGCATTTTTATACAAATAGCCATGCATAATACGTTAAAACATACTTTTACAAAAAGGGGTTCAATATGGTCAAGGTCTATGACTTGTCTTCGCTGAAGAATTGGGAAGCTTCTGTAGGGGCGGCTGGGTCCAAAAACTCCTTAGAAAAATCAGAATCTACACGTGAAAAAGGAAAGCAAACAATAAGCAAAGCAACCCCAAAAAGATGATCAAAGAACTCACCAAACTAGAGCCAAAGAAGTGTTTCAGAAAAGGGATGGAAACAGGAGCTTGAGCCACTCAAGAAGGGGCTCAAACAAGGGAGGTCAAGCTCTCAGGAGGAGGTCCAAAGCGTTGGGCAACAAACAAGGGCAAGAAAGCTCTCTCGGGCTTTTATAGGCGCGGGGAGGTCCGGAGAGAGGAGGACGCCACATTTAATGAGCGCGATAGGAGCAGGTAATGGAAGGAAAGGAGCTGTTAAAGAAATGACAACAGATGCACAGAGGTTCAGTAGAGAAGACAACATTTAATGCAAGTCAGCAGTATTTAATGCGCGTGGACTCTCGTGGTACTGAGACATGACGAGAGGAAGAAGAAGGTGAGCAGAGGACCTGAGAAAGTGGTCCAACTGGAAAGGTGGTTGCAACCAAGGGGAGGTCGTGACCGCAAAGGTGGTCTTCGCAAAAGACCAGGGGGTCCTGAGGAGGTCATGACCGCAAAGGTGGTCTTTGCAAAAAGACCAGGGGTCCTGAGGACAAGGAGGTCGTGACCGCAAAGGTGATCTTTGCAAAAAGACCGGTCCTGACCAACAGGAGGTCTTGACCCAGGAGGTGGTCTTTGCAAAAAGACCAACATGGTGGTTTTTGCAAAAAGACCGGTCGTGACCAATAGGAGGTCTTGACCCAAGGAGGTGGATGGTGGTCTTTGCAAAAAGACCGGTCGTGACCAACACGAGGTCTTGACCCAAGGAGGTGGTCTTTGCAAAAGAAAACAGCTCTAGAGCCAAAGGGTCCTGAGGAAGTCAAGGAGGAGGTTCAAAGGAGGAGGTGTGTTGGTCGTCCGATTTCAATCGGACGATCAAAAATGGATCGGAACGTTCGGACCACTTCAAATGCCAAATTAGATCGGGCCGTCTGATTTCAATCGAACGAGCCACAAGGATTGGCACGTTCGGACTGTCCGAGAATGCCATCAAGATCGGACCATCCATTAAGATCCAACGACTGAAAAGAGTAGGAGGTCCTGAGGAGGTCTAGGGGTGGTCCTGCGTGGTCCAGATTGAGCCACGTAAGTGCTCCAAAGGAGGAGGTCCAAAGGAGGATGTCAAGGGAGGTCCTGAGGAAGGAAAAGCTAGGCCAAAAGATACACAGGACGAATAGAGAAGGGAAACTAAAAGCCAAAGAACACCAATAAACTCAAGATCGACCATATAGAGTTAATTGAGGTTCGATTTATTCAAGTTAAATCTTCAAATTTCCAAGTTAAGATTGAGCAAATCACATAACCGAATGGTTATTTTTAAGTTTTGAATTTTTTTTCAAAAAGTCCCAAAAAATTGGGATGTTATAGAGCTCAAGGCCAAAGTCACAAAATTGAAGAATGACTTGAAAAGAAGCTTCAAAGGGAATGTCACTCTCGATGAGATATTGAGCAAGCAAAGATGCTTGCAAGATAAGAGTGGCGCTGGCTTCATTTCCAAGAAGAAAGAGAATATCAAGACAAGGCACAATGTAAGACACACAAGGAAATATGTCAAGTGCCTTGGATGCAATGATAAGGGCCACAAAGCGTCAGTGTGCCCAAATCAAATGGATGACAAGTCAAGACATTCAAAGAAAAGGCAAATCGGCAATGAGTAAGATAAGAAGACAAGAAGGGGAAGCAAAAGTTCAACTTGCTACAATTGTCGATAAAAGGGGTATTTTAGTAAAGATTGTTCCAAAGGTATCACTCCTAAGCCCGTTATCTATAATGATCATTATTTGTTTAGGAAGGATAAAAATGACAATATGTTTGCTAGGATGGTTAGTTTACCAAAGATTAATGCTAGGGACATTTGGGTGTCAAAAAGTATTGTGATTAACATTCAAGGACCCAACCGAGTTTGGGTACCGAAATGCGCTTAAATGCTTAATAGGTATCTAAAGATTCATTGGAAGTTTGGTTCATACATGAAGAGGTGGAATCCATCATTTATAAAAATTGGAGCCAAACATGAGGATGATCATTTCATATCAAGAAACAATGCTATCTCGGTAACAAGTACTTATATTGAGTATCTAGCCCTTTTTACTATGAGGTCACCCCGGGATCGGATCCGTTTCAAGCTAAGTGATTACGCCAAAAACGCAACACTTAACGAGAGACGAAAACGATTCTAAGTGCCTGGATATGTGTCTCATGTTAGCTCCTAAGGATCAGTGGCTAACATGCACATATCTTAATACAACATTGCAATCATATCCATACACAATCATACAAGAGAATAAAACCTTTGATACATCTTCAACACATAGAACTGTAACACCCCAGCCCCACATGAGCCTGGAATGCTACTAAACCAACACAATAACAATTTTAACATTGAAACAAATCTCTAAAATCTGACAGAACCTCCTTTGTTTAGTTACTAGACTAGAGGTCCCAACATTTAAATATAACAATAATTAATTGATCCAACCTCCAGCATAAACAAGAGATAGCCAAAACTATGCTAATCATCACTACAACTTCCATAGCATGCTAAACAACTAAAACATAAACAGAATGACAAACATAATCCTCTAATCAACTCTATTACAAATTATAGCATGCATAGGGAGTAATCATAAGAAATCCTTTATGCAATTACTCAACTACTAATTTATCTATCTATCAGTCCAAATGTGAGTAGTTCATGCCATTGTGCAACCACTTCTATTCCCTCCCATGCATGCCGTTCTTGTAAAGGGGGTACCTAAAAACACAACAACAGCAAGAGTGAGTCCAAAGATCCAGCAAGTACATTAAATGGCAATAATAACATAGACTACCGTAATCATCAACATCCATATACCATCTCAAATAAAAACATGTCATATGCTCATGCGATGCAAGATGCTCAGGTGCACTTTCTCTTTCTCTTTAATTTTTGCATTTTCTGGTGTCTGAAGTATGCAACCGTCGCTGCATACCCATGCCTGTGCCTTCTGGCACAGGGACCAAAAGCCTATACACCACATGTATAGGGACCTTTGCCCATCACTTTAATGATGGGGACCTCTTATATTCATAGCCCATATTCCACGAATGTGGGGACCTCAAGCCCGTCATCTACATGACGGGGACTCAATCAGTATGTGCTTGGTCACCACGTGACGGGGCACTGTATGCTCTCAACATGCATATGCACCATGATAACATATGCATAAGCAGGAATACATCATATTCTCATTATCATGTAAGCAATAACAACATGCGGTAGAACCATTTAACCATAACTATGATCATCAAGATAAAACGATAATTCATCTCATTAACGAGCAAGCAAGGCTATCTTGTCAAGATACATCACAATCCCATCTTGCAAGCTTACATATAAAATAGCCGAATACTTGCAACCGGATCATTCCTCATAATCATTTCATCAAATAAATTCTTCAAAGTTGTGCATACTTGGTCCTCACAAGACCGAGTCTCCACATGATATTAATATGCACATGTACCAATACTATTCATCATCAAAGTACCAAAAGCGATGCGACATTTATGGATAATGCAAAGCCATACTTTGAACATTCACCATTCTTGTTATGCACGCTTGTTCACAGCCATACGACACTAACATGCATCAACACGCATTCATATCCAAGCAAATCACAACCAAAATACAAGCGATGCACTTGCCTCAACCGTGCGAGAATGGTGGGCGCGAAGAGGGTGCTGCCCTTGGGATCTCGCTGCCACTGGACAAGAAGATAACCCCAAACTAAGACTAGCATACTGGACCAAAATCATACATAACATTACCATCGAAATCGCTAACTTCTTATCATTTCTAACTTTTCTAATTTCTAGCGATCGGTCACTGCAGACAGCGGACTTCAAAAATTCATAACTTTCTGCTCAGGAGTCCAAATAGAATGATCTTGGACATTCTGGAAAGGTAGTTAAAATGTCTAAATAAACTTAGTTGGGGAGACCCTCTGATTCGGCAATCTACCAGTCCTACCAATCTATATAATCAGAGCAAACATTTCACGTCGGGTTTCTGGACAGCGACAAAGAAACTATCATAACTTTCTCTACGTTCGTACGAATTTAGTGATCTTTAGTTTTCCTGAAAGCTAAGAGGATTAGCCTAGTTTTTCGTTATGGTGAGACCCTCTGGAAACCCCTCTAAATAAGTGCTTCTATCAGGTTAACCAACACTAGCAATTCTGCTTCTCTCCAGAAACACAGCAATACTAAGAAATTCATAACTTTGGCTACCGAAGTCCGAATGACTTGATTCTTGTCGGCAATTAAAGGTAACTACGATATCTACAACTTTCTAGGAGACACCCAGACCCAATTCTGCCTCTAACCTAATAAAAATCAACAATCTTCTCTGCTGCAGAAAACCGACGAACTGACAACCGAAAATGTACAACTAGAAAACGACCCCAAAACAAAGAATCACAGGTTACCCTTGCCGAAGCAGCGAAGGCACGCTGCGTGATGATGATCACCACGAGTTCCGGTTGCGGATCCTTCTTCCCTCTCCCTTTCTTCTCTTCCTTCTTCCCTTCTCTTCTTTTCTTCCCTTCTTTTCTCTTCCTCTTGGCCGGCCAACAAAGGAGTGGATCTTGGAGGGGAACTTGGGAGGCGCAAGGAAGAGGCAGCCGAGGAGGAGGCGCAAGAGAGGAGGAGGGGTGAGGAGGTGGCGGCCAAAGGGTGGAGGAGGAGAGGAGAGTAGGGGCGGCTAGGGTTTGGGGAGGGTGGCGCCTCCCCCTTTTGGCGGCCGGACCACATGGGCCAAGGCCCGGGGCCCGAGTTGCCATACAAGCGGAAAACCCCCTCTTATTTTCTGATTTGGTGATTTGCTGAAAGAAACACTCTCCCGATTCAATTTATTCTCTCCCGATTAATTAAATCTCTCCCGGCGATTCGCTTATCTCACTTTCGGGATATTACAAGAACCTTATGGTCCAAATTTTGCATAAGAGGGCCAATCGGCCAAATCTAAATAACAGTAACACAAATAAATCGCAGCGGAAGATAAACTTAGAAATAAAAGACAAAGAGCCGAGTTGGCATGCCCAAACCCACAAGGAACCAACTGGAGTTAAAGCCGTCGCACCCGTCGTTCTCACCTGAATAAATAGACACTGTTAAAGTACAAAGTTGTACTCGCGAGACTTTCAAAAAAAAATAAGGATGCATGTGAGTATCAAAGGAAGGCTACTACACTAGTCAATTTTTGGCATAAAGCAAGTTTTCATATATATAAACAATATAGATTCAAATTACCATTTGTAAAATATTTAGAAAACATTATATAATAGTAGGTACTCCAATTCATAATAAAAATTCAGTAGATACTCCAATTATAACAACACACGAATTTCCCATTTGTGTCAACATAAGATCTGAACAAACTAGCACAATGACGTAACATTTCCCACCATAACCCAAACCAATTTCCCAAAAGCTAACTGTGCATGCTGTCCCACAAGTGATGTCTATAACCTAGGACGAGGCTATTCGAAAATATTTTACTTCTCTGCAGAGTTGTATAACTTTACCGACACGACATGCATTCCTCTTAATGTCGGTCAATGCACTCTTCCTTAGGAGTGCGACTGAGGTAGCATAACGAGGCCTTTACAATGTCATGTCCTAACTATCAAACCACCCGAGGAATAGAAATCCCATGGGAGTCTGAATAGCCTCCTAACCACAGGTGAACCCCATTGTGTAAGTAAGTCTCTTTCAAACAAGAGACCCTTAAGAGCAAGTAAGGCAAAACTTAACATGCCCCCACCATATTAACAAGAGAATAATTAAAAATAACAATAACAATTGTCAACATGATTCTGTTCTGATAGCTAACACACAGCAAATTATTCAGCCAAGCCATCGCCCATAAACCCGGCGTGTGGTTGCACGTAAGACTTGGTTCATCACACCACAGACCGGTCCTCATATACCTAGACGGGGCTACACGAATCTGGGACCACCCCTTCATCACCCTATCACCCGTCCAAGTCCAACACACACAACCAAAAACTCCCCAACAAGTCACAATAACCAGATTCGAAGATCTGGATACAATCCTCAATATTAATATAATTTAATCCATATAATCCTCAAATTTTATCAAGATTCAATTCAATCCACCGGCCGATGGACTAGCTCCATCAACCGCTTTCGGCTACAACTACTAGCATGGTTAAGCATTGTTCTACAAATCAGTAAACAATCCCATATAGCATATATCCTTAATCATTCAACGTAAAAGGGTAATCAACATTCAAAGGAGGGCCAATGCAACAATTAGGAATTTAACTACTTCTACCCATGAACATACTTTTCAAAATAGCATGCAATTGAGATATTAAAACTCACATAAAACTTTTAAAATCACTGGGAGCAAAATGATCAAGAGGGGGGGTGCTCGCACCTTTGCAGTATCACTTATTAAATCTCAGGTTACACTCATGAATACGTCCGGATCGCCGATAATCTATCGAAAGAACGATATCGCAATAAATACTAAATAAAGCTAGAAAATTCAAAATGCTCCAAAATGCATGAAATTTCTACATAAGGTAGATTATGATTTTAGATGAATTTAGGTGAAAGAATTAACTCATTTGGATTTAGTATGTGAAAGTTATCACAGTTTGAAAATCAGCAATTGAATAAAAGCTGAAAAACCCTAGCTCAGTTACTGTTCATCCAAAATTAATTGTTTCGTAAAAATTTGCATAACAGTGGTGGGGATGAGGATTGCATGGTTGGAAATATAATAAAAGGTTATGTTCAATAAAAATTGAATCACCCAATTTGGAGTTCAAATGAATTTTCTATGAACTTTTGAATTAATTCAATTTCTAGTGTAAAAATAATTCTTTTCTGAATTTTTCTAATGCATTTAATACTTTTATACTCCTTCTAACCTAGCCTCTACCATTACAAAAGGGACCTACATATTTTTTTTATTTTCCATTTAATTCCTCAAGGAAAACATCTACCGATAAATCTAATCTTCTCATAATCATTTACTTAACCGATTCTCCAGTGTTGAATCCAATCACATACATAACACTCTCCAATCATATTCTCATATCTTGATCTAAATCCTGTACTAACCTCCACTAAGGCATAATCAAGGTAGTCAATCCAACAAATAACTCCTGGACTCATAAACTTTCATCTACACAATCCATCTGGTAGTTGTACGAAATGTATCAAGTGATAAGCATATGACCAAGACTAAATCTATCGATCATTCTCCGATATACTATATAAGCTACTACAAACTATCTAGCTCTACTAGTCTCACCTTGGCAAATCACATTCGCATACACCCAATTTTCCACCAATCGAGGTTTAATTGACTAACCGACACCTAATGAGCTTTACAATATAAATTCACATCCGATATTTAAAAGCTCACTAATCAAACAACTCATATCTACATCACCGAAATAGCAATGTATGACATCTACCAGTCCAATCACATACGTGCCTCTACGATCAACTAATTAATCCTTTATCTACTAATCCAACTGAGGGTACGATTCGATCGACTCGGCACAAATGACTTAACTACTAATCACATAGCAATCCAATCATTTATCCGCACTCAAATAATCTATTGCTACCTTCTTCAAATTCTAGCATATATGACTCACAAAGCTATTACTTAAGACATTCCATCAATTTACTCATGATTAAATAAATCACTCAATTCAACCTCCATATCTCCATAAATATCCGCACAAGAGCTATCCATCAAGTAATAAATAATAAAATCCTTATTCGTCCAAACTCCAAAAATTACTAATCCAACGCGAGGGAAAAACCTCCGATTAATTTATCCTCCAAGATCACCACAAATTTCCGTACTACTCCAAAATAATATCATCCGGTCAAACAATCCAATATATATTTAATATAGCATCCGCCGATCAATAATACACACGTTTCACCACAATAACTAATTATTCATATTCACCAATAAATCAACACATAATCACGCCTACGCACAAATACGACCTAACCGGAGAATTAAACTGGTCTTAAGTTATCAATTCATTTTTTTACAATTAATCATGCATAATTAGATGTCATGCTCATGACCAATATGCAACATGCACGACTAAAATAATAGCGCGGTAACAAGAATAACACTAAAGATTTTACCGCAATGCTAGGTGTGTGAATCGTCACCGAGCGTCATCTTCTTGGCTCCACGTCCGCGTCCATCGTAGTCGTCGTCGATCCCGCGTCTGCTCAGTCTCTCGTCTGCGTCCACAGTAGTCGTCACCAAACTCGTCCGCATCCACGTCCGCATTGTCGCGCCATCCTTCGTCGTGGCTCTCCCTCGGCTCAGCCGAGCCTTGGCATCCGCGTCCACGACCGTGTCGCTGACCCGCTGCCTTGCCTCCTTGCCTCGGAGCCATGCCGCACGCCGACACTGCATCGCTGCGGCCCGGCGTCTTGACGTCACTGCCGTGTGCATGCCGCTGCTCCTTCACCGTCGTCTTCGTGTATGCATGGCCGTTACTTTGCCGAATAGAACCATCGCTCACTAGACAGTGCCTCCACCGTCGACGCTCGCATGCACTGCCATCGCCCTCGTCGAGGCGTCGTGCCACTGCATGCACAGCTCCGGCCTTGCACTGGCCACCACCGAGCCGAGCCTCAGCCGAGTACGTCGCCGTGCTGCCGTGTGCCGCTGGACGCCACGTGGTGCTACTCCATGCTAGCTGCTGTGCAGCACCTCCGAGCTGCTATGCATGCATGCCCTGCTTCTCCTCCTCCCTGCCATGCTCTGGGCCATCATGCCGCTGTAGCGCTGCTGCCGTCGATGCCATTGTCTTTGGTGCTCGGCTCGACCACCGACATTGACCTCGTCGCCACCTTGCTGCTGCTGCATGCATGCATGTGGCCGAGCTGCTGCATGCTCGCCTCCTCCACGCCCTTGCCTTGCTCCGGTGTTGCTACTCCAAGCTCCACCAACCTCGCTCCTCCTCCTCTCCTTCATGCTGCCGGCTCTGGAACCTCGGCGCCATCGCCCTTGACACCGCAGCGAGCCACGCCACAAGGCTCCCCTTCTTCTTGCTAGCAACCATGAACACTGCAGCTACAAACCTTGTGTGCATTGTTGTTCTTCCTCCCCTCCTCTTCAAACCACTCAAAAGGCCTTGCACGCGAAAACAAATTGGATGAATGGAGAGCTTGTGCGATGAAGATTGCAATGTTGTGACATGCATTGGATGATTTGTGGTTTTTGGTGGTGATTTGAAGGAGAGAAGATGTTTTGGTTTGAGCTCAAAAGAAGAAGAAATGAGCTAGCAGTGCTCTGTTTGGGGGAAGAAGAGGAGGCATGGAGAGGAAAGAATGAATGGCAGTGAGTTGCAAGAAATGGTTGTGTGGCTTTGTTGGTTGGGAGAAGAATTAAAAATTACAATGAGCTACAAGGGGCTTCGGTTTGGGTGGGAATAAATGGCAATGGCATATGTTATTTTGGTTGGAAACAATGAAATGATAAGGTGCTTTGCTGGGGAGAAAAGAAAATGCAGGGGAAAGGAGCTGAGTTCGACTGCTACAGAAATGGACAGTGAGGTTGTGTCCTCTTGGCTGGGCATAAAGAAAAGAGCTTAGTAGTGGAGGTGAATAAAGAAAACAACGAAAGGTGGCAGTGTGGAGATGGTGCTTGCTGGATTAAAGAATTGGGGTGGAGAATGGTAGTGGAGAGAACTTTAAGCTAGGAGTAGAAAAATGAATGGGTAGTGAAAGCTCTATTGAGATAGTGGCATGGGGATGATGCTGGGCATAAAGAAATGGCATGGGGTTGTTTGGTTGTGGCAAAGGAAATAGTTGGGGGATAAAGAAATGGATGGGCAGTGGGGTGATATGGTGTTGGAAAAAAAGAATAGACAGAGGGGTTAGGAGGCTATGTAGTGCTATGTTCGGCTAGCAAGAAAAAGAAATGGGAAGGTGTAAGTAGTGGTGTTGCTCTCTTGGGAAGTAAAAAGTAGAAAAATGGCAGTGAAAGGCTGTAGCAGAGAGAGCATTCGGTTGGGGCAAAGGCAGTCTGTAACATCCCAATTTTCAAAATTTAGTAAAAATTTAAATTTATTTATGTTTGTGGAATTTTCTGAAATTTTAAAAGCTTTTTATAAGTATTTTAAAAGTCAAAACAAATTTATTTACAAAATTAAAAGCTAACTTAAAGTTGGAAATAATTTTATTAAGTCCAGAATGAGTATGAAAATTTCTGTGAATTTTTCCATAATTTTTGGAAGTATTTTGCTATTTTCTAAACCTTTTATGAGTTAACAAAATTAAAACAATCAGAAAAAGGAATTTAAAACCTCAAATAGTGTCTGGGCCAAAACCCACCGGCCTCGGCCCAAAACCTCCAGCGCCTGACCACATTGATTGATCGCTCGCGCCGCCTCTCACCCCTCCACCGTCAGGTTGGATCGAGCGACTCATCACCCACGCCTCTCCTTTTCTCCCCTTCTCTTCTGACCGTTGGATCAAATCCAACGGCCCGTGTCTTTCGTCCACCTCCCCTTCTTCCCCGCGCTGCCTCGCGCAACTGCCGCCATGACCGAGTCGGAGGAGCTCTGATTTCGTCGCTTTTTCTTTCCCCTCTCTCCTCATAGACGTGCGCAACTGCTTCCGCACCTCAAACCGCCCCACTCCCCACCTTCTTCCCCCTTTCTCCGCACCGGTGCACCCACGATCGCCGCAAAACCGCCGCACGACCTCCACGTCGCCCCGCCGCTCCAGGACTTCCTGACGCCTATAAAGGGGAGCCCCGGGTAGCCCTCTCCACACCGAAGCCGACGCCCTCACCCACTTCCACTCCCTCTCGCTCGCCACGTCGTAATCGGAGTTTTCGTCGCCGCCAGGCCTCGAGCTTCCGCCGCCGATTTTGTCGCCGTCGTTGGAGCTTCTTCCTCTCCGTCCGCATCTCCAGCATCGCATCATCGTCGCGAAGCTCGGGCGCGCACCCATTCCGCCGGAGGATCATCGGAGTCGCCACTTCACCAACGACCGAAGCTCTTCGCCGCCAAAGCTCGCCGCCGACGACCAAAACGCCTCGCGTCGCCGCCCCAAGGTAGCGCATCTGGATCCCCGTGTCCTCCTCTTGCTTTTGGTACCACTCGCCGCCGGTGAACCTCCGCCGCTGGCCGTTGTCGGTCGCACCCGAAAACGTCGCCGCCGTCAAGTCGACGTGGCGCGCCACCTCACCATCCACGTCGGCGCCACGCCACCATTCCTGTTGCGTCAGCGCCCACGCACACGCACACGTGGTCCGGTCCACCGTGCTAGGCTGCCCAAAGCTCAGTGAGCTTGGTCCACATGGGCCGAGTCACCGACACGAGGGGCCCACCTGTCGGAATTTTAATTCCAATTCTTTTTATTTCCGAAATATTGTAGCTGGCGTCATCACTGCGTAATAAATAGATTTTCAGTAGGAAAATAATTCGGAAAATTCAATAAAATTTCAGATTTAGATATAAACTTCAAAAATTCATAACTTTTGCATATGAACTCCAAATTGGGTGATTCAAATTGCAAAATTTATATAAAATTATAATCTAGCTAACTAAACCAAAATATTTCAATTTGGAGTTAATTTGAACAATGTTTTTGAATTTATTTGAATTTGAATATTGAATTTGTCGTATTTTCGCGTATAGAATTCGACGACTCCGGAGAGTTCGATCAAACTGAAGATTTAGAATTTCAAGACATCGACCAAGGCAAGCTACACCATTGACCATATTGCCCCCAGTATTTTTAAGTTATTTTCAGCTTTTAAATTCTTTATCGCATGCATATGTTGTTATAAATATTTTAATATCCTGTTTTACATATAGTTATTCCATGTGTTATTGTATGGCCAATTTGAATGTTGTATCTGACTACCTTGATACCATAGGCAAGATATTACCAAAATTAAATATATGCTTAGCCAAGCTTAGTCCACATTTACAGAATTTGGGAGGGTTACACCAAATTTTTATAAATTTGTTTCAAACTTGATATTGTGGTATTGTCTTACCACATGGATTTATGAATATAGTTTTATTCAAAATAAAATCAAAATGGGTTTGGACTTGGGCGAAATGGTTGGAATGGTGGGTGCAGGTTCATACACGGGATTGATCTGGTTAAGATTAAGGCCCATGGTTTGTAGGAATGGCGCTTAAGTCAATTGAGGACCGGTCTTTGAGCCGCTTATTGCTATGCCATAACGTACTACCACATGTCTGTATGGGCAGGATTTGGCTAACTAATTTGTGATATTCTAGTATATTTATGTCATGTGATTATGTGGGTGTTGGTTAGGCGTTTTATTCCCACTTGGCGCAAGAGGGGCTTAGGAGGGCGGTTAGTCGAAGGCGAATCCTTAGCGGGCATGAATATATTAGGACAGAACATTGTAAAGGCCTCATGGTAATTGCTCAGTCACACGCCTACGGAAGAGTGAATTGGCCGACATAACGAGCATGTCACCTCGTGTGGGTAAAGTTGTACCAACTCTGCAGAGTAGAAACTATTCGAATAGCCGCGTCCACGGTCATGGACATGCTAGCAGGGCCACTTAAAGTTAGAATTGTTTTTGGTTTTTAAATGCTTCATTAAATGTTGGGGATGGTTAATCCTTATGAAAATTTGGGCGGGAAGGCAAGTGTTAGGAGGGGACCCTTCACTTTATCATTGGAGGTTATCCACATTATATCATTGTAATTTTAAAATATGATTTTATCCATAGTATAAAATTGCCTTAGAAACTACTATGCTTATTCAAACTGAAAATGTTGTTTATGCCAAACAACCCCTGCCATACTCACTTGTTTTCTTATGCATGCATTTAAATTCAATATTGGGTGTGACTTGCGAGCACGGAAGTTGTGCTCATCCTTGCTGAATAACTCTTATTCAGGAGAAGACTGCTATTTTGACGGTGAGGACCCGGACGAGTAGGCCTTTTGACCTAGACGATTGCCTGTGGCGCATCGTGTGGCTCCCATTATTATATTGTTTCCGCTGTGTTTATCATTTGACATTTGATACTATTATTCAGACTTATTTGTATTAAACAATTATTTATTTAATGCCATTTACGTTTTCATGATATGAATGTGATATTCATTTTTGTGAGACTGTGTACACCGGAAATCCTGGACTGGTGTTTGAACACAGAGAATTCGGGATCCTTCGCTCCCGGGTTCGACACAGTGGCATGGGATGCTCTTTGAGAAGAGAGATGGTAGGTCATGGAGAGAAGTTGGGGAAGAGAAAGACTAACATGTGCAGGATGACATGATTTTTGAAAAGCATGTGAAAACAAGAAATAAAAATAATTTAATTTTTAAAGCGGTCTTTCAACAATTTGATTTAATATTACTTATTATTATTATTATTATTATTATTATGCAACTTTTTTTAACAACTCGATTTAACTTTTAAATGCAACCTTTTAATTTGTTCGATTTGATTTTAAAAGAAATCTTTTTACTTAAACACGAGAAATTTTTAAAACACAGTCAAATATGTAATAGATCGCCAAATTAAATATTAACATCCTGATTCTAAAAATCGGGGTATTACAAACCTCCCCCCCCCCCTAGAAAGAATCTCGTCCCCGAGATTCAGACGAAAAAGAATAGGGGTAGAAAGACTTTGTTAAATCCAATCTTCTTCCCAAAGACTAATCGACTCGATCTTCAACCAATACTACTACTATCCCAACACTTTCAGTTCGGCCATTATGAGTTAATGGAGTAGTTTGGTGATTAATGACAAATTTATTTGTGAGACTATGTAACATCCCAAAGTTTTGTTACAAAAAAAAAAGATAATGAAGTTATTATTTTGTTGGAATTTCTGGAATTTAAAGAGTTTAATTGCTTTTCTTGAATTTCCTAAATTTCAAAAGTCAAAAATAAAATTTATTGAGTTTTATGGCTCTTCTTTGGTTTTAAAGTTGAAAAGGAAAATCTAAGTAATTTCTGGATTTTTCTATATTTTTAAAAGCTTTTCCAAAAGTATTTTAAAGTTAAAATAAAATTATCTACAAAATTTATTACCAACATTAAGTTGGAACTATTTTATTTACCAACATTAAGTCCAAAATAACTCTAGGAGTTTCTGTGAATTTTTCTGGAATTTTTGGATTTAAATTCCTATTTTCTAAAGCCTTTTTGAATTATTTGGATTATTTTAATTGCTAAATCAATTAGAAATCCTAAAACCCTCCTTGGGCTTAAACCCTCTCACCCATCCCAAAATAACTCTAGGAGTTTCTGTGAATTTTTCTGGAATTTTTGGATTTAAATTCCTATTTTCTAAAGCCTTTTTGAATTATTTGGATTATTTTAATTGCTAAATCAATTAGAAATCCTAAAACCCTCCTTGGGCTTAAACCCTCTCACCCATCCCAAATCCCACGCGCACGCAACCCACACGGCCTGCCTAACTCGAGTGCCCACACCTCTCCCTCTTTCTCCCTCTAACGCGATGGGCCCACCCGTTAGCGCCTTCCTCTCATGCGCGCCTGCGCGTTTCCATCTCCAACCCTTTTTAGCCGTTGGATCAAAAACGGACGGCCCGATCGCAATCACTGTTCAGAGGTTCGAACGTCCTCTTCATTGTGGACCATTCGATCTAAAATGGACGGCCAGATCTTGAAGGCACCTTCGGAGATCCGAACGTTCCCTGTTTTATGGATCGTTCGATCTTAATCTAATGACCCACGTGACACCCTTCGTTTCTTAGCCAGTCCAAACGTTTTCTTTCTGACATGTGGGCCCTACTTGTCAGATCATCATCTACCTCCCGCTTTCTTCTCAGCGCGAGCCGCACCTTTGACCGCCATGGCTACCCTTCTCGAAGCTTTGACTCAACCGCGCCTTCTTCCCTGTTTTTCGCACGTACGTGCTCACGACCTCTGCGCCACCTCGCCGCACACGTTCTCACCCTTATCCCTTCTTCTCCGCGTCTGGTACACCCACGATCTCGCAACCACCGCCGCGCATGATCTCCGCCGCCCCGGTGCCCCTCGGCCCCTATAAAAGGGAGCCCCAGGAGCCCCCTTCTCACCTCATCCAAAACCCCCACCTCGTTCTTCTTCTAAAGCACCAGCGCCGTTGCTATTAGAGTTCTAGGGTTTTCGCCATCGCCAGCTAAACCTCTAGTTCCATCGCCGTCTTCGCCGCCTCGCCGTCGTAGGGCACACCGCCGAGTTCGCCGTCGCAGGAGCTACCCGGAGCACCCACCCACTTCGCTGAAGCATCACGGTGCGAGGTTCCGACAACGCCTGAGCCATCTCTGCCGCTCCAAACTCGTCGCCGGCCAGTTCAGTTGTCCTCGACCACCCGGGATTGCACCCTCAGGTTCGCAATAACCATAGCTACCTACTGATACCACTCGCCGTCGGCAAATCGCCGACGTTTGCCGTTGTCGACCACGTCCGAAAACGTCACCGGAAAAATGACGTCATTAGCTGGCGTGGCAAGCCACCTCACCAGCCACATCAGCTCCTGGTCCTATGTGGCGCACACGTGTCGGACCAGTCACCTTCGCATCAACACATGCGTGCCACCCAAGCCCTAACCTTAGATCCAAAGGTCCATAGACCTAGTCCTCCAAAAGCCAAGCCACTCACATGTGGGCCCCACATGTCAGGGGAATTTCTAATTGCTTTTTCCTTATCTTTTTGGCTGATTAATCCTTGCTGATGTCAGTTGACGTCATTAATCGATTTTTCAGTAGAAAAGTAATTCAGTAAATTCATGGAGTTATGATTTTCATTATTTCATGTAATTTCCATCTTCCAAAGCCCATATCTTTTGCATCCTAACTCCGATTGAGTCCATTCAAATTTCTAAATTTGTCTAAAATCAAGATCTAGCTATCTAAACTAAAATTATTTAATTTGGAGTTCATTTGAGTTCTATTTGGATTTTGTTTGAATTTGACTTATTTTTGCGTATAGATTTCGACGACTTCGGAGAGTCAGATTTCGACGCCGTTTGAGAGCAACCAGTCAAGCAAGGCAAGTTATACCTTTGATCATATTTGAGCCCAGTATTTTAAATTATTTAAATTCTATTTTAAATTATTATTGCATGCCTATTTAATTATAAGGAATTTAAATCCCTGTTTTAAAGCTCTATAGTTATTCCCTACTCCATTGTATAGCCATTTATTGTCAATATATACCATATGGAGAACCATTCCGAATGTGATATATATATTGAAGATAGAAAGTGAAAATATTGGATTATGAGCTTACATGATTGTTGAATATCGGATTATAGGAATAGTCTGTTGATAAATATTGCAAAGATGGAATTTTTAGAAAATGAATTATAGAGATGTATATTGAATGGAGTATAGAATAACATGATTATTAGATATTAGATTATATGAATACATGAATCTTGGATATAGAATGATACAATTGTTGATTGTTGGATTATAAGGGTCGAATAATTGTTGGGTTTTGGATTGTAGAAGTAATTGATGTATGATGAATTATAGGATTATAGAATTATTGGAGATTGAATTCTAAGATTACATGATTATTATGGTTGGATTATAGAAATAACTAATTATTAAATAATGGATTTTAGAGGTAGATATTTGTTGACGTTGGATTAATTAAGGTTGGATGATAGATAGATACCATAGTCAAATACTGAATTGACGTTGTTGGATTCTATGAATAGATTGTTATTAGATATCAGAATATCTGAAAATTTGATTTTAGTATTACATAGTCATGGGATTAATGCTGAATTAGTAGAAATAGTTTACTTAGGAATAATGGATTGATGGATATTCAATTGCAGAGATAGTTAATTGATGATATTGGATCGTTGAGATCGAATTATTGAAATAGTCAAATCAGAATATTGATGATGGATTATAGGATTACAATCTTGGTGGGATTTTAGGAATGAAGCTTAATTATATTCTAGAAGTAGATAATTGTTGATAATGGATTATTGAAGATTAGATTATAGAAATAGATAATCGTTGGATATGGGATTATCAAAAAATGGACTATATGATTATGTAATCATCGAATTGATGGGTGCTGAATTATTTATTAAGGAATAATGGATTAGAACATTGCTGAATGTTGGATCATTGGAAGTCGGATCATAGAAATAGACTGATATGGTGGATACTAGACTAATTGATGTTGGAGTATAAGATTACATAATTGTTGAAGTTCGGATTATTGGATGGTGATCACAGTACGGATGGTTTACTTATTAGTCTCGTACTTGATAATTCTTATACATTGAATCCCTTAGACCTTATCACCCTAGATAAAACCTAGTTGATACGATAGTATGAACTAGAATCTTTTCGAGAGAAAAAATTATGCTTAGCCATGCTTAGATCAAAATCATTTGATTTGGGGAATTTCAGCCAAAAATCAATTGTTGTTTAAACTATACCCTTGACATTGGTATGTCATGGGAGTTTTACAAATGCTTTGAAAAATGAGATAAAATAAAAAATAGGTTTGGACTTGGGCGAAATGGATGAATGGTGGGTGCAGGTTTATGCACGGGCTTAGTCTGGTTAAGATTAAGGCCCAGGGTTATTTTCGGAAGACGCCCAAGTCAGTTAAGGACCGGTCTTCGAGCCGCATCTTGCTAAGCCACATCGTACTACCATATATCCTGAGAATAGGGAGGGGACCTGGCCAACTAATTTGCAATGTTTCACCGTGGTCGTTCCATCCGGTTGTGTGGGTGTCGGTCAGACAGTATTCCCACTTGGCTCAAGAGGGGGCTCCCAGCGGATGGTCAATCCAAAGGAAGTGAAACCTTAGCGAGGAGAGACTACAATGGAATTGCGCATTGTAAAGGCCTTGACACGTGCTCTAGACTGCTTACCTAAGGTAGTGAGCGGTGGTATTGACGGATGCCAAATAAACTAGAGAATTCATGTCTTGTGGGTAAAGTTGTACAACCTCTGTAGAGTTGATTCAGGAATGTTAATCCCGGGTCTTATAGACTAACACTTCTATTGTTGTACATATTGTTTAGTCTCAGTTGGATAGAAAGGTGAATATAAAAAAGGTATACATTCGACATCATATTCCTATGCTTGTTGCATTCCTCGGATCCAAAATATAGGTTGAACTCCACCAAAAGGTTAACTTGGATATATGCATATGTTTCTTTTACACATTCGTGTATGTACACATTTAGGGGGGGTTCACTCTATGTTTTGTGGTTTCATTAGTAATTGATCCATATTTCTTCATCTACATATATTTGGGATCTCTACTTTGAAACATATCCTTGAGTATATAAAACTTGTGTAGTTCATATATACTCATTTTTTATATTCAATTATTTGTAATTGTGATGGTTGTCATCAATTACCAAAGAGGGAAAGATTGAAGTATCTTGTCCCACCATTATGTGTTAATGGTATGTTATGGTGATTAATGACAATCATATTGTGGGATTAAGATTAATGACAATCATATTGTGGGATTAACATTTTTCATGAGTTAGATGAATAGGTTATGTTCCAGGGTAATGAAGATTTTGGATAACATCATGAGTTGATCATCATCAAGTCAAGTGCTTGGAGTAAATGAAGCCTCATATGTTGATGCACATCAAGATCTCGAAGAAAAGGAAATCATCATCTGTTGATGATGTTCGAGAAGAGGAGATGATCATAAGTTGATCACCAAGTCAATAGAAGGTCCATCATGTGTTGATGGAGGGCAAATGAAAGATGTCATCATGTGTTGATGATATTCAAGTCAAGAACCCAGACTTGAAGTGAAGATGTGCGTCATCAAGCTTCAAGAGGATGCTCAAGGCAAAGGTATGACTAGCTAGGGCTAAGGATATGTTCCTAGTCTTTTACCGGTCTTGGTGTTTGGTTGAAAGACTAGATTGCTAGTATAGGTTGATGTACTATTAAGAGAGGTCTTGACTAGTAGCTTGAGTTTGTCATGTGGTGATATCTCGTTGTGCTTGCTCTAGCTCTCGTTAGCATGTTGCCAATATCTGCGAATGTGTTTTGCAAATAGTTGAGGCTCATGTTTAATCCTTGTAGCATGTGACTTTAGTTTGTGAATATGTTTTGCAAATGGTCTTAGTCCATGTATCCTATTCCATGTGGTGTGATTCTAAAAGTTGGCAAATGTGTTTTGCAACTGATTGAGAATCTCTCCTTTAACCCTTGTTTGCATCGCGCATCAATTGGCAAATGTGTTTTGCAAATTGAGTTGAAGCGGAATGTAAAATCCTTGTTTTCTGTCTCTGGCAGTATAACCGCAGTTTGCTGCGGTCTGATCGGACCTGGTCGTGGACACTGTGATGAATAGTGGTAGTAGACCTGCGTGTTTGTGGACACTGTTTATGAACAGTGGTCGTAGACCTGCGTGGTCATAGACCTGTGTGGTTGTAGACCTGATCGAAAACCTGTTCGAGGACCAATTGGTATGACCGTATTCCTTGAGCGGAACTACCGTGCACCGGAAGTTCTGAACTTTTGTTGGCGGTACGTATTTTCCAGAGAGACACCTTTTGAGCATGTTTTTGCTCTCCTGGAAAGCGGTAGTACTGGGCTCTTTGAGCGGAACTACCGAAGAGTGGAACTACTGCATGTTCCTTGGCGGTAGTACCGCGCGGCTTTTGCAACGGCTAGTTCATAGCGTTTTTTGCTATTGATTCCGACTGTTGAGCTGGGTACGTTAGTACGGGTCGGTGAATGGCGGTACTACCGCCCATGCTGTTTTTTCTCAGAACTTTCCCCCAACGGCTAGTTTTTGTGTGTGAGCTATAGATACCCATCTTGGCCGGTTGTGTGAGTTGTTGTTGTTGTAGCGTTTGGTTGCTAGTGTCATTCCTATTTCTTTGAGCAAAGAGCAAGCCCTCTCCTCTGTTTTGTGCATGTGTTGCACTTAGTGAGCTTTGAGAGGAAAATCCTAAGTGCATGTGTTGCATTAGGTAGTGGATTGTGTATCCATTGAGCTTAGACACTTGATTAGTTCAAGTGAGAGTCTTCGACTTGTTACTCTTGGTGTTGGATTGGGTTCGTTTTGGAACCGGTCCAAGTGGTTGGACTTACCTCGGAGGTGTTGGCTTAATTTGTGGAGCCGGTCCAACGTGGTTGGTCTTACCTCAACGTGGATTAGGGGAGACCGGCAAGCCTCCGAACACCACGGTAAAACATCTGTGTGTCATTGTGGTTTATTCTCTTGTGCTTTACTTTGTGCAATTTACTTCCGTGGAATTAAATTGCTTATTCATCTTTGTATGATTGTTATCATTCAATAGTCTTATATTGTTGGTGCACTTAGTAAAGACTAGTTGATTTAGGTTTTAATTATGCAAAATTGATTTAGCTTCTGCATTAAAACTCGGTTTTAGCCAAATAAGTTTTTAAAACAGCCTATTTACCCCCTCTCTAGTCGGTCTCTTCGATCTTACACGGTGGCAAGAGGAGGTCACTGCTGCAAGGTATGACCAGTTGAAGCTCAGGCTCATCGGTGGAGGAGGTCGAGGAGCAGCCACCCTCGAAGGAGGAGGGGCGCTCCCACTTGCGTCGCTCATGAGCTCAGATCTAGCGACCTCTTATTCCCCATCTCCGTTCAAACCAATGCCGCCGCTGAATTCATCCCCCTTGATGAGCACCTTCGTAATTCTTCTCGCCCAAAACATTGCCTCCACTCCCTCTACCTCTTTTCCACTTCAATTCGGCCAACACACCACCATAGCACGCTGCCACCACCATTTTCTTCCCTAAGATAGGCCACCGCCGCCCCATCGCCACTGACCATTTCTAGACATTTAGCCTGCACCGGCGAGCTCCCTATGCCATAACGTTTTTATGCATGCACCTGTTCTCATGGAATGCCTCTGGTTCTTTGCCGCCGTTGTCGTCCCATCTCTGGACATCCCCTTTGCTGTCGCCAGCACTATCATCTTGCGCAACCGCCCACGACGCCGTTGTTCATCGCCTTCCCTGAAGTCGCGTTGACCCATTTTGGTCATCACCTGTGCCTCCCGAACTTCCATTCGCCAACAACACCCCTGTGCAGAGTCACGCACCATGCATATGCTTCCTCTATTCTTCTCTCATTACCAAGTGCAAGGGCTATATCGTCTTTTCGTATCCACTTCACGGCTTGATCGGTCAACAATGGTTTACAGTGGCATATAAAAAATTTATCGTTTAATAAGCCACCGTCATCTGAACCCCTACCAATAATTAATACAATAGACATCACCCTTCTGCAACTAAATACTAGAGTTTTTGGCTAATATAGCACTATTGACGTGTGAATTAACAATTCTAGCTCATTCTTCGTGTCAAATGCAAAAATGGCGTCGAGTTTGTGCACCAGAGGATCGGAGCCGCCACGCAGGTGACACGTCATCATGTCCGTGCCCCTAGGGCATGGCATTGTCTCGTCTGTGCGCCTAGGGCACGGACAAGGCGAGTCCAGCCCCACGAGCACGAACAAGGGTTGGCTGGCGGTTGAACATTTGTGAAAGTGATTTTGTACACTATTTGAGACACCGTTTAACACTTTAATACTATTTGAAATATTATGTACAACATTATTTAACACTTAAAAAAAATCAATCGAGAGCACTTTTTCTTTGAATTTTTTCTTCTTATTTTTTTACCTCACACTCGCAGCTTCGAAGGTATTATCACATTTACCAAAAAAAATCTGTAATTTTTCACATAAAATCACAGCGCTGCACAATTTTTATCCCATGCTTGGTGTTGAATTTGGTACATATGATAATACATTGAAAATCAAACATAAAAGAAAAGTGTGTGATTTCTTGTGCTCTATTTGGAATGTGATCTATTCTATGAGCGTATCATGTATACACTGACAGGAATGACATTCTTTATTAATTTGTGGGTTTAATGTGAATGGCATTTTTTAATGTTGTACTACCAAAGCCTAGATAAACTTGTCTATGAACCAGTTGAAGGAAACGTTTGATATGCAGATCATATAATACCGTAACCATACCCTTCGACTTTGTGCGAATGTGCAAGAGTGAGATTATGATGGTGACGTGAGCAAGTAGGCAGGAACCTAACCCTAGCAGTAATGGCACAAGATACCATCGTCCGTCGACTCACCAAGTCACCGAGGGTAGCGATGGCGACGATTGACACACAAATTTGAAGCCGTGTGTGCTATGTTACGTCGTGATTTACTATGAAAATATTATGATTTTTTATACATGTGATAATACATTTGAAGCTGCAAGTGCGACATAAAAAAACAAGAAAAAAATTCAAAGAAAAAAATGTCCTCAGTTGAATTTTTTAATAGTGTTGTATATAGTGTTTCAATAGTATTAAATAGTATTCCAAATAGTATTCAAATAATATCAAGTAGGATTAGAAATCACTATTCACAAATTTTCAACTGCTGGCCAACCCTTGTCTGTGCCCATGGGGGCTGGATAGGTGGAACGCGCACGGACAAGGCAGTGTCATGTCCCAGGGGCATGGACACGACGACGTGTCGTCCACACGACTGTTCTGGTCCTCTGATGTACAAACTTGACGCTATTTTTGTATTTGACATGAAAAAAAATTAAAATCGCTAATTCACACATCAACACCGCTACTAGCCAAAATGTGGGGTTAGTTTGAGGACTGAGTTGGGGCTCAGTTGGCACAGGGGAGTTTTAGGCTCTCAGCCCGCTACGGTGTGAACACTGGCTCCCGTTGATCGCCTCGCGAGTGGAGGTGCTCTTCTTCTTTAAGGCTGTCTGGACGGGGAAATCCCAGACCTCTAAAAAAACAAAAACTCCCTGCTAAAATCACGTGGACATCGTAATCGTGTGCTAAGTCGCAAGCAGCAGCACTCAACCCCACAGCCGACAGGCCAGCCCCCCAGCTAGTGACACAGCTCCGCGTGCAGATAGCGACCACGTGACCACATCCACAGCGTAGTCACTGCTGACTACTACTAATCCACCTAGATAGTTTGCTGATACAAGTACTCTACTAGAAGAGTACTCCCTGCTCTTTTGCTAATCTTAATCGACCTTAGAGCATGTACAATGGGCTTATGTCAGCCGTCTATAGCTTTGCCATATAGGATTTTTGCTGACGTGGATGGAAGAGAACGAAGAGAGAGAATATTGCGTCTATAATCCTGCAATGTATTCAGTAGCACCAAAACCAAGAAAAGCAATAAAGATTGTGTGTTGTGCGTAATCCTATAGCGTTTGTATTATCACAACCCATTGTATGAGTTATCTTTAGTGTTGTCATAGGTGGCGTAAATAGCATTCTTATGCGGCGGTTATACCATCTGATACGCCCAGGCCACTGCTAAATGCTGGGATTAATCCAACCAACTCCCTTGGAAATCTCTGCGACGTCTCTTAGCGCTTTTGTTTCCTCTTTGGCCGCGACGCGACACCCCACGATCCCCCCGCGGCCGGACGGCAGTACGGCACCCACCCGGAATAAACCACCCGCACGCCCGCGCCAACCGCTGCCTCTCTCTCTCTCTGCCGCCCGGGCCCCGCAGCCGTCGGGCCACCACCGGTCAGAGAGAGACGCAGCGTTCACTTTTACCTTTCCCCCGCAACGGCTGCCGCTTTCGAAAGCGACGTGGTACCGTCCCTCTCTCTCCCAGCGGTGATCACTTGCTGTCTTGCTGACTGAGTGGTAGCTAGCATAGCATAGCAGTAGCGCTAACGCTTCGCTTCGCTTCCACACTACTACACTCCGCTGCTCCGCGCGTCTCGGCGGCGATGGCCAGCTCACGGCGAACCACCGGCCGCGGCGGCGGAACGGCGGCCGATGCGTCTGGAGGCGGGGACGGAGGCGCGCGGGTGCCGCCGTTCATGGGGAACAACCGCGACCACAACCCGCGGGAGCTAAGGTCGTGGGCGCGCCGCACTGGCTTCCACTCCTACGCGTTCTTCTCCGGGGAGTCCACCGTGTCGAACTCCTCCTCCGCCTCCTCCGCGGTGCCGCAGCCCCCGCCGCCACCTCCCCCGGCTTCATCCCGCCGCCCGCCGTGCCCACCGGAGCCGGAGACGGAGGACGAGCCCGATCCGGCGCCGCCACTGATCTAGAGCGCGGACGCGGAGGCCGGCCCCGCCGCCTCATAGACATCCGCGGCGAACTCGAGATCCCAGCCGCCGGTGGCGGCGGCGATGTGTTGGGGTTTGCGGAGCCGGACGCCGCGAGGGGAGGGCGCGGGGACTCGAGGAGGAGGAACGAAGTCGAGCGCCTGCCTGGCGAGAGGGAGGCGGTCAATGGGGGCAGGAACGGGAACGGCGTGTACGCTGACGCGGATGCGAGGAAGAAGGCGGAGGAGGCGAAACGGAAGGCGGAGGAGGATAGGGATGCGGAGCTGGCCTCGTACTACCAGGACCAGTGGGCGAACGAGGACGAAGGAGTCGGAGACGGTGTCGCCGGCGAGGCGGCGCCCCTGTACGGGGAGTCGGGGCTCCGGTGCGGTGTCACCGAGAACCCCGGGTGGGGTGAGTTCTCTGTTTCTGGACTTCGCGTGTTGCTCCATTGTGATGTACTAATATAATGGCGAATCAAAAGCTGCATTTTTTCGATCAATCCTTGATGATTGTGATAGTGATGTTCTAGGGGTAATGAATAATCATACTGATAGTGATCGTGGTCATACTGGCTTCAAGTCCAATTACTCTCTACTCGGGGTACCTGCAACTAAGTGTATATAAAGTACCGCTAAGTCCTTGCATGTGTTGATCTCTCATCGCTGCGTGTATGTAATCCGCCATGCTCTGTTAGACAATATCTGTGTGGAAATTGGGATCCCTTGCTCCTAGAGACCTAGACATTCCTGTTGATTCTGGTAACTAATTCTGCTTACTGAATTTTCAAGCTTAATTGCATGGCATGGTTCTTTAGACAAGCTTGATTAAGGGGTTTGCAGATTCAGACAAACTGAATTTTGTTGTGAAAGTTGTCAAAGTGAGCTTTGTTGGGCAAGTAATTGCTAATGTATTTGGTTTTCATTCCTATTTTTGCCTGTAGAAATTATAATACCAAAATAGCTAAAGAAGGAATGAGGTATACAATGTTAAGTTTTTTCTTGACTAAAATTGTAAAAAAAAAACAACTTAGCATCATATACCTCAGTAGGTGAAAAACATTGCTGGGGAAAAAGAAATTTGATAACTTTTTTTTTTTTTGTTGCACGGTCTGTTTTGTTTGGCTATGCATGACTTGAGTGTGCTTTTTGGTGTATTGTTTCCACTATTTTGAATGTTGCATAACACATGATTTTATATCTCGGCCAAACAAATTTTAATTCGGTCTATTTGATTTGGTGTATGAATTGTCAATCATTTTACCCAGCTTTAAATTTTCCTAATTCAAAAGAATGAAAATGAACCCAAAATAAGTGAACCTTACCAATGTGCACATCATCCACTTAGTGACTTGTCTAATGTTCGAGAATATGTTAAGGCTGTTCTGCCCTGTCCGCCTGTAATAATTGCACTTACCTGATACTCTAATTGGCTATAGTTATCTCGAAATATTGAAATATTGCTTTATTGATATTTGTCTAGATATCCTAGTCAGGTAAATAAATTGCTCTGGGCATCAGCGTTGGGCTTAGCCTTCTATGCATTCTTATTTCAAACTCCAATAGCAATCAAACTCCAATGGTTCATACCACACGGCAGGCATGGTCAGCAATTCTCAATCTTTGCTAAAAGAACTCCAATGGTTTATAAAAAAATACTTGGTTCAGTGGTGTGAAACTTTTTGCTGGTCTCCCATCTACATTGAAGTTTATTAGTTTAGCATTGAGGATTGACAAGAAAGAAAACAAGGTACAAAGTACCAAAGAGCAAAAAAGGCACATATTCTAGGATGGTTGAAATGGCATTTCGACATTTAAAAAGTGATTTTTAGGCTAACTGACAGTTTTCTATTACTTTAAGCTAGCTAAGGATGAAATAGAATTGTGCAACTTTGTAGGAGCACACATGTGTTAAGTTCATTGTTGATTAGATCACACTATTTAAAACCTTGTGTTGTAAGAAATTCACATTTGACCTGCTATTCTTTTTCTATTCAATGCATTTTGATGTCAATCTGGTGGTAACTGCAGGGCACTTATTAACTTAATTTGCTCTTTCAATTGCAGTGCCCCTCATTTTTTATGGCATACAACATTACTTGTCAATAGCTGGTTCACTTGTTTTTGTTCCTTTGATATTGGTACCAACCATGGGCGGATCTGATGTATGACCTTCCCTTCCTTTTCTTAATTCCTCTTATTTGCATTTAGCTGGACAACAGCTTTCAAATAATAAGTTCCTTTCATGTGACAGGAGGACACAGCAACGGTCATTTCCACCATGTTATTAGTGTCTGGTCTTACAACAATACTTCATACTTTTTTGGGTTCTCGGCTTCCATTGGTTCAAGGAAGTTCTTTTATATATTTGGCTCCTGCATTGGTGATTGCAAACTCAGAGGAATTCAGAAATCTTAGTGAAAATGTACGTTTAATACTTGAATTCTAGATCTTCCTTTTACTTTACCTGCGCTTCTCCTCAAGCGTTATCTGCAGATAGTGCAATGGACCCATTGCTTTGAACTTCTGAAAACTTAAATTGGGACGACAGTATATAGTGGACCAGGCTCACCTGTTCTGATATATGCACGGCAAAACATTAGGCTTGGTACAGTCCAGCTTGCAACCTAAAAATCTTGTGGTGGTGCTGCAGTGGTAGGGAAGTTGGCACGCTTTTAGTGTCTAGTTTTCTGGATAAGGGCGCAAAGCAGGAAGTAGGCATGCTTTTCGTACCAGTTCTAAAACTTCGAATTAGTGATTGGGTGCGGGGTATTCCTTATGAGGAAATCATCTAAATCTTGGAAGATTGACATGAATGCTCCTAAGGGAGGTTGTCATGGTAGGCCTAACCTACCAAAGTAGAAGCCGCGCAAGGGGGGCTGCGGCAGGACTCCAGGAAGGTGCGGCAGCCCAAGCAAGAGTCCAGGAAAGAGACTCCAATTCAGATTAGGCAATTCTATCCTTTAAATAGAAATTAAGTATTTAATTCCTTTCTTAAGAGATATAGTATGTATTAGAGATAAGATATTCCTTTTTTGAATTTCCAAGTTTAGAGATTGATTGTTAGAGCTATCCTATAAAAGGATTTGGTCGGCCGTGTGTTTGGATTAAGCAAGAAAATAGAAAAGAAAGTTTTCTATCAACCCCTGCCCCTTGCGCCGCCGTGCACACCTCCTCCCTGCTTCGGCTGGCGCCCAAGCACCACCGGGCCTAGGGGAACGTCCTCCTGTTCAACACTCTCACAATCTTCGCCACCAAATTTCAGAACACAACATCTTGGTACCAGAGCCATCTACTGCACCTTCACCTATGAGCAGTAGTGGCGTCGATCCCGCGACGATGGAGGTCCTGGCTCAATTGAAAGCAATCAGCATGACGCTAGAATGTCATGTGGCGCAATTGACGACCATCAACAACCGCTTGGAGAGCCACGACGTTCTGCTGGCACAGCTTGAGAAGACAAAGGTCGAGGGCGAGGGTTCTGCACCCACTCCCACGGCGCCAATTCCTCCCACACCAAGAGGAAATTTAAGGGGGGGGGGGAGGGAGTAGAACCGCGTTCCTCTATTCCACAAGCTGGAATTCCCAGTGTTCGATGGCAAGGAGGATCTGTTGCCATGGCTCAAACATTGTAAACAATTTTTTCGCGGGCAACGGACCCTGGAAGATGAGAAGGTATGGTTGGCGTCTTATCACTTGATCGACAGTGCCCAACAATGGTACTTGCACGTAGAAAGTGACGAGCGCACGCCATCGTGGCGACGTTTCACGGAGATGATCAACCTTCGCTTTAGGCCTCCCATCCGCAAGAATCATCTTAACGAGCTCACCCAATTGCGGCGCACAGGAACGGTGGCCGACTACATCGACCAGTTCCTGGTGCTACTGAGTTGCGCAGGACCCCTACTTCCAACACAGCAGATTCAACTTTTCATGGTGGGATTGCAGGAACCCCTTAGCATCGACGTCGAACTCCAGGTGCCACAGAGCTTGGAGATGGCCATGAGTCTGGCCCAGGCCATCACCAAGATGGCCGTGGCCACGCCCAAGTCGGCCAAACCGACGCCACTTCAGCACTATGGGGTGTAACTGCTGACCGCACCTCGGTCGCCGCACCGACATCAGGCGTGTCTACGACAACCGGACACTGTCGGGAAGACAAAGTGGGTCCGGCAACTTACGCCGCCACAGATGGCGGAACGCAAGCGAGCAACGCTCTGTTTCAATTGCGATGAGAAATACCATCGCAATCATAACTGTAAGCAGTTCTACCTCCTCGAGCAAGCCCGGGATGACGACGACACCAAGCACATTGACGCTGACCCAGAGATCTCCCTACATGCATTAACCAACATTATACTGGCCGAACGATGCAGTTGGAGGTACACGTGGGTATGGCGATGCTCACGACATTGGTGGACTTAGGCTCCACCTACAACTTCGTCTGCAAGGCCACACGGGAGCAGCTGGGACTCGCCATGCAGCCGTGGCAAACGGGGAGAGACTGGATAGCGGCGGTGTTGCTCGGAACCTCTCCATCAACATCCAGGGTGAAGCCTTCCTCATCGATTGTTACCCGCTTCCACTAAGCGGGTTTGGTTTTGTGCTCGGCGTTCGTTTGCTCGAGACGTTGGGTCTCATCATATGGGATTTTGGCCTCCTGACCATGTCATTCTGGCGTACTAACCACTCGGTATGCCGGCAAGGACAAGAACCCACCCCCGATCAGTGGCCTTTGCATTGACCGACGACAATGACAAAGACCTTCTGCAAGCACTACTCCAAGAGTTCGGGGACTTGTTCATAGTACCGTGCGGCTTGCCCTCGAAACGACACTATGACCACCGGATCCATCTGGTGACGGGCACAGATGCGGCGGCAGTTCGGCCGTATCGTTACCCACAACTCCAAAAGGACAAACTTGAATGCCAGTGTACGGAGATGCTACAACATGGGATTATTTGCATCAGTACGTCGCAATTCTCCTCACCAATTCTCCTGGTCAAGAAACAAGATGGTTCGTGGCGGTTTTGCGTGGACTATCGCGCTCTCAACGAGAAGACAAACAAGGATAAGTTTCCTACGGTGGTGGAGGAACTTTTGGATGAACTCCGCGGTGCCCGTTTCTTCACCAAGCTTGACTTGCGTTCTGGTTATCACCAGGTGCGCATGCATCCAGACGATGTCACGAAGACTGCATTTCGAACGCATCATGGGCACTTTGAGTTCCTTGTGATGTCGTTTGGTCTCACCAACGCGACCACGTTCCAGGCTTTAATGAACGATATCTTGGGCTCGTTCCTCCGCCATTTCGTTTTGGTATTTTTTTGACATCTTAATCTACAGCTCATCATGGCATAAACACTTGCGGCATGTACGCATGGTTTTTCAGGAGCTTTGCAGCCATTACTTGATTTTGAAAGAATCCAAGTACATGTTTGGGGCGTCTTCCGTGGCCTATCTAGGTCATGTGATCTCAGCCGCGGCGTCGAGATGGACAAGCAAAAGGTGGCGGCCGTGGCCGACTGGCCCATACCGCACTCCGTGCGTGCGGTTCGGTCCTTCCTAGGCCTTGCCGGCTACTATCGGTGCTTCATCAAGGATTATGATGCAATCACGTCGCCCCTCTCAAGCCTCCTCCAAAGGAACATTTTCGTTGGACTATGGAAACGGAAAGCGCATGTCAGGCACTTAAGAAAATGTCAGGCGCTTAAGAAAGCATTGGCAACAACACCGGTCCTTCGGCTACCGGTCTTTCATTGTCTAGTGTGATGCTTCTGGCACGGGGTTTGGTGCCGTCCTTCATCAAGGTATCGAACCAATGGCTTTCTTTAGTCGAGCCATCGCCGCCAACATGTCAAGCTGGCCGTGTACGAACGAGAATTAATTGGTTTGGTGCAGGCCGTACGTCATTGGCGCCCATACCTTTGGGGGCATTCTTTTCTTGTTTGTACGGACCATTACAGCCTCAAGTTCCTCCTTGATCAGCGATTATCAACAATTCTACAACACCACTGGGTGAGTAAACTTATGGGCTATGATTTTGCAGTTGAATACAAGCCCGATCGCCTTTATGTCGTGGCCGACGCCCTGTCCAGACAGGACATGATCGAGGATGGATTAGCATGCGCCCTCACAGGACCCCGCCTTGTTTTTGACGAGTTGTGGGCGGTGGCCGTGACGGACCCCGGTCAAATAGCGCTCCATGATGAGGTGTTGTCTGGACAATGTGGCACACCATGATCGTTCACCGATGGTCTTCTCCTATTTGGATGTCGCGTCTATGTGTCGGCAACGTCTCTTGTGCTTTCCACCATCCTCGCTTCAGTTCATGATGGGGGACATGAGGGGGTTCAAAAGACTCTCCATCATCCTCTATTAGATGGATAGTTAGAGGCCGCTAACAAAATCATTACCATGTATCCCCGTTGTCTTACTGAAGATCGCCCTCGTCAGTGGGTGAGGTGGCTACCATGGGCAGAGTATTATTACAATACATATTACCAAACGACATTGAAGGAAACGTTGTTTCGTGTGGTCTATGGACGTGATCCGCCTACACTTCGTACTTATGAATGTGGGGATGCACGGGTTCTAGCTGTGGATACCGCCATTGCCGACCGTGATGTTTTCCTCGCCGACGTCCACGAGTGTCTTCTTCAAGCTCAAGAATCGGTTAAGCGTTATTACAATGCCAACCATCGTGAGCTCGCGTTTCAGGTTGACGATTTGGTTTGGCTTTGCATTTCTCAGCGGCACGCATTTTCCTTATCATCACACGCCGGAGGCAAACTCAGTCCCCGCTAGTTTGAACCATACCAAATTCGTGAACAGATTGACGAAGTGGCTTATCGTCTCTGTCTTCCTCTTGGTGCGCACATTCATGATGTTTTCATGTCGATCTCTTGAAGGTTTTTCATGGTACACCACCCACGACACCGCCAAATTTGCTGGAGTTATCTCATGGTCGTGCAATTCCCAAGCCCGAGAAGGCGTTAAAAGGGCGTCTTTATCAGGGCACTTGGTAGGTTATCATCACTTGGCAAGGATTGCCGCACCCTGAGGCCACATGGGAGACTGTTTCTGAGTTCAAGAATCTTTACTTGGATTTTCAGCTCGAGAACGAGCTGTTTCCGCACGGGGGGAGAGATGTTATGGTAGGCCTAACATACCAAAGAAGAAGCCGCGCAAGGGGGGTGTCGGGACCCAAAAATGCAATTCTGGACCCTCTGTGTATAATGCATTAGTCTAAGATCAAGTTAGTGCACACAGTATCAATATAGATGAATATCATTCCAAACAAGACGAATATAAGGATAAACGATTAATTTGATAACAAATAATGATTTTAACTTTATTGTCGAGTTCACAATTATTAAGCACGCAGGGCTGACAATAAAGAAATAAGCAGCAGTGGAACGAAAACAACTCCAGCGGGTACCCATCGACTCGCCACAGGCAACCGACTGGGATCAAGACTTAACGATCACCATCCTCGTACAGCTCCTCGAAGGCAGGCGACAATTCCTCCACTTCAACTAAATGATTGCAGCAAGAATGAATATTTTGAGTACTGAATAAGTTGTACCACAGAATGCAATTATAAATGATGGCTTATCACAAAGAAAATAGCTTCTGGGGCTATTTTGCAATAAAGCAGCATTTGCAATTGAATACAGATAATATATTGAAAGTGTAATTCAAAACAACTAGACAATAATAATTGGAAGAAGTCCATTCTACCCCTCCCCTCAAGTATCGACATGCGGACACCTAACCCCCTGAACTAAAAAATCGGCCCTTTGACACCCCGAAGTTGCAAAACCGGACAACCTACCCCCTCCGGCTGTTTTGTGCGGTGGTTTTGCGCATGTGGCGTCCGATCAAACCGGTTTCGCCACGTAGACAGCTGACTCAACACACCTAGCTGGCAGGTTTTTTTTACAAGGACTACATTCTTCTTCCCCAATCTCCATCCCGTGCCTCCTCAGCCCGGCTCGACCTCTCTCCCACCCCAGGCGCTGCCTCCCCCGTGGCGTCGCGCCGCCACGCGCTCTAGGCTCATCTCTTTCTTCCTCTTACTTCTTCTTTCTCGCTTTCCGCACTTCTTCCTTTCTATTTTCTGGTGAAAGCTTGCTTGGTAAGCTTTCCTGCTGCGCTACGCCGCTCCCGACCCAGCCCGCGCCATGTGCCTCGCCTCCAACCCACGCGCTCGGCGCCATGCGCGCCGAGTGCCGCCGGTGTCTTCGTCTGCGCCACGACCGCCCTGCGCTCGTGGGCTCGGCCTGGTCGGTTCTGGCGTGTGCCCCGGCCGCTCGCTCCGCTCGCGCATTCCCGATGGCCGCGCTCCCGGCGCGCATCGCGCTCTCCTCCTCGGCCGCATGCGGCTTGGTTGCCGTGCGTCGGCCCCCCTTCGTCAACCAAAACCCTGGTGTTGTCCCTGCCAAACACAAGCGCTGGCGCCGCACAACGCAAGATGGGGACCAAGTGCCGGCACAAGGTTGAGAAGATCCGCAAGCGCTACCGCACCAAGACTGCTCGCCCCGTCACCCCGTAGCCTCCCCGCCCGCCGCCGCCTCTGACGATGAGGAGGAAGAGGACGACGAGTAGGACGAGGACGACGAGGAGCTCTCCCGCGGAACAACACTAGGAGCATTAACGGCCTCCTCCGAGAATCGCCATAGCCGCGGCAGCGCGGCCGCCGCTGTTGTGATGCTATCCACCGTGCCTCTGCAGAAGAGGGCGTAGTTTTCGGCGATGCTAAGGGACTTCGGCGAGGGGGTCATGCGGCTGGAGAGGCGGTGCTTGGAGGTACAATGGGAGATTGGCGGGAGTGGAAGGAGACAGAGGCGCGATGTTGGCGCTGGAGGCGAGCACGAGCAGGAAGGGCTTGGCGGGGAGGTTGCGCTCGGCGGCGAGCTCGGGCACAATTCGGTGAGCACAACGTAGCAGGAGATTGGGGAAGAAGAAAGGCAGCACTCATAACCCCCCCGCGCCACCTCACCTAGCTGAGTCAGTGGCTGACACGACAAAACCAGACCGAACGGATGCCACGTCAGCAAAACCACCACACGAAACAGCCGGAGGGGGTTAGTTGTCCGGTTTTGCAACTTCGGGGTGTCAAAGGGCCGGTTTTTTAGTTCACGGGGTTAAGTGTCCGCATGTCGATACTTGAGGGGGTAGAAAGAACACAAAACCTAATCAAATTCTTTCACACAACCATATGAATTTAATCACACAGCTATCCCTTCCCAAATGTTTTATGAAAGTCTACCCCTCGTGTGAAATCCGCGAGCATGTCCATGATCGCGACGCGGCTATCCGAATAGATTATTTAACACTCTGCAAATGTTGTATACTTTACCCACAAGATGCAATCAACTTATCAGAGCTGATCACAACAAAACCTTTTCGAAACTTCATCTCAGCAATTGACACTCCCGATGTGTTTTACTGTTGTACCAACCCCAACACAGCGCTTTGATACGACGCACACCGATGGACCTGAAGACGGCGAACCACTCAAAATGTGACCTACAGAGTAGTCCGCAGCTCCACCCATCACTGAGCACCTAACCTACTACCTGAGTAGTCAATATCAAGATTCTGTAACTTACTAAGTTAGACCCGTCTCATACCAGGTATGTGGTCATACAGTTATGTCTCAGTTCAATGGCGCACAAGTTAAGTCCTTAATTAGCCAAGGCGAGACTACCAGTTTCTAACTAAGTTACCATGATTCATACTTCCCAAACACACAGCCACCATATCACACAGTATCATCCACTCGCCTCAGTCTAAATCTTTTCACCTGTTTGGTTAAGTGCAACCCATACCATCAACAAGTAATAGCATACATCACACAATTTTACACTAAGTTCCATAATCACTTAGTCAAATTTATATTTGCAACTTACATGATATGAATAACTTGTTGCATGGCTAAGCAAATTATTCGTATCTAACCAACCCATGTTGGTGATATAATATTACCAACTAATAATTAATCAAACTAGGGTGACAAAAGATCGTGATATTACAATAGAAAAAGTGGATATAAACAAATTGGTATATAATTAATCTCAAAGCATTTAAATAAATACTTAAGGTAAAATGCAGTAATTTGAATCAAAGTAATTTAAGGAAAACTGGATTCAACATGGTCAAAGGTACAACTTGCCTTGGAACAAGTCTTGGTACTGATCTTGGGCTTGATCAACTCCTCCTTGCTCAAAAATTCCCGAAGTATCAACGTCTACTCGCAAATGAAAGCAAATAAACAAAATAAATACAAAACAGAGAGATAACAAACTCCAAAAATTAAATAAAAATCTCAAGAAGGTAGAGCTTGAATTTAGAAGAATTTAGAAATTTGAATGGGCTCAAACGGAGTTCGTATGAGGAAGAACGAGCTTTTGGAAGTTCTAACCCTAAGAAAAAGAAAAAGGATCACTGCTTTCTAATTTCTTGAATTAACTTTCTACTGGAAATTCTGATTTATTGTGTTAGCATGACATCAGCCCTAATTTTGGAATTAAAAGATAAACCGAAAAATAGGCACAGTGGCTGACATGTGGGCCCAAGGTCTATGGACCAGGTCTACGAATCTAGTTTATTGGTCTACGGTTCACGGGCTTATGGAACAGTGAACTGACAAGAGGGACCTACTTGGCATAGACATGGTTCACCGTAGGCTAGGTTTAGCTAGGGTTTGGTGTTGGGTTTGGATCTGATGTGACATGTGTGTTGACGTGGCGGTGACTGGGCGACACGAGGGCAACACGTAGGCGCTAGGGTTGATGTGGACGCTGAGGTGGCATGCCACAGTGGCTAAACGGCGGTGAGGATCCAAGGGGTTCTAGCAAACGGCGGCTCTCCGTCGGCGGTGAAGCTGCGTAATAGGCGAGAAAGCGACGGGGATCATAATGATATACTTACGGGTGCAAGGGGACAACGAGGGTGGTCAGCGGTGAGGCCGAAGCGGAACTAGGGTTTCGGGCTTGACGGCGATAACGCTAGAGGGGCGCTCTGGCAAAGTGGATCGCAGATCTAAGACGCGGGCGGTACGACGCTTCCGAAGATGGCGTCCAGAGGCAACGAGGGCGACTGGAACGGCGGCGGAGTGGACGAAGACCATCGGCCGGTGTTGGAGACGAAGACGATGGCTAGGGTTCTAGGTGGCGCTCCGACGGCGGCGGCTAGTGTTTTCGAGGTTGGCGCATCTCGGGGTGCTCCTCCCGATGGTCCTCAAGGCTTTAAATAGGCTCGGGAAGTGGACCCAACATGGGCTCCGAAAATGGCGGCGGTGGAGCTACAGTCCAAGGCGGAGACGGCTGCGCAGCGGCGATGAGGCTGACAAGCGGGCCCGGACCCATGGAGCACACGGGTTCAATGCGGCAGCAACGGCGCTAACAAGGCAAACCCACCTAGCAGTGACGGCAAGGCGGCGCATGGCTGGGCTGAGCGCGCAGTTGGGCCGCGAGGTGGACTGGTCCAGAATGGAATAAGGTTGGGTTGAGAATTAGGGTTTCAGCCCAAAGAGATTTCCAAGATTTATATTAGGTTTTCTATTTTAAAAATACCATAAAATCCAAATGACAATTTAAAATAGCAAATGAACTCGGAAAAATTCTAAAAAAATATGAAAAATATTTCCAAGCACAGAGAACCCAAATAAAATAGTTTTGGAATTAATTGATGTTGAGATTAGTCACATTAAATTATTTTGCTATTGAAAGTCCATATTAAGCTTAATTAAAATTCAAATAAAACTCGGGTGAATTTTCCAAAGCTAAACTACTCAGAAGGATTTTTAAAACTTTAGAAAATTGGGATGTTATGGGGGGCTGCAGCAGGAGTCTAGGAAGGAGAATCCAATTCAGATTAGGCAATTCTATCTTTTAAATATCAATTAAGTGTTTAATTCCTTTCTTAAGAGATATAGTCCGTATTAGAGATAAGATATTCCTTTCTTTAAATTTCCAAGTTTAGAGATTGATTGTTAGGGGCTATCCTATAAAAGGATCCGGCCGGCAGTGTGTTTGGATTAAGCAAGAAAATAGAAAAGAGAGTTTTCTCTCAACCCCTGCCCCTTGCGCCGCCGTGCGCACCTCCTCCCTACTTCGGCTGGCGCCCAAGCGCCGCCGAGGCCTAGGGGAATGTCCTCGCGTTCAACACTCTTACAATCTTCGCTACCAAATTTCAGAACATAACAGAGGTAAACAAAAGCGCTATTTCACAAAGCATGGTGTAGAAAATTGACAGATGAAGTTACACTGAAGTGGGAGTTGTACCGTGTATTCCTGCAATGAAAAAGTAAATTTGCTAGACAGTTAGTTTTGAAACATGGAAATGGCATTGTACCTGATGAAGCTTTGTGTACCATAAGCATGCAGAGCTGGAGAGTTTTTGGCCAGTTGCGAAGCATGGGCACTAAAAATACTGTCCTACTGCCAGGGACCATGAATATTTTGCTATTTGGTGATATGGAAACATACGAAGTAGCTATCACCCTTAAAATAGGAGAATAATAAGACCTAGTAGCAAAGGCAATCTGCATTGATCTGCGTCACCGAAATCTTATCTGGCAACCAAGGTTGTAGATCTTATTCTTCTGTTTTAATGGTGTGATTTATGCTCCCTTGGCGATATACAAGAGGATATGTTGCTTGTGGAGTCAAAGTTGCAAACCCAAGATATAATGTGGAATGGATTGTGATTGCATTACACAGTTTCATATTTAGTGGCAAATGAGATTCCATGGCAAACATTCTGCGCTGTGTTTAATTTTCACCTAAGTGAGGATTTAGCCTTGTATTGGTACTCGCAAAAGTTTCACCATTTGATCTTTTAGACCAAGGGCCTTGTATCATGCATTATCTCTCTTAATTTAGGATTCATTCCTTATGACATGCAGAAGTTCAGGCACATAATGAGGGAATTACAGGGGGCTATACTCGTTGGTTCAGTTTTCCAAATAATCTTGGGATATAGTGGTCTTATGTCACTGCTTCTGAGGTATGTCAAGAAATTCGCCATCCAACATTTCCAGTCTAGAACATACTCAATGAAAATAGAGTATATTTACGTCTACATAGTGGTATTACAGGTTAATAAACCCGGTAGTCGTGGCACCAACTATTGCTGCAGTGGGTTTGGCGTTTTTCAGCTATGGTTTCCCTCAGGCTGGTAGTTGTGTAGAAATCAGCATGCCCCTCATTGTATTGGTTCTTCTGTGCACCCTGGTATGCCTGCAACGTCCCCTCTCTTTAGTTTTAAACAAGCGACCATGCCCATCTTCCCATTTTATTTGCCTTGCTTCTGCTTGTTTCATGCTTGTAGTGTTACCATTGCCACCGCAGGTGGTATGTTCTTTAACTCGTGTTGGTCCAACACCTTACTGATTACTACACTTGTGCATTGCAGTACATGAGAAAAATATCCCTGTTTGGCAACCGTATCTTCCTCATCTATGCGGTACTTCTCTAATCCGTCCCTATAGGTTCATTATTGTGTGGATCGTATACAAGTATGTTACTTTTTCCATCAACCATGTTGAACCAATGCTGCGATGTGTGCTAACTGCACTGGAATCTGTTGTTGGCAGGTGCCCCTCAGTGTTGGCATTGTATGGGCATATGCATTCTTCCTAACTGCTGGTGGAGCGTATAACTTCAAGGGCTGCAGCTCAAATATACCCACTTCGAACATATTATTGGATTCATGCAGAAGACATGTAGAAACCATGAGACGTTGTCGAACTGATGTTTCTAATGCCTGGAGAACTGCTGCCTGGGTGAGGGTTCCCTATCCATTCCAGTGGGGGCCTCCTACATTTCATTTTAAAACGGGTATCATTATGATAATAGTTTCATTAGTGGCATCAGTTGATTCGGTAAGTAGTTTCTTTCAGCAGAGTACCCATTATTCATCTCCATTAACTGTCAAAAAGATAACTTGGATACTTGGTGATAATTATGCATTGCCATTTTTATAACCGAGATTTACTGATACATCTGCAGCTTGCATCATATCATGGCACATCGTTGCTGGTCAATTTAAGCCCACCAACACGTGGAGTTGTTAGCAGAGGGATTGGCCTTGAAGGGATTTCTACTCTTATCGCTGGACTATGGGGTACAGGAACTGGGTCGACAACATTAACAGAGAACATGCATACCCTTGACACAACCAAAATGGCCAGCAGAAGGGCTTTGCAGCTTGGGGCAGCCTTATTGGTCATCTTCTCGTTCTTTGGTATGATCTAGCATTTTTGCATGATCATTTAGTCGTTTATTAGCTGTAGACTAATTCCTTGGCTGCAGGAAAAATTGGAGGTCTCCTTGCTTCTATCCCTGTCGCTTTGGCTGCCTCTGTCCTGTGCTTCACTTGGGCGCTAATTGTCGCGCTTGGTTTGTCCACATTGCGATACACCCAAGCTGCAAGCTCGAGGAATATGATAATTGTTGGGTTTACCCTATTTATCTCCTTGTCTATCCCTGCATATTTTCAGCAATATGAACCCAGCTCCAATCTTATTCTACCAAGCTATCTCCTTCCGTACGCCGCGGCATCAAGTGGGCCAGTTCGCACAGGCAGCAACGGGGTGAGCTCTCCATCAACCGATCAAACTGTTTTTTGAGCCTGTCAGCTGTCCTGATTCTCCGATCATTCTGCAGCTAAATTACGCAGTGAACGCCCTTCTATCCATCAACGTGGTGGTGGCTCTCCTCGCCGCGTTGATCCTCGACAACACGGTGCCAGGCAGCAAGCAAGAACGAGGGGTATACATCTGGTCAGACCCCAACTCCCTGGAGATGGATCCTGCATCTTTGGAACCCTACCGATTGCCCCAGAAGATCTCGTGCTGGTTCACATGGGCAAAGTGCGTAGGCATCTAACATGACTCCACTGCACTCGTGAGTGCAGTGCTGCAAGGTACGGAGGTGAAGATTCTATTTATTATATTGCAACATGATGTTGCTATATATATATATATATATATATATATAGAGAGAGAGAGAGAGAGAGAGAGAGAGAGAGAGCTGTACCACTTGTAAATTTGATCGGTTCCTTTAGGGCAGTTATCTATGTATTCACAAGTTTGTAGAAATGCTCAGATTACTGTATGATATCGTGCTCGATAGATGTTATCGCTTTCATCCCATTTACGAGCACAATCCATATCTTAAAACGTCTGCCAGAATCCACAATTCTGCGTCAGCCGATCAGCATGGTATACGAGGTGGGGGCGGTAAAGATTTGCTACTACGGCACTCAGATAGTCCAAACTAGGAAGTATGAAAGCTCTATAAGACTATCAACTGTCTCAAGTCTTGCAATTTGAAAGGTACATGTAAAATCAACAATAACGAATCTCCATCTAGACGGAACAGACTCCACTGGGAACACAATTGTTTCAGTTTACAGTAAACTTGTGTAGCTGGGGTGCAACAATGCTTCGACGATAGCTCTCTTATCATGGGTGCAAGGTCTAGCTGTTCGTCGATGCCGGCCTGCTGCTTGAGCATCCTTTCCGGTTGCACACATCGCGGAAGGGGTAGTTCAGGTTGTTGCACTCAGGGCAGGTCCAGCTTCCGACGGGAGCATCCTTGTCCTTGCGAGATGAGCTCGCGTTAGCTCCCTGCAGGAGAAGAACAAGTTAATGTATGCTCAAGTTGTCCACACTCCACACCACAAGCGCATACATGCACACGAGGAAACATAATGGCAAGCATTCAACCACGAAGTATTTATACAGGGGCTTCCATAATGCTTTGCAAAAAAAAAAAACATACAGATGTTTGTTTACTGATCAGGAACATGCTACAATGCTCATAGCACAAACAAAATGCCTCAATTTTCTATTTTGCCAACGATGAAGTGATGCTAACCATATCAAGGGATTTCAGTGAGAGATGGTTGTGTAATTTATATAGTGCCATATGAAAAATACTAAAGTAAAACATGTGAAAAAAAAGGATCAAACATGTAGTGTTTTTTAAGAGAATCTAAATGTAGTATTAACCACAACTCAGTAAAGGGAGTAACATGCTTACAGGAGTTGGCCTCGGAGCTCCACATTTCTTCATGTTGCAATTGTTTCTGAAGGCAAAATTGACGTTATCACACTTGGGGCAGACCCAGTCACCCTCAGACAATCCATCTGGGCCTATAAATAAGGACTTTCATAAGAAACTATAAACCAGGAAATCAATAGACGAAGGTATTGAATGGGGATGTGAACTACGGTGTAATAAGTAAAGGGCAAAGGGGAAAATGAACTGCAGTGATCTATAATTAAGGAACTATGTTAGACAAAAGTTCAACTGGAAAATAACAGGCTGGTCAGTTCTGTTTAATCTTCAAAATTCTCGTCACAGTAGCCTGTGAAATGAATCAATTCACTACCATACCCACATGTGTCACAACACCAGCATTATACAATGATAACTAAAGGGCTACCAAACAAAAGGAGAACACAACACTTCTTAATAGTCAGGCATGTTCACCCAAGGTAAGCTATTAGCCAAACTGTAGAGAAAACTGCAGAATTACCAAATTGATGAACATGTGTTAGGACATGCTGCCACTTCAGGTTTAAATAAATCCATTCAACAAGAGCTACAAACTAAGCATCTACGCTTTTCAACTATCCTATGAGGCCATGATTTTTTTTTCATATGCACCACTTAATGTTCAAGAAGATATCAGACAATGTTAAGCAATGTCATCGAAAACAATCAATAAATGCCAATAAAGGTACAAAGGTGGTAAATAAGAAAAGATTTAATGCAAGAACAAGTAACAACTAGAATATAGTGAGAAAAAAATGGCATTACTTACCTCCACGGCGCTTTCGTGAAGCAATGCTATCATTGTTTTCCACTAATGCTCCACCGGACCATGGGCTAGAAACCTTCATATACATATCACACGATCACATATTCTGCTAGAACAAAAGGCCAATATACATTGCATAACAAGTTTAAGGGTGATAGTGAAGACAAACCGGCATTGGAGATCCTCTAAATCCATAGCCATATTGGCCTAACTCAGGTCCGGGGCCATAACCCATGCCTGCAACAATTAGCGAAGGGAATCATAAGCCAATCTGGGTAAATGCTGAAATAACTGCAATTGTCAATTGTGAATGAAAGAAATACAGACCCCCCATTGGACCGCCCATTGGTCCAGGTTGACCATAAGAAGAAAAAAGACCATATGAACCAGGAGCTCCTACTGGTGGACCATAACCATATCGCATTCCAAGATGTGGAAATGGAGCACCATAGCTACCAGATCCAAGAGGAATGGGAGGTGGGGCACCAGTGCCACCATAAAATAGAGGTGATCGATCATATCCACCAGCAGGAGGCGCTGGCATCATTCTCTATAAAACAAACAAAAGTTAGTACAGAAACATTTCTGATTTCTTCAATAATGCATACATAGCAGCGTAAATTTGTGCTCCTTCATGTGGCTTTTGTATCAAACGCACTTACTTCTATGTGACCAGCAAGAGAAAGGCAGAAATATACATCATTTCCTTGCACCTGAAGATGTTAATGGGTGCTCATATAATATGCCTACTAGGTTATGTCAATTGTTTTCCTTATACTGACAAAGGAAATGATCGGCAGATTTTTTCTGTTAAGACTAGTTGAAAAAAAAAGACCAAAAAGGCCAGGTGTACTGCTGTAACATACAGATTAGAAAAGCAGTGAAACTATAAATAAAAACTTTGTCTATATGTGCATGACTGCCGAAGAAGAAGACTGTTGGCTTATTTTCCATGACACCACAGATCAGTAATGACATTACTTGGGGAATCTACGACAACTTACTGGGCTTGGACTCGGTGATGGACGGGGTGCACCACAGGCTCCACGGTTGCAAATATTTCTAAAACCGAAGTTGACATTACCACACTGAGGACAATTCCAGTCCCCCTCCCTTAAAGACACTGAAAATAGTAGAGCCATTTTTAACCAACAAGACTCAAGTAAAAACAAGATAGTATAACGAGTTTCCTCTCCAAAAGGGACAAAAAAGAAAGTAAATACACAGGACATTTAACTCTGGGAGTTTTCCTCCCAACAATGCTGAGTAAACCATGCATTTGAAATAACACTTGCATGAATTTTCCAGTGATAGCAGACCGCAAACTACTTACACCAACTTTTTACTATATCACACGTCTTTACCTTGATTTTTTCGGGTAAGCTTACATACTAATCTTCCAGAAACTAATTTACATAGGTATAATAATCTTAAACACACCATAAGAGACTAAAACTGCACCAAATTTGCTAAAAACAATGGTGCTAACAAATAACTTAAATAAATGTGAATTGCTCCCCATGAGAACTCCATGCAATACATAAAGGATAAACCAAAACGCTGCGCACAGAATTTACAGATGGCCTAATCTAACCCAAAAAAAGAACAATTCGGTACTCTAGTAAAATAGCACGACAGAACCAAAAAAACACCAACTCCTTACAGAAGACTGGAGCATTACCACATAATGGCAGTGCAGTAATCTTAAGCAAACAGCACTACACAAACAGGGGGGTAATAACCAACTGGACATCGACAGTAGTCACTATGCAATGACTTGGTCGGCAAACTCAGACAAAATCACGAACCAAACCAAATATTTCGATCCAACTAATCTAGTATCTGCGGATCAGCGAAAGCATAGGCTGCAAAGCTTAACAAGTCCCCAAGTCTAGCAAGCTAAAAAAAATATAAGCGTGGCGTTTTCGTTTCGTGCCCGAATTATTTCGCGCACGCCTCACGATCAATCCCTAATCAACCAAACCCTACCCAAGAAGATCCCTAATTCGGTAATTCCCCACCAAACCAAACCCTAGGCGAAAAGATAACGAGCAACAAACAATAGGTCAGAAGAGGGTCATTTTCTCGAATCTCACCGTCGTTGCGCGACCTCTTCGATCCGAACACGCCGCGGTTCTCCACCTGCGGGATAGCACCGAACTTGCCCAAATCAATTAAAACCAGCGTCAAACCCCCTAGAACAAAGGCCAGAATCAAACCGAACCGAATCCAAGCGCGTACCTTGGCAGAAGCCATCGGAGTGATAGGAGAATACGGCGGCAGCGGCGGCAGCGGCGGCGGCGGCGGAAGGAAGGAAGTGGAGAGGGAAGAACCGCGGCGAGAGAGAGAGGTGGGCGAAATTTATTTCTTAGATTTTTTTTCTGTGGAGGCGTGAAAATTTATTATTAGCTGCGGATTCGCTGTGCCGCGCCTCTTCTTATGCCGTTGTGTGTGGGCGACGTGGGCCGGGCCCGGGTGGGGCTCTTTGCGTGGGGCCAACACTGAGAGATTCAGTGGCCGACATGTGGGCCCAGGGAAAGGGTGGATGAACGATTTTTTTTTAAAAAAAAATATTATTTTAAAAGATATTTACAAAAATAAATAATCGCGCCAAAAATTATAAAAATATATCCCTGTCGCCAACAGGGACCCTGTCGCCACCCTGTAGTCGGTTCAACTAGTTATCGTCAGTTGAACTAGTGACAGGAAGTTGGGCACGCCAGTTGAACTTGGCGATAGGTTCCTGTCGCCAGTTGAACTAGCGATAGGGACCCGGCTATAAAAAAATCCCAAAAAAATCAGTGCGTAATACATTTTTATTCAAGAAAATTACAAGAGAGAGTTCGAGAGGGAGAGAAGAAATAGCAGCGAAGCTCTGCCGGTTCGTCGCGGAGGAGAGAGATTGATAGAGCATCAGTTTCGAACGATCATCTTGCAGGTAAATTTTTCTGAAACTGTGTACGTTACGTTCAAACCTTGTAGGTTAGCAAACAAAAATAGCGACATAGAATTCAGTAGATTAGATAAATGTAGTCAAACTGTGTAGTATATATTTTGAGTTGTGTGGCAACATAGAATAGCGACATAGAATTGAGTAGGTTAGATAAATTTAGTCGAAATGTGTAGTACATATTTTGAGTTGTGTAGCGACATAGAATAGCGACATAGAATTGAGTAGGTTAGATAAATGTAGTCGAAATGTGTAGTACATATTTTGAGTTGTGTAGCGACATAGAATTACGACAATAGCGAGATAGAATTGAGTAGGTTAAATAAATGTAGTCGAACTGTATAGTACATATTTTGAGTTGTGTAGCGACGTAGAATTACGACATAGAATTGAGTATGGTACATTGTGAGATAAACACGGAGTAGCTGATTAGGTCGAAAGAGCAATGAGAATATGTGTGCGCGGTTATTATTTTGTTAGTGCGCTGTTATTATTGTGTTAGTGCGCGGTCAATATCTTGTTAGTGCGAAAAATACCATTTAAACTAGAAAAATAGAATGACATGTATTAAATTTGTAAAGAAAATTCGTAGTTGCTACATAGGCTATGTAAAGATGCATGAAAAAAATATGAACTTTATTTTTTGTTGCATTTTCAGGTATGGCAGACGCGAGTCAGTACGAGTTGCTTGACCCAGTGATTGACACGCGTCACCGTAGCCGCCTTAGTACCGTGCTCCCCCCGTAGGGCGAGGCGCTGATAGAGCTTGGGGCGTTAGACACGCACCCCATCGTGGCATGGAGGTTGCAGAGACCGGATTAGAGGTGCGTGAAGTTGTGTCCTTCATGCACTCAATCGCGACCGATTATTTTGCGTTGACTCCTGTTTGTTCTTAATCGTTTGGACGCAGGTTGAGAGCGGCAGGCCTCCTTCCACTAGCGAGGATGGTGGAGGCGACGGTAGAGGACAATCAGGACCAGCATGCTGGTCGTACGTCTAGACGTTTCGCACGCATCGCCTGCCGACGGTCTTTGGTTGACCGGCCGAGGCCGAGACCCACACGTTCCACCTCCCGTGCGGAGAGATGACGCCGACGCTGTAGGACGTGAGCTACCTGACTGGGTTGCCCTACGCAGGCGCTCCGATGGCGGCGCACGACGTCCCGGCCACGTGGCGCACGGACCTCCTAGCCAGGTTCTACGATGTGCTGCGCCGGTGGCGGATGCGTGGAGTTGGCGAGAAACGCACGCCCACGCCGAAGTGGATCGCCGATTCACGTAAGTGTTCGTAACTATTGTTCTCTCGCAACAATTCGTATGTGAACCTTGCTGACGTGTACGTGTCTTCTTGCAGCCCGAGCGTATGGCGCAGAAACCAAGGGACGTCGCTGTTAGGAGGCACTTCAAGGCCTACCTGCTGTGGTTGTTCGGGTGGGTCATGTTCCTGGGCTCCCACGGCGACAGCGTCGATAAGCACTACATCTAGTACGCGCGTAAGGTGGCAGACTCACGATCGACCGGATCCGCGATGCGCGCGGGGTCCGGCCGTCTTTGCGGCGCGACGTACCGCGCATTGTGCGACGCGCGCCAGCGTGCGCACAACGGCTCCATCCTCTCGGGATGCCCGCTTCTACTGCAGCTGTGGTCGTTGGAGCATTTCTAGATCGGACGGCCACACCTGGACTTGGGAGCGTACGAGGATAGCTTGTACGTCCCGCAGGACGACCTGGACCGGCCGATCATGGGCACTGTGTGGTGCCGCCGACGGGTTAGTTTCATAGTCATTTATTGTTTTTGTATTGCAATCACTATTTCGTGTGCTTAGTTTGCAGTGTTCTATTGCACAGGTCACCTTCATGCCATCACCTCGCAGGGCTCCTACCCGGAGTACATTGCGATGTTCGATCAGCTGACCGATGACCGCGTCATCTAGACACCGTACAGTGACGCCAGAGTGATCGCGCGCGCCCCCAATGGACTGTCGGTGCTGTGCACGCGAGACTACCTGTACTAGTACACGCGGAGTGCCTTAGTGCATGATATCTTCGTGGAGGAGTACAGTGCAGCGTGTCATGCGCCGATTCGGTCTGCGACAGAGGTCCCACCCCTGGGGGAGGCGGTGCGGCGCGCGTACACGCGTAAGTTCACTCTTTACTTCATTCGCACAATATGTGTTACATCCGCACAAATATTTTTCTTACCGTCCACGGTACACTAGGAAGGAGTTCGTGGCACGGCGTCCGGTCGGACAGGATGGCCCTTGGGTTGAGGTTGGGTAAGCGCGCACGAGGACCTCATCGGTGTGGGCAAGATCGAGACGACCGAGGCGCATCGCCGATACATGGAGTGGTGCGCTACTCGACGAGGCTTGGTGCGTCCGGTCGTGGTCGACCCTCCTCGACATGAGGCCACGACGCGGACACGTACACCCACCCACCGGACTCGCTTTCCACCGCTGCGCACGTGCCGCGGTCCTTATTTCATATTTAATTTGTGGACTTAGGTCTACAAGTTGTTGATTACATGCGGTGGATCTTCACCGAGATTGTCGAGTTGGTAGACTCGCGAAGACATGACAACGCCGGCGGAGACCGAGGGCTCTCGCGGCGGATCGGGAGGCGATGAGTACGTGGAGTGCACATCGGGGTGATCGCACGCCGACCGACCGGTGAACCGACGACCCCGGGCGAGGATCGATCGAGGTGGCAGGACACAACCTCCTGCTCCGCTCGGGGTGGGCACGTCGTCGTGGCAGGGTGGGGGAGCACCTCGGGACATGTCGGAGGTGAGTACGACACGCTCACATCGCTTCTTCATTTCGAACCTCGGAAGTTTGTAACGACTATCTTCTGTTACAGGTCCTCAGCTCCCCCCGTACGCGGGCCAGGACTATGTCGCGTCGTTCGAGCACATCTTCGGGCCAACAGGTAAGTTCGCTTGGTGGCGTAACATCCTTTCCGCCATGGTTATGTTTGTAACGTAATTATTCGCAGGAACGGCTTGGGAGGACGATACATTGTCGCCAGACGATGTATACCTATCGGCACCCATCGAGGACTTCTTCAGGGATCCGCGTGACACGCAGTTCTCTTTGGAGGCTTTCACCGATCTTGCGCCGAAGTTCGTCCCAGCCGACGCAGACTCGGCCGCGCGAACCACCGACGCAGAGCGGCCCTGGCGACACCACCGCAGGCTACTCGCGCGGGTCGGGTAGTCAGGCAGCCCGACCCTCTGACGTATTCGCACCAGCGACGGACGAGGCCCGGGACGACACGTGGGGTGCGCCCTAAGAGGGGACGCCACTAGATATTGATTTCTGTTTGCAACTATTATTATGGTAGCTATGTAAATTTTATTCCGTTTGCAACTATTATTATGACAGTCTCCAGTTTCGATACCAAAAGCTTTTGAATACCACGTGATCCGACGATCAAACTTTTGACAACGACGTGAGCAAATAAGCTAGCTTTCAGGACGATGTGACCAGACGAGCTAACTTTTTAGGACTATTTGACCCCACGAGCTAGCTTTTCAGGACAATGTGACCAGACGAGCCAGCTTTTCAGGACGATGCGACCGGACGAGGCAGCTTTTCAGGACGATGTGACCAGACGAGCCAGCTTTTCAGGACGATGTGACCAGACGAGCCAGCTTTTCAGGACGATTTGACCCGACGAGGCACCTTTTACCAAGGCGAGCCCCGCTATGACTCCGTCGCTCTAGCTATAAATCTGACGTAACTCGTCCAACAAGTCCACAACAGCACCACCAAGTAGAAAACATGGACAAGGAGAAGGAATGGGAGAAAATCCGCAAGCTTTTGAAAGATTGGGTGTCTCCCCATGAGACCAGTGCTCACTATCATGCCGCTAGTCAGCAACCTTTCACACACAAAACTTTTCAGGCGGTGGATCCGAGGAAGGCGCCTCGTAGTCGCCCAATGGTTCAGGTCGAGCCGCGACCCCCCACCTATACCCGCGGAATGCCCTCCGGAAGGGCCCCTGATAGGGGTGGCGCCACCCCTATGCTAGTGTCGGGACGCCTCCAAGTGCGTCAAATCAACCGATGAGTGGACCATTGGGCAGCGTTATTGGTGCTGCCCAAACTACGTCGTGGACAGCAACGACATGCATATGGTAATGAAACCGTATTTCATGGTACAATGCTATTTTTCTTCGCGTAACGGCATAACGAACTCTCTTTACCCACCGCAGTCTCCGCCACCCCTATGCGACTTCCGGCAGTGGATCGACAACAAGATGCACCCCTACGACATGTGGTCGTTGCTGACACGGAAGAGTGGGCCAGGGAGAACATCGAGACCCGTGAAAGGCGCCTCAAAGAGTTGAAAGCTGAGCAGGCCGAGCAAGGTAGGCGGGACAGGCGGCGTGAGGAGCAGGAGCGTGGGCATGTCAGGCGACGGGAGGCCGAGAGGGAGCAGAAGAGGGCCATCGCGGCGAGAGCTAAGGCGCAAGGCGAGGAGTACAATGCCGAGCTGGGCCGCAAGGGTAAATGGCCACGTTCCACTCAGTAGTTCTACCATAGTCCTCCATAAATCCCATGTATTTTAATTTCCCTAAAGGCATGCGTGTACCGTCATCGGTTCGTTGTCCTGCGTGCCATGTAACCCCTTATTCCGATGAAATGTCTTGTTGTTATCGTTGCGTCATTTCTCCAAAGTTCTCCAACGGAGTTGTGCAGGAATTCCCGGACGCATTATAATATCACTTCGTACTTACAAATCATTAATCCCTCAATCGTTGTCGAAAAAATCTTGCAACAATGCACGACATATTTTAAAAAGATATTTACAACAAGAAATACCCACCGCAATAAGTTACAAAAATGAATCCCTGTCGCCAGTTGAACCGCTTGTCGCCGGTTCATCTATGTATCACCAGTTCAATTGGCGACAGGAAGCTATTGTCGTTTAAACTGGCGACAAGCCCTGACCTGTATATAACCCTCTTGGAACTCTCGAAATTCCACACAGGACTCAGTCTTACTCAGGAAAAAGAGAAGGAGAGAACAGAGAGGAGGAGAAAAGCTAGCGAAGCGCTGCTCGTACAGTTGCACACCTCTCGGGTAATTTTCTTAACAGAACGGATTACATGATTTTTTTTATGTACTGTTATGTAGTGAAGTCCATTTTACATATTTTTTGTGAGCTATTTAGTTGCACATATGTAGTTCATCGTGTAAATGTTCTTGACACTGCAGTGCCTCAAATATGTCTGGCGTCGTCAATTTCAAAATTTACTACGGCCGATGGACTATTATGGAGGGTCCCGAGGGAATTGATTTGAGTTATTTTCAGTTAGCAGACGTGCCCCTACCAAGACCTGAGCAACGTACATTTGGCGCTGTGATGCGGTGGTTGTTCCACACGTTCCAAGTGGATCGTGATGTGTACGATCTAACATTGAGTTGCCTTGCCCCCTGGGCAGGACAACCCACGTATTGGGAGTTAGTGCAACTAAAGGGAACAAATTCATGGCGGTCGTATGTACGCATGGCGAGGGAGAGGGGATGGAAATTGGTCCTTCTGGTCCAGGCGTTTGCAAAACCCACTCCTGCATCTGCGTCAGAACAAGTAGGAATTGCTGACACCGAGGAAGAAATAGGTGACTCCACGCGGCGCACACAATGGCAGAAGGGCAAGAGGTTGCTGATGTCATCGATGAAGGCTATGCCGAATTACCGCATTCAGTGCGACAAGCTAGTGGCCTTGCTGACGAGGGGGAGGAGCTTGAAGACCTGGTGCAAATGATGGATCTTGAAGACCAAGACTACATGGCATTGTCCGAAGATGAAGGTTCTGATGACGATGATGATGCAGACCAGCAGGCGGTTCCATCCAAGTGGAACACATAACAGTTCGAAAACCTCGTCGTCAAGGAAGGCTCCCATGTACCGTGGGAGTACGACCAGAGCGAGGTCAGACTAGGAGCTACGTACAAATGCAAGGAGGTCGTGCAGGATGCGGTCAAATTCTGGGCATTGTCGGTGTGTCGCACATTCACCGTCGTTAAGTCTACCCTAAGATGCTACGACGTGAAGTGCGGCATAGAGGGATGCCCTTGGCGCGTGCACGCATTTCAACCAAGTGGGACACCTACTAGAAGTGTTCCATAGTGGTCCCTCACACATACGTCGTCGCTGAGTCAGTGCAGTCTCACCGGAACCTATCATCAGGCTTCATCGCCAATCTCATGTACGGTGAGATCGTGGATAACCTAGATTTTGAGCCACGATCCATCATTCGGGCCATTGAGGCAAGGTTTCCAGTACATTATCAGCTATGCCAAGGCATTGGAATCAAGGTTCGGCACGTTCGAGGATTCCTACCACAACCTCCCTGGGCAACTCCGAGTCATACAAGATAGGAATCCCGGCACTCATGTCGACATTCAAGACGCCACGCATCCGAAGTGACCTAATAAGAGGGTACTACAACGAGCATTCTTCGCCTTTGGTCCATGTATCAATGCATTCCGGCACTGTCGTCCAATTTTGTGCATCGATGGCACGTTCCTGACTGGGAGGTACAAGGGCCAGATACTGACTGTAATAGCGACGGACGGAAACAATCAAGTTCTTCCTGTGGCATTCGCTTTCGTTGGCGAGAACACGAATAGTGGTGTGGTTCTGAAGAATGTGAGATTTACATTTGTGCAGCAGACCGTCCCAACGTATGCCTCATACATGGCCAAACGCAGCACATTGCGTGCAATAACTCGGCTACAACGAGGAGAGAACGTACCACTTCCATGGCCGGATCTACGAGCGGTGGTGCATGAGGCGCTTGGGTGCGAACTTCTATAAGCGCCCGCAACAAGGACTTGATGAACCTATTCAAGCGTCGTACAGCAAGAACGAGCGGCGTAAGTTGAAACACTCGGAAGATTACGGGCGACCGGACCCAAACCCACGAAGGAGGCGGCGAGAAGGCCCGCCCAAGCGCCGACGTGCCCTCAAGCATTGCCACATCTACCCACGAGCGCTCCTAGTGTCACGAGGAAGATAGGGGCACAGGTCAAATGTTTCTCAGACTGGATTGAGCACGAGCCTAAGGAGAAGTGGTCGCTGCTACATGACAGGGGTGGTGCTCGATATGGTATCATGACAACCAACCTAGCTGAGGTCTACAATTGGGTCATGCGCGGCGCCAGGTGCCTCCCTTTGGTTGGTATTGTGGAGGCAATTCTCCGTGGTACCACAAACTACTTTGTTATGAGATCGACAATGCGTCGCTCGCCATGGCAAATGACAAAGTACTCTACTCCGCCATGATCACCGCATACATGGAGGAGAAGAGCAAGAAGGGTGAGATGCACCGGGCATTCAAGATGGGCAAGAGGGAGCTTCGCTTCAAGATAATGTGCAGGGATAAAGGACGTTGCGGGACTAACCGCGAGAGGATCACCCATGAGTGCACGCTACGCCGCGATAGTTGCGTATGCACTTGTAACAATCCCCTTCTTCTGCATAGGCCCTGCTCCCATGTCATGGTCGCTGTTCGGCGGTGGCAAACATCCCGGCGATACCTCTCTCACTATTTCACCAAGGAGGCAGTGATGCACACATGGAGTGGAGAGATGTATGGTTACGCCGTTGTTGGCTATTTCACTGGCCATCCAACCTGGGAGCAACTAATCTGGGCCGCGGACATTGCTAGGATCAAGGGAAAGGTTGGCCGGCGACAGGTACGGCGCATCAAGAACGATATGGACAAGGTAGAAGCCGGACGTCGCACGAAGAAGTGCTCCATTTGCAGGGAGTCTGGGCACACCTTCAAGACATGCCCCACGCGAAATACTCAGGACCAAGGAGACATCGGCATTCCGAACGTCGCCGCGGGGACCTCATCCGGGGCCCCGACTAGAGGCAGTCCACATGGGAGATGTTGACATCGCGACTGCGAGAAAAATATTATAATCAATGTTCTGAATTATCATTTCAATTAAGTGTTATGATGTTCTGCTGCAAGTTCTGTAATATCAGTGTCTATGAATTCCCGAGCGAATCGCAATATCACTTACCTTCCTCTTTATGAATCGTTCATACCTCAAACATCCTCGCTAAATTCTCCAAAAATTTATCGTAGTAGAACAACATACGACGATGATAAAATGTTATTGCAAGTCTAACAGATTTCGTACCGTTTAAAATTTACGAAAATCACAAACTGCCTAAGTGGAATAGGCAAAATCAAAAATTGGCTAGGGCTGAGGTATATATCTCCAGTTCAACTGGCGATAGGTTCCTGTCGCCAGTTGAACTGGTGATAAATACCTCAACTGGCGACAGAGGGGGGGGGTAGGGTCCTTGTCGCTAGTTCAACTGACGATAGGTTCCTGTCGCCAGTTGAACTAGCGATAGGGACATATTTTTGTAATTTTTGGGGGCGACTATTTATTTTTGTAAATATCTTTTAAAATAATATTATTTAAAAAAATTCGTGGATGAACGGGCGGGCACCGTACTAATATGACCCGAGCGTACGTATGTACGAGCCTGAGGGTTGGTTAGCTGGCTACTCGGGTTGCGGCTTTTGGCTGAAACAGTGCGTTTGTGAGCCGAAATTACAAAAGTAGCAACCGTCGTGGCAAAATAGTATAAATGGAGCCTTGTTCGGTCGGTCACGGGCCAGACACGTCCAGCATGCCCTCGTCCGGCCGGTCACGGGCCGCCTTCTGATTAGTTAGTGATTAATCAATTTAATTAATTGATAATTAATTAGTTTAATTTCATGCTATTTGTAAGAATTTATAAATACAGCACATGAGCTCAAAAAATCATGAAGATTTTTGTGGCACCTCCCGACATAGCGTACTTGCTTGTGTAATTTTTACATAACTTTATTCATTCTATTTTTTCTCAAAAATTTATTTAAGTATACTTTTTGTAGAAATTTTTTAATATAGAAAATGAGCTTCAAAAACTATGATATTTTTTTGAAGGCTCCTTACACAATGGAATTGATTGTGTAATTTTTGTAGAATTTTGTTCTTGCTATTTTATGTCGTCTCTCATTCCTTTCCATTGCCTCCACCTGCTTCTCCGCACTGTTGAGTCACGCTTTGAGCTGTTGGTACCAAGGAAACAAGTCTTGGAAGTGCCAGAGGAGGTCGTTAGCCTCTTCCATGGTCTCGGCGAGGTCAACCCTCATGCTTTGTCTGTTGATGTAGTCATCAAGCCTCCTCACCGATGCTTCGACACGCTCCACGTAGTTAGAGAGTACGATCTCGATGATGAGGTTGACCCGTCGGACGTCTGAGACCATGACATTGGTTCGACGGAGTAGGAGATGCAGTGGGCTGATGATCACAGCTACACTCTCCGGTAGACATGATGGTGAAGCACGAAGGAGATCGCGGACATAATCATCGTCCACAACTGGTCCAGGTCCCACCCAGAGAGGTGCTTGTATATTAGGGCAAGATAGGCTAGAACTATCTGTGGAAGGGGAGTAGTTGGCTCTAAAATAATCCATCCATTTTTGAGGGGGTATTATCACATGTGAAATTTCACTTTATTTGCCATTTATTTGCTTTCAAACTCTTCTTCTGCTCCAGAGCCAACTACTCTCCTTCCATAGATAGTTCTAGCATATCTCGCCCTGATATACAAGCAAATCTCTGGGTAGGACCTGGGCCAGGCTGCAGACGATGATTATGTCCGCGATCTCCTTTGTGCTCCACCATCATGTCTACCGGAGAGTGTAGCTGTGGTTATCATCCCACTGCGTTTCGTACTCCGTCGGACCAATGTCATGGTCTCTGACGTCTAACGAGTCAACCTCATCATCGAGATCGTACTCTCTAACTACATGGAGCGTGTCGAAACATCGGTGAGGAGGCTCGATGATTACATCGACAGGCAAAGCGCAAGGGTCGACCTCACGAAGACCATGGAAGATGCTAACGACCTCCTCTGGCACCTCCAAGACTTGTTTCCTCAGTTCCAACGGCTCCAAGCGCTACTCGACAACGCGGATAAGCAGGTGGAGGCAATGGAAAGGAAATGAGAGACGGCGTAAAATTGCGAGAAATTTTTTACAAAAATTACACAATCAAGTCCACTGTGTAAGGAGCCTTAAAAATTCATAATTTTTGAAGCTCATTTTCTATATTAAAAAATTCCTACAAAAAGTATACGTAAATGAATTTTTGAGAAACATTTAGAACGAATAAAATTATAAAAAAAAATTACACAAGCAAGTAGACTATGTTAGGAGGCATCACAAAAAATTTCATAATTTTTTGAGCTCATGTGCTATATTTATAAATTCTTACAAACAACACAAAATTAAACTAATTAATCACTAACTAATCAGAAGCCGACCCGTGACTAGCCAGACGAAGGCATGCTGGACATGTCAGGCCCGTCACTGGCCGGATGAGGCCGCGTGTCGTATGTCTGGCCCATCACCGGCCGGACGAGGCCGCGTGTCGGCTCGAGCGGCCGTCCAACTCGTCACCGGCCAAACAAGGCTCCATTTCTGCTATTTTGCTGCGGCGGTTGCTACTTCTATAATTTCGCCTCACAAACACGCTATTTCAGCTAAAAATTCCACGACATGCCACAAACCAAATGAGATGGAAAGAGACCCTCTTCGTTATTAACTGGTAATGTAGAGGGCTACAACACCCTACAGTTCGATCCATCTTAGGCTACGCGATTAGAAATCAACGACCTTAATCATATACTACAGTGGGTCCGATTTGGAACAGTGTCGATCTGCTACAGTGCTTGATTTTCAGCTGTCCTGGTTTGATACAATACACAACCATCCTTGTCCTTCCATTTTCCATCCAAAGGCTGCTGGAGCCACTACACGTACTATAGCACACTCCTTTGTTGCAGACAATCTGCTTCCAAACTAGATTACATTTGTGATATATGAGAAATCAGGACAGCTCAGTATATCTAAGATAGAGGAAGGCATTGTTCTTGTCCTCTTGCTTCGGGGACCATGGTAGGTGCGTAATGATATCAGTCATGGCAACAGAAGCTTGTCGATTTTGGGTTCGATCAAGTTTTTGGAGAAGCTGGTGGGTGAACTGTTCATCATCCGACAAGACTCGGAAGTGCGGGATACAAAAGGAAAGCAAGTTTTGTTGCTCCCTAGTGAAAATCGCAGACGAGCCAAGGAAAATGGTGCGAAGTTGTAAGATCGAGGAGGCCGACTAGAGGGGGCTGAATAGGCGGTTTTAAAAATTCTTGCACAATTAAATCGGTTTTGCACAATTAAGGTCTAAATCAACTAGTCTCACTAAGTGTGCCAATAATATAAGACTATTGATAATGATAGCAAACATACAAATACATGTAAGCAATTTAATTCTAGAAATGTAAATTGCACAAAGTAAATCACAAGAGAACAAACCACAACGACACAAGTATGTTTTACTGTGGTGTTCGGAGATTTGCCAGACTCCCCTAATCCACATTGAGGCAATCCCAAATGAATTAGACCGACTCCACAGATTAAGCCAAACACCTCAATTCCACTAGTGGTAGCTCTTTTTCGCTCTGAGTAGGTGAGCTCCAACCTTCACAACACGCCGGGCCTCTTCACAATCTTCTTTGAAGAGATCACCGGACACGACGCCTCCACGCTGTCTAGGTGTCGGCAAATACCGAGAGTAATAAGCCAAGACCCTTGCTTGACTCTCACCACATGCAACGAATGCATAAGTTCAAGTGGATACGAAATCCACCTCTAGATGCAATACATGCAACTAGAGATCTCTCTCCTTGCTCACAAGGTGAAACACATGCACAATTGAGAGGAAAAGCTCGCACTAGCTCAAGAGAATGAAGTGGAGTGCCAAAAGATAGTCTCACAACCGGTCAAAGGGGTATTTATAGCCCACACCATAAAAACTAGCCGTTGTAGACGAAACTCTGCAAAAATCAGTATTTGCGGTAATACCACTGTAGAAACCCGGTACTATCGCCATTACTGTTCAACGGTTAGAAAGGGTGCATTAAATGCTAAAAAAATAGCCGTTTTTAAGTTTGGTGCGGTAGTATCGCTATACAAATCCGGTATTACTGCAGGCCAATTTTAGCAAAAACGACACTTGAAAAAAGGTCATAACTTTTGACTCCGATGTAAGAATTGAGTGATCTTAGACTCTATTGAAAGCTTATTCAGAGGGATACACAACCCACCTGATTGCATGATCTCAAACACATTAAATCATTGTAGAAAGAACAAGAACTCCAGGAATCACAACCATGGTCTAAGTTCAAGGAAATAGCAACAAGCAATCTTAAACCATATCAAGGGAACAAGCATGAATCTCAACAATTTGCAAAATACATTTGCAAACATAGATCATGCCATAAGGAGTAGGTATATGGACTTTAACCATTTGCAAAGTATAGTCACATGCTATAAGGATTGGACGCATGAGCCTCAACTATTTGGAAAACACATTCGCAAATAATAGTATCATACCACAGAGAGCTAGAGCAAGCGAGATTGAGCTATCAACACATGATGAGACTCGAGCTACTAGACAAGACCCCTCTTAATAGTATGGCAATCCTATACTAGCAATCCGGTCTTCTAACTAAACACCAAGACTAGTAAAAGACTAGGAACACATCCTTAGCCCTAGCTAGTTATACCTTTACCTTGAACATCCTCTTGAAGTTTGATGACGCACATCTTCACTTTAAGTCCGGGTCATTGTCTTGATATGCATCAACCTATGATGCATACTTCACTTGCTCTCTATCAACACATGATGGATCTTCTCTTAACTTAATGATCAATTCATGATCATCTCCTCCTCGGGATCTCGATGTGCATCAACACATGATGCATCCTCTTCTTGAACCTTGACTTGATGATGATCAACTCATGATGTCATCCAAAGTCTTCATCATCATGGAACATAACCTATTCGTCCAACTCATAGAAAATGTTAGTCCCACAATGTCATTGACTTTAATTATCAAAATATACCTACATTAAATGCTTCTAAACTAGCAATTATTGTTAGGTGCGGTACTACCGCCAACTGGAATACGGTATTACTACAGGCCGGTAATACCGCTCGGCTCAATCGGTATTACCGATTTCCAGAGGCAAAAGAAACACGAAAAACACTTGGCTCAATTGGTACTACCGATTTCCAGAGGCAAAAGAAACACGAAAAACACTTGGCTCAATTGGTACTACCGATTTCCAGAGGCAAAAGAAACACAAAAAAACACCTTCTTTGGAAATTACGCACTGCCATGAAAACATCGGTACTACCGCCTTGCGAGTAGTACCGCAAAGCAAATGTGGTCATACCGATTTTCAAGGGAGAACAAAACTCCCAAAAACATGCTCTCTGGAATAAACGTATCACTAAATAAAATCCGATACTATCGCACAACGGTAGTATCGCTTATCAAATGTGGTCATACCGAATTCCACTTAAATTCTAATAGAAGCTATTTTAAATGCAATGCATGACTCAAGCTACTAGCTATGATCCCTCTATTGTCTTTGCATTGCTATTTTCATGTTATCATCTTTAATTTGGGACTAAGCCTTTAAAACATCTTAGCACACACATGAGTCCATAACACAATTGCAAATAATTGGATATAAAACAATATGAGTATATATGAACTACATATGTTTTATATACTCAAAGGATATGTTTCAAAGTAAAGATCCCCAATATAAGTGGATAAAGAAATATGGATCAATAATAATGAAACAAAAAAACATAGAGTGAACTCCCCCGAAATATGTGCATACATAGAGTAATAACTTCCTAACTCCTTCTCTGCAGGAAAGAAGGGTTGACGTCACCAGGTGATCATACATGATGACCCGATCGTGGGTAGGCACGACCTATTGTAGGTCTCAGCCTTACAAGAGAAATACTCCTCGTATTCCATCTGCTGTTGCAGATTTCTAGGGTTGAGGTGGCGAATGATCACCTCCCCTAGGAGCTTGTCGATCGTCAGTCGTTCGAGGAACCTTTCCCCGACTGGAGTCACTACTACAAAAAGGCTAATACTTGACGCCTCATCACAAACGGTTGATCAAAACCGTCTGTATTACATGCAATAAACGGTTTTAGTTTAGAGACTGTCTGTGTAACTAGATGCGCGAAAAACAGTCTGTGAAGAGGTAATATCACAGACGGTTCATATTGAAAACCATCTGTGAAGTATCATAGACGGTTCTAAACATGAACCGTCTGTGATAATTGAAGACTTCACAGACGGTTTTTAATTATAATTGTCTGTGATAATATCGCTACAGTTCCCAGTGAGTTTCTTCGTCGCCTGATGAGTACTTTCTTCGTCGCCGTCGTCGCCGATGCATCTCTTCGTCACATCAATGCCGCTTCGGCTCCCCGATGCATCTCGTCTCACGCGTCAAATTTATTCCTTGTTTTATAAAAAGGATTATGCGCCATTGAAGATGATCGTCAACCCCACATATAACTCTACTCTTCTAAAGCAGAAATGGCTCCCTCTTCTGTTTCCTTATCGCCGGCACTGATGGACTACCTAGTCATACTGTACGAGCACCTCTCCGGCCGTACGTTGGCGGTTGCGGCGGAAGGACACTGTTTCAACAGTGTCCTCACTCCTCCGCCTGAGGATTTGCCAAAGCAGGTGGTGGCCACCTTTCGTCGTCTTGACATCCTCCTCCACTGTGTCTTCCGACTGATCTCCCACTTCTGGCGAGTTTACCGCGTCATCGACGTGGTCCTCCACAACAACGTTGCACATCTTCAGGAGGCTCACTGTAACTTGGATTGCTTAATCGAGGCAGTGGGCGACCGAGTCGACCATGCCGAGAGCCCTCAAGCAAGGGAAGAGAGTATATGGGTTTAATTCTTCTTGATTTAACAGTCCGAGGGTCTTCGGGAGACACTCGAACGAGCGCGTCAGCGGGTGGACGCATTTTGTGTCAATGAGCACGAACCGTCCGATGCCACCGCCGCCGCCTACGAAGTTTTGAAGACGGAGATAGCAGCCTACCTCCGCCACTAGAAAAACTTCGTTTATTTAGGTTTCAACTTTTTTTAATCTTTGTAAGAAGCGACTGGCCACGCTGTTTGTCCATATGTAAATTCCAAAATGAAAAAGATCTAGTTTGGAGGTGATTGAATTACTATATATGTTATATATAGATCACAGACGGTTTAATATGAACAAATATACATCTGTGATATGTATCATAGTTAAAGCAAATTTTCAGCAGTATTTAAATGATAATATATACGCTCAAAACATAGAAATTTTAACAACGTTATCACAGACGGTTCCATAATAGAACCGTCAGCGATATCTCTTTATTAGTAGGAGCCCGCTAGGGTTTGCTCCCTAACTCGCCACTCCCCAACACCATTTACTCTCACCCGTTTCCCTCCCCACGTCGACTCCGCCGCTGCCGTCGCCGCCCGAAGCCTCCTCCCCGACGGCTGCCCCCAAGTCGCACCTTCTCCCCGACCCCATCGTCGATGCCACCCTTCTTCCTGTCACCGCCGGTGTCGTCGTCCTCTCCCCAGCGCACGCGACCTTATCGTTCCTCCGCCATCTGGCTGCGCAAGCGCATCCTCCCTCTCCACTGACCTCGGCCTCGACCACCTCACCACCGACACCAGCGACATCAAGGTAAGACAGATCTATCACCTATTTGTTTGGGCTGTTGGTATTCATGTGAACCGAGCTGCAATGTGGACACCCTTGGCCTTGCTGTCTTGCTGGATGGATGGATGGATGGATCTGGAGGTGGTGAATGGGGTTGTGTTCGTGGTGTGACTGCTGGTGCTGCTAGTTGTGGATAAATTATATTAGGTTGCTCACCACTGATTTTTGTATGCTCTGTGTGATTTGTCTGTGCCTAGCACTGGGAGGTATTACAAATTTGTATGCTCTGTTGAACTGCTCAATGATGTTAATAGTCTTATGCTGAAATTGAATTGATAATTAGTTCATATTTAAGCTCTAATGAATTGCTAACTGTTGTCACTTTGATCTGCCAGGTTTGCGCATGGGGCTCTCCCGCTCTCCCTCCGGCGGCTCGGCTCGGGCCCACCCGTGCACCGGTGGCTTGTCCCTTGCTTGGCTGCCAACACCGCTTGCTTGCCTCTCCTACGACTTGATTTTTATACTTGAGCATTGAGTGGTGTTCTGATGTTTGGTTGATTTATGCATAGTGGGGAGATGGATGTCAGTTGTGCTGGTGGTGGTGTTTGCCGCCGTTGCCGCGTCACACTGAGGTAAACTACTCCTCTTTATTCTCTATCCTGTTCTCTCCCCTTTGCTCTGTGATGGTGTTGGTGATGATATGGATGATACTGCTAGTGTGATGCACATGCCCTTGAGCCCCACTCAAAGTGATTTTTTATGGGCTCGTGAATTGCTCTATGATGAATTGATGTCACAAATGCAGTTAGATGTGATATTGTGTATAGATTGTGTCTTGAGCTGTTAGATTACCTGCTATTATGTATTGTTTCGAGCATGCAATTTATACATTCTGATATACTTGTTATCCTATATCACAGTTGATAGTATCTTGATAGATTTTGTTCCTATGTACAGCAAATAAGTTAATTTTGGATGATTTGTTTGAACTAGTCTGAATATATTAGCAAGTTTTAATCTTGTGCAATTAGCCTTCCGAGAGCAATAATCAATCTTCTTAATCTTACCTTTGTCTGTGTAATCAACTAGCCTCTTGCCATTCAATTAGCCTCTCGCCATTTATTTCACCTTTGCCAAGTACGTCCTACCATTCTATTCCTGATCTCTTCTCTATAAAGTCTCCAAGCAATGGATGTTATATATATATATATATATATATATATATATATATATATATATATATATATAGGACCTTGTTTAGTACTCACAGGAGTATGTACTCTCACTTCTAATATACCACTTAAACGCATATATTATACTTCTTTATCATTTTCAGTATACTTAAATATCAATTATAAGATACTCCAATGCGATTTGATTGAAATTTTTTATTGGAGTCCTTTGTTTTTTTTTTTGCTATATACCCTTTTTCATATATAAAAGAAGTATATACACAAATTTTGCTATAAAAAGTGGAATTTAATGAAATTTTTCATCAAACTCACTTTGAGGTATCTTATAATCATTATTGGAGTATGCACAAATAGATAAAAAGATATCATCATACGATTTAGGTAGTATATGAGAGGTGGGAGTACGTACTCCCAAGAGTACCATACCATTTTCCTATATATATATATATATATATATATAGTATATATATACCACTTTAGAAGAAGTCGTCACATGACATGAGGAGGATGAGATAGCAGCTACGGGCAATTTCATCGAGCCCATGCAAGTTTAAGAAGCATGGCTGCTAGGAGAGCGTCAGGACATCAAATTACCTAGATATCGTCGATAGGTAATTGGACGTCGCTATGTTCAGAAAGTGATGTGGACGCGCAGGTACTTCGACTGGAAAATGGCTTCATTTATCAGCAACCAACCATTCCTTGATCTAAGTTCTACGGTACGACTTGACATCAAGGAATGGTTGGTTGCTGATACATGCAGCTACTTCCCAGTCGGAGTACCTACGCGTCCATGTCACTTTCTGAACATAGTGACGTCCAATTACCTATCGACGACATCTAGATAATTGGATGTCATGACGCTCTCCTGGCAACCATGCTTCTTGAACTTGCATAGGCTCGATGAAGTTGCCCATGGCTACTGTCTCATCCTCCTCATGCTGCGTGGACGACCCCCCGAAAGTGGCTAAGGGACTACGAACAATATATATATATATATATATATATATTATATATATATATATATATATATATGATACCGGTTTTAAAGGCACAGGCAGCCACTGCTTGGAGACTTTACAGAGAAATGTCATCACAGACGTTTTCAGCTATAAACCGTTTGTGATATGAAACTACCACAGACGGTTTCATCTACAAACCGTCTGTGATAGTCAACTAGCACAGATGGTTTTGAGTTAATAACTGTCTGTGATAGTATGTATCACAGACGATTCTTATTCAGAACTATCTGTGATAGCTCTTTTCATAGACGGTTCAAAAACTATCTATGATGACCTCATGTCATTACTGACCCATAAACTCAGATAGCTCACGAAACTGCCTGTGACGACGTTTTTGAACCGTCTGTGAAGACCTTTTTTTTTGTAGTAGTGAGTTAAGGTTAGGGGAACGTCGTGACCTGTAGTCACACTGATCTCCGTGTAGTGAGTCGTTCGAACGACTGGTAGCTGACGGAGCTGTACTGCTACGACTTCTGGAGCGATATCGACGAGGATGCTCGAGTCTAGACATCGTGCTTCGAAGCCTCTATGCGATCTCTTCGGCGAAGAGGTCGTATCATGGTGCTCGAGCAAACTCTCGAGTTGGGTTCTCGAGCAGGTCGTTAATCTGTTGAAGTTCCCAAGCTTCCTCCGACTGATACTGAACGCGCCCAGGCAGAGTTCTCTGGGCTGCAATTCTTTTCTGTCGTGTCATCTCAGGATCACCCGCATCGGACCCTTGAGTTTGCTTTAGTGGAGTACGATTACATCGAGGACTTCCCTCATGCTCATCAGAGTGTTGACCCTGTGCATCACCAAAGGTATTCTTACCATTGCCACGAGAGGGCGCAGTGTGTGATCGTCGGGCAACATCCTCAGATCTATCTCTTGGAGAGAGATCATTATCTAAGGGAAGGACGAAGACCTCCCATTGATGATCTCCACCTACACTCGAGGCTTCCTTGCTTGAGGAGTAGTTGAGAGACACCATCTGGTGACTTGGAGTAAACCCCTGCAGGAAGGGGAATTCTGGGTTATAACCATCTCCATCCGCAGGTGAGCCCTATGAAGGGATGGTCGAACTCACAGGAAAAGCATGCTTGATCCCCTCCTTTGTGGGGCTAACCGGAGAGAGAGAGGACCACTAGGTGTTGATGAAGCTTCGGAATGATGGCTTCTAGAACTTGCCTCGCCAAGTCGCACTGCCTTAGGTGGACTCGACCGTTCGAAGGGAGAACTCTCATCATATTGTGAGCCTGCCTTGATGTAGTCCTTGTTGTGGTCGGATTGACCCTTGCCCTCTGAGGAAACTGGTCCCTCAGTTGGACGTACTATTGTGGGGGATAAGGATCCCTCCTCAACTCCATAGGTGGTATGGTCTCCGGGATCTGATGAAAGATTTTCGGAGGCAGCATCACCATCGGACAAGTTACTCAGCTCGTAATCGAAACCGACATCCATGTCGATATCTGTGTAATCGGCCAAGTCGAACCAATTCTCCTCGTTCCACTCTCCTGCTATGAAAGCATTAAGAGAAAAAGAGAATCTGTTGACAAGGAATTACTAGAAGATCCCCACGGCTGACGCCAACTGTCGGTGTTTTAGAACCGATCTTACGTAAAGATTGCTTGGTTCGGGGGGTCTCCATAATTGATCACGCAGAAAGAACGACACAGGGATTTTTATATAGGTTAAGGCCTTCTTCGGAGAGAATAACAACTCTACTCTTGTTTGTATTGTATTGTGTATACTGGTTACAATCAAGGCAAAGTCTAATACTTGTGCTCCCAATTGTCCTTTTTTATCATCTCTGACTAAAGCCATTAAATAGTGCGCGGAGAGGTAGTCATTCCTCTAGGTCAAGAGACGCCTCATTATTCCATATAACGGATATAATAATTGTAGTAATCACCACGGTAGCAACCCCTCCACGTCGCCTGGCAGTTACTTGTCAGAGATAATGGCACGTTATGTGCAGTTACCCTAGAAAATAACAACGTATATTAACTGCTTAGATCTTCTAATCAATTGGACCCACTTGTCTGTAGGCTCTATTGATTACGGGGTGGTCGTAGCTGAGCTTGTCGTAGAAGAGCTTACGACCAGGGGGTAGTCGTAGAAGGACTTACGACTGGGTACTAATCATAGAAGAACTTACGACTAGAGATGATCGTAGAAGAACTTACGATTATGAGGTAGTCATAGAAAACCTTACGACTGGGTACTGGTCGTAGAAGAATTTACGACCAGATGTGATCGTAGAAGAACTTACGATCATGAGGTAGTCGTAGAAGTACTTACGACTATGGGGGTGGTCGTAGAAGAACTTACGACCACCTGGTTAGTTTCTCCTTTAAGATCATAAGGGGTATACCTAAGAACCGTATGACGGTATATTTATCCATAATAAAATTATAGATAAATAATAAAATAAAGATTGTTAGATCCTTGTCATCATTAATCATCAAAACTAAACTAATGGAACTTGAACTTACAGAAGTGCCACGCTCGTATGGTTGCAAGATGGAAGAAACCACTCGAAGGCTGGATTAAAATTAATTTTGATGGTTCTTTCTTACAAAAAAAAAAAGTACAAAGGCAAGAGCAGGTGTTGTAATATGAGATGACATTGGTGTTTCATCCCAGGTGGACGTGACATGTAGGAAATCAAAACACTTGCCTGCCAAGACGTCACGTCTGACAGGGATGAAACGCTGGTGTCATCTCAAGATCTTGGAGTCTTAACTCGGTATTGGTCTTGCAGCTCTTCCAGCAAGCTGATAAAGTCATAGCTCTACCGGGTTTCATCGGCAATGAAGCTAAGGAGTTCGCCACCAAGATCCCTGAAGTGATGTTTATGAAGGTGAAAAGTGATGCTCATGAGCTCGCACAATTAGTGTCCCGTACGTCGTCGCACTATGCCATGTGGAGGCTGCAGACGCCTAATTGTATCGAGCACATCATTGCTCAGGAATGCATGGATTCTGAGTAAATAATATATCTCCCTTTTCCTCGCAAAAAGTACATGTATAAGATGAGACAGCACTGAAGCACACATATAACTTGAGGAAATGGTTTGGTAAAGAAAACAAGCAGGTCTCCTTCTGAACACGGAAATTTTACGAACAAACAGTTCAATTCATGTAGAAATCAAGAGAGGTTCTCGTGCTCTAAACGGGACCATAGAGTTGGAGACATAAAACCACCAAAAGTAAGGACAAAAGACCCATCGGAATGCTTTCCTTTATGTAACTATTTGGCATTCGATATTTCAAACGGGAACCAGCAGGAAAAAACTTAAGGGGGGCGACTAGCGTCTGGACATCCAATGGGAGGTCTTCCGTTGGATGCTCCAGGATAACACATTGGTGAACACTGTGTGTAACATTTGTAATCACCACGTGCAATAAAATGCGCAAAAACAGTTAGAATGTTGACAAAATAAACTGATGAAAAAACAACTTCTCTCTAAAGATTGTATTCAACCATGAGTACAAAACTTAGCTAAATTTTAAATATAGTTCAGAAATCACAAACAAAGAAATTTACAATATCGCAATACTACAACATTTAAAAAGAACAGTTGCAATATTTTATGGTTACTCATGCAACAATCGGATACAATGTTTGCAACAAAATTGAAATGCCACATTTGAAAAACAAAATGTGCAACAATGGGTAATCCTACTACATTTTTGGGAAGGCACATCGCAACATAACAAATTGCGTCTTACAACAATGAAGAAAATGTGCCACAACAAATTCCAAATCATATGCAACAAGTCAGAGAGGAAGGAGGCCAACATGTAAGCATCAACAATTGTAATGAGAAAAAATCCACCATAAGAATCTGCTACTGCAACATCCAAAAGATATAGTACCAACATTTCAAATCACCTATTGCAACAAAAATCCCCATTGCTACAACAAACACATAACACCAACTGACCTTTAGCCTCGGATGACAGTGGTGGCATGCTTGGGCAGCGTCGACCGGTGTCAAGGCAACCGAGGTGCGAAAGCCGGGTGTAGCAACAGGCGTTGACTTGACGCGGCGAGAGCGGCACCGAGTCAGCGTCGGCTTGCGATAGTGGCTTGCCCGGCGGGCCCGAGGGCGACGCAGAGCCAACAAGGCCGAGGGCGCATCGGCTGAGCTTGAGCGCGGTAGTGCAGAGGCACTCCTGCGCCTCTAGGCGACACGGCAGCCCAGCACACGATGCGCAGTCGAGGCAGCCAGGCGTCGTGGCTTGTGCGATGCTTTGCGCAGCTAGCGGCTTGTGGCAACCTAGCGGCTAGGCCGAGGCACGATGCTATAGCGGCAGTGTCGGCACGGCCAGCAGAGGTTGACTCGGCCGGTGGGGAGAAGGGAGAGCAAAGGGGATTGAGAGGAAGAGAGCTTCTGGAGGAAGAAGAGAAGAAATAAAAGAGGAAGCTGTGAGATGATAGGAACGAAAGAGTAAGAAGAGGTTTGTGTGGTGGTGGTCAGGCTGCGTGGTGGCAGAGGCATATAGGAAAAAATGCCTCCTCCGGACATAGGAGTTGTATCATTACCCAAAACTTAAACATGTGTAGGTCCCTGGGTTGTTTGGTTCGTATATATATTAGGACCAAACATATGTTTCATGCATATTGTACTAAACACATTTCATACCTTATTTAGCACAACATATATCAACAGGTACTTCGATTTACACTAGGCATAACTAGACGCCTCAATTGCACTGAATGAATGTGAGGACCCCGATTTATTCGGCTTGTACTGTTTAACCATCCACTTGGCCCTAACAGTACAAATCAAATAAACCAAGCCTCGAGATATGTATACTTCCCAGAAATGCAGTATACACACCTCGATACAAAATCATGAATCAAACTCATTCATTCACATAGAACCGAAGCACAACACAACATAAAGACATACATAATATAAGAGGTTAGTACAAAGAGAGGCCGACCGGCCAAAAGTCATACAAATAAGTAAATACACAACGGAAGCAAATAGGCCATAAGATGGCAATTAACAAAAGCCAATCGGTGTGCCTTTACCCACAAGGCAACCAACCGGGCCGCCAAGCTAGTCGTCAAACCCGCAGCACATCTCACAAAAGGGAAGCCCTTGGGGCTCACCTGCTTCCTCTGCAACAAAAACATTAAGCAAAGCATCTGAGTACAAAAATTGTTTTTGTACTCGCAAGACCGACGTGTAAGGGTATGAACTATAATTTAACTACATGCAAGCTTTATTTAAGTGGAAGGGCTCTGGACTTACTTTTAGCGAAAGCAAGTTTTCTTTTGCAATAATGTAATAGTTTGAAGCGGTTTAACAATTCAATTTTATTTGCGAAATAACAATCTGATGAAGTAGTGACAAAAAGACATCCTGGAGATGACCAACCCAATGGCCATCACAACAATAGTATGAACACCCGTTCATACCAACCCATCAAGTTTTAATTAAAAGGTTGTAGTCTAACTCTTGGAAGACCTCCCCAAGCGTGTCCATAACCTAGGACGAGGCTATTCGAATAGTTTTAACCCTGCAGGGGTGTACCAATGTACCCACACTTTAGACCGCCTTTCCACCACCACGGTTAGCATACTTCCTTTGGTATGCAGGCACGGCTAAGTCTAACATTACGTTTTCCAATATTGTGTATCAACTACGAGTCGCTCGTATGGATAGAAATCCATACGCTTACATGGTAAAGCCGAAAAGACAACAAATCCCATCACGGGTGAAGCTTTTCGGACAACTACCATGCTCCCAACACCATCCCTCCTGCGACCTCCTGCGACCCGGAGCCAATACACGCCAAAGTACTAAATCAAGAGAGGTCCCATATACTCTAGTGTGGTTAGCGCAAGAATGCTTGGTTTAGTGTAACAAGATGTTCGGTCCTTGTTGACTCGGGCACCATTCCAGTCACACCCAAAAGCACACCAATCTTACCATTGTGCCCAAGTCCAAATCATTTTGTTTTCATTTTTAGTTTTCACAGATAACATAGCAAAAATGCTAAAATATAAAGTTATAATAATTTTGTGTGGTCAAGGTTACCGACTAAGTCGATAACAGCCCAATTCTAGGTGACTAAGCATGGCTAAGCATCATAGCGTAAATACAAATAAAAGGCCCTAAATCATTCAGGGCTCTAATTCACCGGTGAGAATAATATTCCTAAGGTGGTGGCAGGGTGAACAATTTTCGGGCAACAATGCAATGGGATTAACTACCTCTAATCGACAAAATTACTTTGACACAAAAGCATGCATACATACAAGTTAAACAAAATATTAGACTTGAAAATAATGGGAATGAACTGGATATGATCAAACTGCTTGCCTTTGCTTGGTTTGAGATATTCGACTTGCTGCAGAGGATCGCTCTCGAAAACAACGCCATCTAACGACAAAAACTGCAAAAGCGAAAAACAGCAAATAAACACCAGAATACCAAAAGTATCCAACAAATAAGAAAAATAAAAAATAGAAGAAAGGATATTTATTTTAGATGAATTTAGAGACATAAATTATTTGGTTTAAGAGTTGAATGGAATTGGTTATGAATTTTTAGAGTTGAAACTAGAGCAAGGTCCACTGTTGAAAGCAAGATTTCAACCGGAAACCTTCTCAGATTGGGTTGCTTAGGTCAATCTAAAAGCTACCTGCAATCAACTTTCTAAGCACATGAAATAAGATTGACAAAACTTAATGTTATTCTTAATTGCACCCTAATTTCTTTTCTAGCTCAAACATCCTTTAAAAGGAAATGGCCTGAGTTGAGCGGGTATTAACAAATCATATTCACATACTTGCTAGTTAGGCAAAGTTTTGAGTGACCTCAAAGCTAAACACACCCAAGGCACCAAAATTCCTTTCTTGTTTAAACCACCTACAAAAGAACATTTTTACAAGTGAGTCTTTGCCACTCAACTTCTGACAGTTCAAATTTTATTTTGCTAAACATAAGTTTGAGTGGCAACACTGCTAGCCAAGATTGTTTTTTTATAGCAAAACTCTAGATATAGGTAAAACATCTTATACTCCTCACTAATCCTTAATTATGTATCTTATTAGCTTGAGTGGTGTCTGAAGGGTGCTCTCTTTTAGGTTAGCTTTTAAAGACTTTTCAAGCCAACACAACCCTTGTACTTACAAGCATTTGAAGTGATGACAGTCTAGTAATATCTCTAATTCAACCCAAAGGATTTCTCGATCAACATTACAACAAAAGCAATTTGATTGCTTTCTTGCTAGTTTCGAATATTCACAATCCAATTGGTTTTGATTAGGTTACTATTACTAGATAATCGCCCAACCAACGAGATGACTCGAAACATGGCTAACTACAGCACTAACAAGGTCATAAACTTATTGGCAAAACCGATGGTTCAAGGTTCAACTCTTAAACTACAGGTTTAGCTATTAATAAGGGTTTGAAGATTCGAAAGATCCACTAGCTATTAAACTTACCGATTGTTTTGGAATTGACAACACCCATAGACCAAAGCGATTTCAAAATGAGGCATTTTCGACCCTACCTCCTATTAGGGAAAAGGTCATTTCTCTGTTAGTTTTGTTAAAAACTCACTTCCAAACGATTTGATTTGGTTGCCTTTGGAAGATTAAGACAACATTCTAACCATTAGAGTTGGTCGGGTTAGCAACTTCATTGACGATTCTAGTCTGTAGAAAAACTTCTCTGCGTTATCCAAAGAATTTCAAAGCTTTGTCACCTAACATCTCACTAGATCAACCATTCACTATCAATAAAATTTGAGTGATCAATTAACATGCCCAAAACCTGTTAGTTTAAGAGAGTTGACATAACAAATGAGTTCTCTTTTCGAGTACAGAGAGGAGCTTCAGGTGAAACTACAGATGATGACCATTGAACACATGAAAAACCAAAACCCAGGTGAATTGAGCTCATTCAAGAATAGATTCCTAAGCGCAGATCTTCATCTTCAGGCCAAATAGACCATTACACTGATTAACTATGAATGCTAACTACTCTATGGCCTTCACAGATATATGCTCACTCATTCATACCGACTAGCATTAACAGAGAGCTAGAGATAAGAAGACTCGCGACACGAGAGAGGAGCCAAAGGTGGCCCGGCCAGGGTTCATCGCCGGCGGGAGGTCCAACGGCGGCCGTGACACGGGCAAATGGAACCGCGAGGCTACGGTGACCCGAAGGCAATGGCGGTGCGGCTTGAGGCGATCGGCGGTGGCGAGCGGTGCAAGCGATCGGCCGTGGAGGAGCTGAAATAGCGCCAGAGTAGCAGGGAGTGGCACAGTGGCGGCGCTCGTGCGAGGCTGGCCGGCCGGCCGGGAAGGGACGCGGCGGCTCGGGCGATGAAGGCGTCGGTGGCGCGCAGTCTGGAAGCGATGGCGGAGGAGACGAGGTCGGCATGGTGGGCCGAGAAGACGGAGCCGCACCGTCGCAACCGGAAGCGGCGGTGGAAGCGGCCGCAGCGGGCGCGCGAGGAGAGGCACTGGTGGGCGGCAGCGATAGAGGAGGGTGGCGGGCTTCTTGAGGCCGCAGCGGCATCATGGACCGAGGCGGCGGATCTAAGGGGAAGGAGGTGCGGCGGGCGGGTTGAGCGGGAGAGGGGCGGGGTGGCATGCGGCTCGGACGAGCTCGGCGAGTGGTGGCGACGCGAGCGGTGCCGGGACAGAGCGGCGGCAACAGAGGGGGCCGGGAAGGAGAGCTCGGTGGGAGTTGGGATGTGGCGGCGGTGAGAAGAGGAGGCGCGTGGGGCGGCTCGGCGCACTCAACCGCGATGGGAGGCAAGGAATGGAAGGGAAAGCAAGGGGTTAGGTTAGGGTTTTGAATTGGATTTCATTTTGACCAAATCAAAACTAGTTTGGTAGGTTGCTCAAAATAGCAATAAATTTTCAACAATTCTGAAAATTTTTGTGGGTATCCTCGAGTTCATTTAAGACTTAGGAAAATTTATTTTGGTCACTTTTCATAAACCAAAGGTTAAAATAAATTCTTTTTCAAACTTGCTTTAGTCACTTAGCTAGGATTTCCATGCACGTAATTTTCCTCGAGAAATTTAACAAGGATTGTTCTAGGGTTTGACTTTAGTCAATTGAGGTGTTAGTTTTGATTTCCCACAATTCCTTTACAAGAATTATAGAATTGCTCAAAAACTTCAAGATGCAAGACAAGTTTTAATTTCTACTCATTTTCTTACATTTGAAACACAACCCAAGATTTGGGATGTTACAAATCTCCCCCTTGTAAATCTCGTCCCAAGATTTGGATCGGTAGGGACGAAAGAGGGTAGTTTGCGTGCTGAGATGATCTTCGTTCCCAAGTATCTCACTCACTAACGAGTTGACCATCGAACTTTCACGAATTCGAGTGCGATTCGTTGCTCTTCGTTCGAACGCAAAGACACAACCTTTCTTTATGATTCTTTATCTATTTTAGAATATTTTTGTTGTACTTGGATCTATTGTTTTATTGCATTGTTTCTCGTTAGGTCACGATTTTGACCCAACATACGATCCACGGAGATGCAAAGGTTAAAGATTCGACCAAAGACGAATCGGGTTTAGACCGTGAAACGTGCCACTTTTAGTCGACACGGGAAAACTTACTAGGTCGGATACAACAAGGATTGTGATCGAGAGCTCTTTCACGATACTATGGGTGGTGGTGCGGTAGTGGTTAGTTGGTGGAGCGATTTGTCCAGTTAACTCCACTAACAATGGAATCTCACCGCTAACTAGCTACACGAGTCATCCTCCGCACTAGCTATCTTAGAGGGACTATGGTTATCCTTAGTTGGTGAAGCAAATTGTCCGTTACTCCACTAATGAAGCGAGACCACAATCGGTTAACTAGCTATACTGAGTCATCCCTCATGAGCCGACTTCTTAGATGGACTATGGCCATTTAGGCCACAGTAAACTTAACTTGTGATGACAACGATCCGCATAGCCCTTACATGCGGTTGAGCTGCGAAATCGATCTCGACTTAAGCGAAGTTGGTTGTTCCGATCTTGACATTTTGCTTGATTTGGTTCACTCCAAACATCCATTGGCGAGCAAACTTGATCTAATCCACTAAGGTTGGTTGCACAACCAAAGCAGCAATAGACCCGTGCCCAACCACACCCGGGTTGAGACAATAAAAGTCTTCAAGGAGGGTAGGCTGCAGTTCCTGGAGCAACAATGCATTGCAAAACACCTTTTTGACTAATTGTATCTGCGACAACATTAGTCTTGCCCGGATGGTAATGAATTCCCATGTCGTAGTCCTTAACGGTCAAGATTGATCCAACAAGAGGTCTGAATGGCTCGGATTAAATCAAGGAGGTCTCATATGGTATAAAGAGGTTCAAACACTGGTCTTTGCGAGTTTGCAGGACTCGGTACCATTACACCTCCGGTAGCACCGGTGCTACATGGCGGTAAGGGATTCCCAGAACCTATGTTCTTGAGATTTTGCTTCTCTCATGAAGCGGTGTGACCACGAATTGAACGAAGGTACATGCATAAGCGGTAACACCGAGTTGACGCGGTATGGATATTCCAGAGTAAGGGGCATCGAAAGAGAGTTCTAAAGAAGACAAAACCGAAGGGAGGCCTGGGTAGTTTCAGAACCCACTCAACACAAAGAAATTCCAGCTTTGACTTGTTGAAGTTTGTTTTAACCACTTAGAATTCTTTCGAAAACTTAGGTTAAGTTTTGAACTCTCATCAAAACCAAATGGTTCTATTTTATTTTAAATGCCTAGAAAAGGTTTAGAAAACAAGGGTGTTAATAATAACTTTGGTTAGCAACACTGCCCAAAACTTGAAGTTGATGAAAGCGAAAAGTTAACGACTAGGGGAAATGAGATATCACCCTAGACAAAAACCAAAAACAGTAAGTAAACAAACTTTAAATGCTTCCAAAAAGGCTCCAAAACATCAAAGGAAACATCAAACCAAAGTTCAACTTCTCACTGCCACTAACCCGTATTGAATGAACGAGCAATGGTTTGAGAAGATAAAATTTCAGCACACTACCTCAAGCCTAACACTACGCAAGAGTAAGATTAAGGCGGCAAAAATAGCGTTAGGTACTTAGCGAAGTAGTATCACATATTACCCTTTTATTCCCACAAGTTTTAGTTGATTATCCTCTCATTTTCTACCCTATTTAGAAACCTTTGAGCCTGCTGTCCGGAAATTGAATGATCGCTGTCCAGATTTTGCATCCAAGCCTCCTAGCCGAAACCTTCAACTCCGGAAGCTTCAAAATCTTGTAGAGGGTGGCTAACATTTCAATTTGCCAAACTCATTGGTTCCCAAAACCCAATTTAAACGATAACACTATCTTTTGAAAGAAGGAAAGGGAAAGCAACTTTTAAAACTCAAATTAGAGCAAGGTAAGATAGAAAGCTAAGATAGGTAAGGAGTAAAATCTGAGAACTTACTTAAGCTTTCATAAATCATTTGGCTCTTTGAAAATAAGGTTTTCAAAATATCCTAAGGACAACCAAGCTTGGGTTACTACGGTTGGAATGGCTCTGATACCAACTTTGTGAGGACCCCGATTTATTCGGCTTGTACTGTTTAACCATCCACTTGGCCCTAACAGTACAAATCAAATAAACCAAGCCTCGAGATATGTATACTTCCCAGAAATGCAGTATACACACCTCGATACAAAATCATGAATCAAACTCATTCATTCACATAGAACCGAAGCACAACACAACATAAAAGACATACATAATATAAGAGGGTTAGTACAAAAGAGAGGCCGACCGGCCAAAAGTCATACAAATAAGTAAATACACAGCGGAAGCAAATAGGCCATAAGATGGCAATTAACAAAAGCCAATCGGTGTGCCTTTACCCACAAGGCAACCAACCGGGCATAAGCTAGTCGTCAAACCCGCAAGACATCTCACAAAAGGAAGCCCTTGGGGCTCACACCTTCCTCTGCAACAAAACATTAAGCAAAGCATCCGAGTACAAAAATTGTTTTTGTACTGCAAGAGCGACGTGTAAGGGTATATGAACTATAATTTAACTACATGCAAGCTTTATTTAAGTGGAAGGGCTCTGGACTTACTTTTAGCGAAAGCAAGTTTTCTTTTGCAATAATGTAATAGTTTGAAGGCGTTTTAACAATTCAATTTTATTTGCGTAAATAATAACGATCTGATGAAGTAGTGACAAAAGACATCCCGGAGATGACCAACCCAATGGCCATCACAACAATAGTATGAACACCGTTCATACCAACCCATCAAGTTTTAATTAAAGGTTGTAGTCTAACTCTTGGAAGACCTCCCCAAGCGTGTCCATAACCTAGGGCGAGGCTATTCGAATAGTTTTAACCTGCAGGTGTACCAATGTACCCACACTTTAGACCGCCTTTCCACGACCACGGTTAGCATACTTCCTTTGGTATGCGAGCACGGCTAAGTCTAACATTACGTTTTCCAATATTGTGTATCAACTACGAGTCGCTCGTATGGATAGAAATCCATACGCTTACATGGTAAAGCCGAAAAGACAACAAATCCCATCACGGGTGAAGCTTTTCGGACAACTACCATGCTCCCAACACCATCCCTCCTGCGACCTCCTGCGACCCGGAGCCAATACACGCCAAAGTACTAAATCAAGAGAGGTCCCATATACTCTAGTGTGGTTAGCACGCAAGAATGCTTGGTTTAGTGTAACAAGATGTTCGGTCCTTGTTGACTCGGGCACCATTCCAGTCACACCCAAAAGCACACCAATCTTACCATTGTGCCCAAGTCCAAATCATTTTGTTTTCATTTTTAGTTTTCACAGATAACATAGCAAAATGCTAAAATATAAAGTTATAATAATTTTGTGTGGTCAAGGTTACCGACTAAGTCGATAACCGCCCAATTCTACCGGTGACTAAGCATGGCTAAGCATCATAGCGTAAATACAAATAAAAGGCCCTAAATCATTCACCGGGCTCTAATTCACCAGTGAGAATAATATTCCTAAGGTGGTGGCAGGGGTGAACAATTTTCAGGGCAACAATGCAATGGGATTAACTACCTCTAATCGACAAAATTACTTTGACACAAAAGCATGCATACATACAAGTTAAACAAAATATTAGACTTGAAAATAATGGGAATGAACTGGATATGATCAAACTGCTTGCCTTTGCTTGGTTTGAGATATTCGACTTGCTGCAGAGGATCGCTCTCGAAAACAACGCCATCTAACGACAAAAACTGCAAAAGCGAAAAACAGCAAATAAACACCAGAATACCAAAAGTATCCAACAAATAAGAAAAATAAAAATAGAAGAAAGGATATTTATTTTAGATGAATTTAGAGACATAAATTATTTGGTTTAAGAGTTGAATGGAATTGGTTATGAATTTTTAGAGTTGAAACTAGAGCAAGGTCCTTTGTTGAAAGCAAGATTTCAGCGAAACCTTCTCATTGGGTTGCTTGGTCAATCTAAAAGCTACTGCAATCAACTTTCTAAGCACATGAAATAAGATTGACAAAACTTACTGTTATTCTTAATTGCACCTAATTTCTTTTCTAGCTCAAACATCCTTTAAAAGGAAATGGCTGAGTTGAGCGGGTATTAACAAATCATATTCACATACTTGCTAGTTAGGCAAAGTTTTGAGTGACCTCAAAGCTAAACACACACCCAAGGCACCAAAATTCCTTCTTGTTTAAACCACCTACAAAGAACATTTTTAAGTGAGTCTTTGACTCAACCACGGCAGGTTCAAATTTTATTTTGCTAAACATAAGTTTGAGTGGCAACAACTGCTAGCCAAGATTGTTTTTTTAGCAAAACTCTAGATATAGGTAAAACATCTTATACTCCTCACTAATCCTTAATTATGTATCTTATTAGCTTGAGTGGTGTACTGGAAGGGTGCTCTCTTTTAGGTTAGCTTTTAAAGACTTTTCAAGCCAACACAACCCTTGTACTTACAAGCATTTGAAGTGAATGCAGTCTAGTAATATCTCTAATTCAACCCAAAGGATTTCTCTCGATCAACATTACAACAAAAGCAATTTGATTGCTTTCTCGCTAGTTCTGAATATTCACAATCCTATTGGTTTTTGATTAGGTTACTATTACTAGATAATCGCCCAACCAACGAGATGACTCGAAACATGGCTAACTACAGCACTAACAAGGTCATAAACTTATTGGCAAACCGATGGTTCAAGGTTCAACTCTTAAACTACGAGTGTTTAGCTATTAATAAGGGGTTTGAAGATTCTGAAAGATCCACTAGCTATTAAACTTACCGACTGTTTTCAGAATTGACAACAGCCCATAGACCAAAGCAGATTTCAAAATGAGGCCTTTTCTGACCCTACCTCCTATTAGGGGAAAAGGCTGTTCCTCTGTTAGTTTTGTTAAAAACTCACTTCCCGACAGATTTCAGATTTGGTTGCCACTGGAAGATTAAGACAACACTCTAACCATTAGAGTTGGTCAGGTTAGCAACTTACTGACGATTCTAGCCTGTAGAAAAACTTCTCTGCGCTATCCAAAGAATTTCAAAGCTTTGCCACCTAACATCTCACTAGATCAACCATTCACTATCAATAAAATTTGAGTGATCAATTAACATGCCCAAAACCTGTTAGTTTAAGAGAGTTGACATAACAAATGAGTTCTCTTTTCGAGTACAGAGAGGAGCTTCAGGGGTGAAACTACAGACGTGACGACCATTGAACACTGAAAAACCAAAACCTGGTGAATTGAGCTCATTCAAGAATAGATTCCTAAGCGCAGATCTTCATCTTGTGCCAAATAGACCATTACACTGATTAACTATGAATGCTAACTACTCTATGGCCTTCACGGATATATGCTCACTCATTCATACCGACTAGCATTAACAGAGAGCTAGAGATAAGAAGACTCGCGACACGAGAGGAGGAGCCAAAGGTGGCCGGCCGGGTTCATCGCCGGCGGGAGGTCCAACGGCGCGCGGCCGACACGGCAAATGGAACCGCGAGGCTACGGTGACCAAGGCAATGGCGGTGCGGCTTGAGGCGGTCGGCGGTGGCGAGCACCGCAAGCGGCGATCGGCGTGAGGAGCCGCGTAGCGCCGAGCAGAGGAGTGGCACAGTGGCGGCGCTCAGTGTGGAGGCGGGCCGCCCAGGAAGGGGCGCGCGGCTCGGAGCAGTGAAGGCGTCGGTGGCGCGCAGGTCCTGGAGCAGTGGCGGAGGAGACGAGGTCGGCATGGCTGGGGCCGAGGAAGACGGAGCCGGCACCGTCGGGCAACCGGAAGGCGGCGGCGGTGGGAGCGGCCGGCGGTGGCGCGCAGGAGGAGAGGCACTGGTGGGCGGGCATGAGGAGGGTGGCGGGCTTGCTGAGGCCGGCGGCGGCATCATGGACCAGGGGAGGCGGCCGGATCTAAGGGGGAAGGAGGTGCGGCCGGGCCGGGTTGAGCGGGGAGAGGGGCCAGGGGTGGCAGTGCAGCTCGGACGGAGCTCGGCGGTGGTGACGACGAGCACGCCGGGGGACGAGCAAGCGGCAGCAGAGGGGGCGGGGAAGGAGAGCTCGGTGGGGGAGTTGGGATGTGGCGGCGGCTGTAGAAGAGGAGCACGTGGGGCGGCTCGGCGCAGCTCAACTGCCAGTGGGGAGGCAAGGGAATGGAAGGGGAAAGCAAGGGGGTTAGGTTAGGGTTTTGAATTGGATTTCATTTTGACCAAATCAAAACTAGTTTGACTGGGTTGCTCAAAATAGCAATAAATTTTCAACAATTCTGAAAATTTTTGTGGGTATCCTCAGGTTCATTTAAGACTTAGGAAAATTTATTTTGGTCACTTTTCATAAACCAAAAGGTTAAAATAAATTCTTTTTCAAACTTGCTTTAGTCACTTAGCTAGGATTTCCATGCACAGAATTTTCCTCCAGAAATTTAACAAGGATTGTTCTAGGGTTTGACTTTAGTCAATTGAGGTGTTGGTTTTTGATTTCCCACAATTCCTTTACAAGAATTATAGAATTGCTCAAAAACTTCAAGATGCAAGAAAAGTTTTAATTTCTACTCATTTTCTTACATTTGAAACACAACCCAAGATTTGGGATGTTACAATGAACTACTTGTAAAACAATATTTGTTTTGCTTTCTGCCACTTGATCGAAAGTCTTAAAAATAGTAAAAAAGACCTCAATCTTGCTAGGTCACAAAAAAAACATATGTCACTGATGAGAGGCGACAAGCACATATACATATATAAGCTCAGTCCTCAAAAAAATATACCTAAACTCAACTGGTACATAAGTATGCCTAGCTCAAGTTTACATGACTTGATATCCGCTAGGAAAGTGTAGCACTGAACCATCCGAACGAGTGTAGCTAAGAGGTCTCGAAAAAAATGAATGTAAGTGAGCCAAGACATCAATACAAGGTAAGTTTTCTCTCCCTAATTAAAAAAACAAGAGAAAATTCACAATATGGTACTAAATAACTATATGATTCACAATATGTCACTCATTGCGAGGCTGACATGTAGGCCCAGAGCTCATATGTCAGTGAGACACCGGGGGCATATTGTGAAGATCCGAAGTTACTCAGTGGCATATAGAGACTTGCCCTAAATAACAAATACAAGGTAAGTTTGTTTTCTAGGCTCAATCCATATATTTGTAAGTTTTTTTATATTTGGAAACTTATATCACTACTAATAAAAGAAAGAGTTTATCGTACGCAGCGGGATGATCGTCCCACCTCCCACCCCTTCCTCTCCTATTCGCACACACTGACACACGCGGGTCTGTTGTTAGAGTCCCCCTCATAAAAACTATCTCGATGGCCACCTCCACTGCACTCCTCAACTTTTGCCCCATCTATGGAGCAAACACATAAGAAAAAACAGAAGGATGCCCCAGACATCCTAGTTGGTTGCCATATTCATCAACTCCCTTATCTTGCAACCTAATTCCCATCCTCCCTCATCTTGATTCGTCGATGCTGCCACCCAAATCACCGCGTTGGCGGCCGATTTCATCGTAGGCAACCAGCGCAGTGGCAGGAGTAGCGACGATGATGAAGCAAAGGTCGATCTAGACTATCATCGAGAGGACGACAACTGGACCTCCGGATTCAAGTGATGAGGGATGGCGGTGACAGACCTCTAATCCCAGCAGATGCTAAGGTGTGCCAAAACTGCTCTGCCTCCCAATTCACCTGCTCCAATCCCCTTACCCTGTCCTCTCACACACTGGTGACAACATATGGGCTCAGGTGGCCGTAGGCAACGGTGTAGGGTGGAAGCAAAGGCGGCAACAATGAATGAAGATGTGGAGGTGTGGCTGGGATAGCTGCAGGTGGAGGCCACCTTGCACGGATGCCGTGGTTGTGGATGGGTGCCTCGGCTCCACGAACACGGCCCACCCAACATCGACCTGCATTGCGTTGTTAATTCTCCTCCACGATCTCTCTGAGCGCATGCCAACATCCTCACGCGCCCTCTGCTCGTTTGTCATGGCCTTCCTTCTACATTCCAGCTCCGCCTCCCTCAATGCCTCCCTCATATTCGATGAAATGCCCAAAGAGATACACGTCCCCTCTGGGAGCAACTCAACCAGTGTCAGGAATTACTTGCACATAGAAAGAAGAGCATAGTAGTGTTGTTGTTTATGCCACATTTGTTCAGGTTCTTTTTTGTGCCATTTTTGTAGTCTAGCCACCATGAACACACTACATAATACTGACTGAGCGCATATTTTAGGGATGGTATTTCTATTGGCAATATACTAATAAACAGATGTTGCTCTCCCCATTGGTCCTCTGAGTTGAGAATCTTGTGGATTTCAAATATGGAAAACTACAAATGATTTTTTCTGCTCCTATTAATTCATGAAATCAGACAAAATCTAAATCAAATGGTATAACCTTATGCTTTGTGTTACTGCTTGGTTGATTTGTGTAAAAACAAATTCATGCCTCTCAAGCAGCCTTGCTATGGTGTAGAAACAAATTTAATGACCGGTAGATTCTGGGCTTAAGGACATAAAAGGATGTTATGATTACATGTTTCTAGGCTGCAGACGTAAACTGAAGCTTTAATTTCTGAGACCTCATACCATCCAGATTGCCATTTATATTAGTGATATAATGACCCCTGCTCTTGTTTTAAGATATTTGGCAATGGTTTGGTATGGTAGTTGCTGTTTTTTCAGGCATGTAACTATGCAGAACTCAGTTAAATTTCCTTGTTTTTGATGGTCTGATACGCATGTAGGGGCTATCAGTTTAAACTAATGCTTGTAGGTGTTTCTAAAATAAAACTAGGAGCTACCCTGTTGTGAGACCTCGGTTTGTTTAACTTGTAATACTTAGCCTTCCATTGGCTCTAGTATCACAAATAAAATACACCGTGTCTCGATGGACATGTGCTTCCCAGAAATTGCAGCACACATACATCATACAAAAGCATGCATCAATTCCATACAAGATAATATAACAAGTCTAGCAAAAGACATACATAATAATAAGTTATTACAGAACAGCCAACCGGCCAAATGACAAGTATTAAGAATCAGCGGAAGCAAAAGGTGCCATAAGATGGCTTAAACCAAAAGACGACCGGTTAGCCACATAACACCACAAGGCAACCGACCGGGTTGCCAAGCTAATCGCCCCACACACTGCCACAGCACAACTCACAAAAGTGAGGCCCTTCGGGCTCACCTTCTTCCTCTGCACACAACAAGCAATGCAGATGAGTACAATAATGTACTCGCAAGACTTACGAGTAACAAGCCTATACATAGCTACATGAAAGCTGTATCAAAGGAAGTTGGTTATATGGTTATTTGGACGCATAAAGCAATTTTCATTTGCAATAATGTAATAGATTGAAAGTAATTTAACAAATCAGTTTTTAAGCATTGAAATAACAGCGAGTAACAATAATTAACAAGTAACCACCTAGAAGTGACTAACCCAATAGCCACTACACATAGCATGAATCCGTTATCATACCACCCATCAAGTTTTTAATTTAAATGTTGTAGTCTAACTCTTGAAAGACTTCCCTAAGCGTGTCCATAACCTAGGACGAGACTATTCGAATAGTTTGAACCCTGCAGGGGTGTACCAATGTACCCACACTTCATACCGCCTTTAAGCCACAAGATTAGCACACTTCCAAAGGTATACCAGCACGACTAAGTCCTACGAGACATTTCCAATATTGTGAATCAACTGCGAGTCGCTCGTATAGATAGAAACCCATACGCTTACATTGTAAACCGAAAAGACAACTACCCCACGGGGTAAAGCTTTTTGGACAACTACAATGCTCCCACACACAACCACCTTATTTTACCACAACGCAACACACACACGCCCTCATGCGACTCGTAGCCAACACACGCCAAAGTACTAAGTCAAGAGAGGTCCCATACCCTCTAGTGTGATTAGCACGCAAGAATGCTTGGTTTAATGTAACAAGATGTTCGGTCCTTGTTGACTCGGGCACCATTCCAATCACACCCAAAAATCACACCATCTTACCAATGTGCCCAAGTCCAAATTGTTTTGTTTTCAGTTTTAGTTTTGCAATTTAAACATAGCATAAAGCTGAAATATAGAGATCATAATAAGTTTGTGTGATCAAGGTTATCGACAAGTCGATAACCGCTCATTTCTACCGATAGCTAAGCATGGCTAAGCAAAGAACTCGTAAACTACTAAGTGACAAGGGTCCATCCAACGAACCCAAAATCACAGCAAGATAAACCTAGGCTCAGTAGTAGAGGATA